>VXAK01012547.1:0-20883 GCA_013399435.1 Arenaria interpres
GGAAGGCACAACAGGGAAATGTCAAAGATGCATAATTCCAGCTGACAGTTTACCTCCATTGTCATGATCTACCATTTCATACATTTTACGTCACCTACTGATATCAGAGATGTATCTGTATGACTTCAGAAACGAGAAGAATCTTTTTACTTAAAATTAAGCAATATAATAATTACTATTCTCTTTCAGAAAGAGCTATGCAGTATTCCCTGAAATTTTGTACCCTTATAGTAGTTTTTGTGATATAACCAGCAGGTAGCAGAGTACTATAATTAACCTGATGCAGACTAATTGTGTTTTGAATTTTGTTTAAGAGGATATTATATCCCTAGATCCTACTGTCAGGAAAAAAGGAATCTTTTCTTTCCTTTCCTCTTCCTCCACATACACACATATCTATAAACAATAAATTTATTTAAAATCAGATATGCTGAGTTCTGCACTCCTTATACACTAAAATATACAAAAGTAGCTAAAAGGAAGGCAATAGTCTCTCTACATCCTGGTCTGCTTTTGCTGTTAATAAACCCAGCACAATAAACAACTTAGAATTGCTAAATTAAATTACATTTATAAACCCAAAAGCAAATAAAAAAAAAATGGTAATACTAATGATTATTATCTAAGCTATACAGAAAAAAATGTCCCGTTTGAATAATAACTTTCTGAAAACTTTGATGGTGTACTTCTTTAGTAGACAAACCTCCTTTCTGTGCCTCAGGATATATCCTTTGGAACCCACTCCTTGAGCAAAACTGAATCTGTTCTCCAGATTAGAAGTAACACAGGAGAAGGCTTTATTGAATAGTTAATGGTTAACTTGAGAACGTCCTACAACTCTTCAGCGAGAGAATGTGCTTAGGAGGATGTGTTCCAGACAGCAATGCTTCCAGACAACCGTTTGATACGACTGTGTGTCTAGGTCCTGATGGAACTAGCTCCCCAAAGATTTTTCAAGGAAAGTAGTGTTCCAGGTGAAGTACTCAACCTTTTAAAATTTCAAAACATACAGAAAGAATAGTGTGTAACAGAAGCGAGCGCATGAGCTTCAGAACTGCTTCTGAAGGGGAAGTGTAAAGATTTAAAGTTGTATGTATTTCCATATGTGCATCTGTTATCCTAAAGCTTCCAATGCAAATGTAACTCTAAAAATATTTTCAGATGTATAGTAATGTTTTCACTCCATAAAATTTGACATTTCACCAGTAAAATAATGATGAAGTTTCTAAAGATGTTATAAATCTCTTCTCCTCATAAGTGTGCTTAAAAATTAAGCTAACATATAGCTTACAGTAGCTGTATATTAGATAATATTAAGGAACAAATTTGAATTAAAACATCCTGCTAAGAACACAAATTTATTACATAGTATTTTGCTGCACATTGCATATAATTCAATGATTCAAAATATCCAAGAATTGCTGTGTAATTGTGTCTTTGGTAGTCATCTATTACATGAACAAAAAAACCCACAAAATGAAACAGCCTAAATATTAAGCACTTCTGTCCTTTCAAATTTAATTTAATCTTTCCCTATCAGAGAGGGGAAGAAAAGGAAGAGAGGGGGAAGAAGGAAAACCTGGAGATTAATAGAATATCATAGAAAAAAGCAAGTGACACACAAATCTGCAAGGCAATTCCAGGAGATAAATACTCACTAGCTAGATTGTAAAGTTCCTTGTTGAGTCCACTTGTTGGCAATAGGTTTCATCATACTTAACTGTAGACATCTACAGTGCAAATATCTATATTTGATGTAGACTTCTTTTATGTAGACCAGTGAAAAAACATGTCTACAGTCTAATATATTTCATCAAAAGCTAGATAACACATACTAGATCGAACACAGTTTAGAAGTACCTATTTCTCTTCCTTGACTACAAAGTGAGTCTAGGCATTTATAGATGGATGTCTATACTGTGGACAGAATTCATTCACATAAATCTATTTAAGTAGTACCATCCAAGATGTTGTAAAGCAGCCAACAGATACACACAAACCTGGCAGATACAGGATCTTCAGGACAACTGTGCTTTTTTGGGAATGCAGCTGAAGACCAGATGAGGTTATACTGGAGTATTATATGTCAATGGTTGCAAGTAATCTTTATCCCACAGACAGCAGATGAATTTTGCTTTGCAGAGTCATTCGTGAACACATCATGTAATTTCTTTCATATACATCTTTAAAAGGGGTATTTGTTTTGTTCTGGTTTGTTTTTTTAAACTCCAATACTAATGCTAAATTTCAATTAATTTTCCATAGAGGCTAATCCTGCAATCAGTAATTTATAAAGGTCATTTACAGCTATTTACTTTGGGGCCACAAAAATTGAAAAGAGATGTATGGTCCTTCCCTATCCTAAGAACAAATACTATTCAAAAGTCTTAAAATGGAAGGATAGCACATTCAAATAAGAGCATAAAGATATTTATAATTTTCATGTTACAGTCTTCTGTTTGCATAGAAGTGTAACCTGTATTGTATTGGCTTGCATTCACAATAAGAGTTTCTGCGATTGATTAATCAGAGGAATACAGTCTCAACATTTTATCAACCTACGCAGTCCCAATAAAAAGAAGTATTCCACAAAAAAAGAAGTTATCTTGTAAATAAGACTTATCAATGTAGAACCCACAAAGGGAAATAAAGAACTCCAAATACTATCAAACAAATGTGTTAGCTTTAACTTAAGTCAGTGTGTTTATCCTGTTCCAAACAATACAAATTATTCTATAACTTTTATCTTGTGAAACAGAATATTGTGTTGTGGGGTTTAGGCTTTTTTTACCTCTAAGCAATTATTTCATATTGGATTTTGCCGTGTTTTCTCACATCAACTATCTTAACCTTTGCAAATGCTGTCTCTAAATATTACTAGAAAATTAGAAAGAAATTTATTTCTGCAAACAATATCTTGCAAAAAAACCCAGTATGAATGATCCAAACATACTAGAAATAGCAAGAAATCCACCTCACTAGAAGATATCTACAAGATACCTATTTTCATCAGTTTTCACTGTTAACTCCAGAAAAAAAACACCTATAGTTTGATAATTATGTCATGTTCACTGTTTTCTCATCAATCAAAAGGAATTCTCTAGTTGCCTTCTTCACTGGTAGGAGTGAAACTAGGTAAGGAGAAGAAAATACATCTTGTTTAGATCTGCGTGTCCTCATATGCCCTCAAGATGGTTAATTGCTTTTGTGCTTACTTCCAGTAAGTAAATGATGTGCATTTATATCTGATGGTATAAGCTAATGAAATGCTGCTCTCTGATTGATAGGCTTTTCCGCCATAATTTTCCATAGAGTCACAGGTCTCTCCACAAAAATAATTGTGTTATTATATATTTGATTACAGAAGAGGAGTTTCAGTAAGAAAATATATTGAATCCATCATTTAGTATAAGACTGAGGTATAACTGAAATTATTTATACTTAGGTATAATTTTATTTAACATTAATACTACCATGGAGCAGCTAATTCTGGAACCATTTCCAGGAACATTAAGGACAAGAAAATCATCAGAAGTAGTCATCATGGCTTCACCAAGGGGAAGTCATGCTTGACCACCTTTGATAAACTTACATGATGAAATTACTGGCCTGGTAGATGAGAGGAGAGCAGTGGATATTGTCTAGCCTTTGACATTGTCTCGTGTAAGATATTCAGACAAGCTCTTGATGCGTGGGCTGGGTGAACAGACAGTGAAGTGGACTGAAAGCTGGGTCAAAGTCTAGGCCCAGAGGGCGGTGATCAGCAGCACAACGTCTAATTGGAGGTCAGTTAATGGTGTTATATCCCAGGGGCCAATACTGGGACCATTCCTGTTTAACATCTTCATTGGTGATTTGGATGATGGGACAGAGTGTACCCTCAGCAAGTTTGCCACAATAACAAAGAGCAATGGCTACTATATCCCAGAGGGTCATGCTGTCATCCAGAGGGACCTCAACGGACTGGAGAAATGGACCAACAGAAACCTCATAAAGTTCAACAAGGGGAAGTGCAAAGTTCAACCCCTGGGGAGGAAAAGCCCCATGCATCAGTACATGCTGGAGGCCACCTAGCTGCAAAGCAGCTTTGCTGAAGAGTACCTGGGCATTCTGGTGGACATTGGGTTGAACATGAGCCAGCAATGTGCCCTTGCTGCAAAGAAGGCGAAAAGTGTTCTCAGCTGCATTACAAAAAGTATTCCTATTAGACTGAGGGTAGTGATCCTTTCCCTCAGGTCAGACACGGTGTGACACATCTGTACATGGCATACAGTTCTCTCTAGTACAAGAGATACTTGGACATACTGGGAAAAGTCTAATGGAGGGTTGTGAAAATTACTAAGGGACTCAAGCACCTCTCCTATGAGGAAAGACTGAGAACTGGGACTATTAAACACAAAGAAGAGAAGGCTCACAGAGGATCTTATCAATGTATATAAATACCTGAAGAGTGGGTACAAAGAGGACACAGCCAGGCTCTTTACACTGATGGGACAGGACCAGAGGCAATGGGCCCTGAAGCACAAGTGGCTCCATCTGAACATCACAAAACAGTTTTTTACCATGAGGGTGACCAAGCACTGGCACAGGTTGCCCAGAGAGGCTGTGGAGTCTCCCCCATTGGAGATACTAAAAAGCCATCTGGACATGGTCTTAGGCAACCATCTCTAGGTGGCCCTATTTGAGTGGGGGATTGGACAAAAGGTCCCTTCCAACCTCAACCATTCTGTGTCTCTGTGAAAATGGAATCAACTGAAAATTAGGCATCTGTTCAAAACTGATCACTTACTACGTTCACAACTAGTGCTTTTCTACAGATAAGCTATTTGGAGAGATATTAATCTTGCTTATTTTGGACATTCCTCTTAGGATAAATAATTAATCAGTACATTAGGATTTGTACCTCAAGTGAAACTAATATCTCTTCATTGACTGAAGAGAGAGTTTAAAATAAAAAGTCTACCAACTCGGGCCATTAACTTACATTGACTGAAGTTATATGATACTTATCGACATAAAGTTTCTCTCTTTCATAAAATTGTTCTCGGACGTCTTCTTCACTGCAGTTGTGAAAAAGATGGGGATGACTGTACTGAGAATAACATGCCAATTACTTCCTATTACATCTAGCTGAACAGAACTCCCTACCTGCAAAGCATTTGATATAGTAGCATCAGAAATGAGTGAAAGGAATGGTAAATTTTAGAGAAAGGTGAAAGAAGATGCAATTAATTACAACTTATGGGCTATAGAAACACATGGCTATGTGGTTACATAGAAATGTATATCCAAATTAGGAAGCTGGACATGGTTAACCTAAGATCATATTTGTTTTCTTAGTCTGCCAAACTTCAAAATGGCAACAAGACCAACTGTATAAAAAAAAAAAAAAACTTGAGAAAACAGTTTTGAAATATCTCTAAATATCAATATCAGATTTTCAAAGCCCCATCCAACCTGGCCTTGAACACTTCCAGAGAAGGGGCATCCACAACTTCTCTGGGCAACCACTGTCATCATAAAAAAAATCTGCCTTTTATCCAACCTAAATCTATCCTCTTTCAGTTTAAAACTGTTACCCTTTGTTCTGTCACTACGGGCCCTGGTAAAAGGTCTTTCTCCATCTTTCTTATAATCCCTCTTTATATGATGAAAAGTCATAATAAGGTATCCCTGGAGCCTTCTCTTCTCCAGGCTGAAAAACCCCAACTCTCTCAGCCTTTCTTCATAGGAGAATGAAGCTCTCTGATCATTTTTGTGGCCCTCCTCTGCACACACTCTAACAGGTCCATTGACACCTGTGGGCTTCCTCACAAAAGCATGTAAATGACTGATGACATTTCAGACTAGTTCCAAAACATAATATAAATGCATTGCCCAACTTTGAAGCTGTGATCCACAAAATCATGGGTAGACACCACTTAACCTGTAAGGCATTTAAACTCCCAAGATAGCTCTGGTTTTGGCCTTTATATTCACAAGATGTACCAAGGCTATGAGGCAATCTATGAGAACATATTTGGAATTCTTTTTCTCAGTAACATCATATTTACAGTGGCAATGCACAGTACCTTCCCATTCATCTGATCAGACAACTGTTAACATCCCATAATAAATCACTGTACTTAAATCAGATTACTTCAATCACAGGAAGGGGCTGAGGATTTCTAATTAACTTGCCCCTGCTTCTGTTCTTCCATTTAGTAGTTAGCCAAAAAGGATATCCTTGTATGCAGCATAGGAGTCTGCCTTTTTCCATCCCACTGAGGGTAAGGAGTCTGTCCCAAAAGAAAACAGACATCACTAACTGATGTCAGCCTAACCTGATGATTAACTACACATCCTGAAGGGGACAGAAAGACAGGAGTGATAATAGTGACTTAAGTCTCAGTGGATGTTCCTGCATGCATCACCTTCAGTTTGCATGGTGAATGTGTATTGGGTTTACATGGCAAGGTTTCAGTAGCAGGGAGCGACTGCAGGGATGGTATGTGTGAGAACTGATCCAGAGCTTCCCCCGTGTTACCCAGTTCCAGGTGTCTCCAAGACAGAACCATTACAGACCAAAGCTGAGCAAATCAGTGATGTTGGTAATGCCTCTGTGATAAGGTGTACGTGCCCTGAAGGAAACTGTGACTCCCACAGTGGAGCAGGCTCCTAGCAGGACCTGTGACCCTGTAGGGCCTGATGCTGGAGTAGTCCACTCCTGAAGGACTACATCCCATGGTAAGGACCCGTGCTGGAGCAGTTAATGAAGATCTGCACCCTGTGGGAAGTACCCAATGCTGGTGCAGAGGAAAAGCATGGGCAGGAAGGAGTGGCAGAGACAAAGCAGTATGGACTGAGTGCAGCCCTCATTCCCTGTCCTCCCTGTACTGCTTGTGGGGAGGAGGTAGAGNAAATTTGATTGGCAATAAATTAGATTAACTTCCCCAAGTTGAGCCTGTTTTACAAATGACAGTCACTATTGAGTGACTTCCCTGTCCTTATCCTGACCCATGAGATTTTTGATCATATTTTCTCCCCCTGTCCTGTTGAGGAGGGGTAGTGATAGAGCAGCTGGGTGGGCACCTGGCAGCCAGCCAAGATTAACCCACCACAGAATGGAACCTTTAAAGGAGTCACTGCATAGAAAACTACCAACCAACCAGCAGCTCAATTTCCCAGTCAAATATCAGAAAAAGGTTTATATTGAGCAGAACAATTCCCTCTAAAGATCACTCAGAAAAGCAACCAAGTGCACTCAACTATGGAGGAAAGTGACAAGTCTCAGTGCCAGAAGTCCATCAAACAAAAAAGACTAAAACATATCAATTGCTCATAGTGCAAGCACTGGAAACTTCCTGTCAATGTCTCTGGGTCATATGCAGGTGTCTTTTTAAAAGTTCTAGCATGCGTGTATATATTAATTATAAATACAAACAAGAAAAAAATGTTTGCATTCAAAGTGTATAGGAGACATAACATACCAATTTTAGGAACTTACAGAAACTCAAACAGAACTGAAACTCATATTCAGCCTTTAATTCTATCTAAAGTTTTAATCAAAGGTGGAGGTAATACCTGAAATTCAGGTTATGGGTAGGATCTAGAAGTGCTGATGGCTGAAATGGAAGTAATTACTTCTGTTGCAGTTATTGCAATAGGCACAATCTCTCACCCATTCCTATGGGTAGATCATATTTTCAGAGTGTAAGACAATGCTTCTATAGTCACAGAAATGGCAGAAAAATATGTCTTTCCTGTGCCGAGGATTTCAAAGCTGGACACAGTATTCCAGGTGGGGTCTCACCAGAGCAGAGGGGCAGAATCACCTCCCTCAACCTGCTGGCCACACTTCTTTTGATGCAGCCCAGGATGGAGCTGGCTTTCTGGGCTGCCAGCACTCATCACCGGCTCAAGGCAAGCTTCTCATCCACCAACACCCCCAAGTCCTTCTCCTCAGGGCTCCTCTCAAGCCATTCTCCACCCAACCTGTATTTGTGCCTGGGATTGCCATGTCTCAGGTGCAGGACCCTGCACTTGGCCTGGCTGAACTTCATGAGGTTCACATGGGCCACCTCTCCAGCCAGTCCAGGTGCCTCTGGATGGCATCCCTTCCTTCCGGTGTGTAAACTGCACCACACAGCTTGGTGTTGTCAGCAAACTTGCTGAGGGTGCACTCTATCCCACTGTCCATGTCTCCAACAAAGATGTTGAACAGCAGTGGTCCAAGTACTGATCCCTCAGGAACGCTACTCATCACTGGCTTCCACTTGGACATTGAGCCGTTGATGGCAACCTTTTGAATGTAGCCGCCTAGCCAGCTCCTGATCCACCACGTGGTCCATCCATCAAATCCATGTCTCTCCAGTTTAGCGACCAGGATGATATGTAGGACAGTGTCAAAATTACTGAAAGATACTACCGGACCTGCTAACTTCCTGTCTTAGGAACAGCTGCATTCCCTTTCATGCCCTTACTCTGTTGTGACAATCTCCCCACCCTGCACATAGATATTTTTTTTTAAACCACAGCATATACATCACTCAGACTTTTTTAACTGGATCAAAATGTTCATGAACAATATGGAAGAATACTGTGGCTAGTACTGTAAAGAAATTGAATTTGTTCTGAACAGAACTGAAATATTTTTACACTTTCTAGTTTTGTGGAGAATAAAAGTACATTATCTCTGATTGATAAATAGAGTACCAGCTTTTTTAATCTGCATGGATGAAAAACAGGATTATATTTAAAATACATAATTAAGAGAGCGCTTAAATATGCTCCTATTTTCTAATCATTTCACTGACTATAACAACCATGGTACCTCTTCACACTACACTTAGGAAAAGCCAAGTTTGAGACATTTGCTTGTAAAAAGAGATGCAGTGTAGTTTGTTCCAACAGGCCTGACCAAAACAGACTTCGTGAAATGAGTGTTTGAGTTCATGCTAAAACACCCAGCCTGCTTGAGCTTTAGGCTGTTAACGTGAATAAATATGTATGGCAACTCAGTTCAGGCTTGACAGTAAGCTTAGGAAATGTTCCACTCACAGTTTTGACATGGTTAACGAAATAACACAGCTGTGGTAAATTAAATGTAAACATTCAGCTTTTTGCTAAATTTGTTTTGCTTATTTTTGGCTTGGCCTAAAAAGCACAAAAACTCAGAAATGAAAAGATGAAATTTTTGCAGGAGGAAAACATCAACATCATGACACAAGTAAGGAGGAAGGGAAGAATGGAAGAATATAAAACAAAATAATTAAGTATCACTTAATATCGGGTGATTAAATGAGAACCATATTTAATATCAATTTGGTAACAGTTGCAAGTTATTCCCTCAGTAAACTTATTTAGACTCGCAAAAAATATCACGTGAGGAGTTCCCCAGATATTTTGAACCATTTCAACAGTTTCTCAGAAAGTAAAGGACTTTCGCAGTTGGATACAGATATCATAAGTTTTCAGTAGGCTCTGCCATTACAACAAAATTCAGATCACAGATTTCCTAACAGATGTTTGACAATTACAAAAAAAAAACCCTAGCGAAAAATAATTTTAAAAAACCCCAAACCTAAAACAAAAAGCAAACCTCAACTATCTCCCAACTCTGGGACATAAATTGTTATTGATTTCAACATTATCTCAAAATGCAATACATAAAAAGGTAAGAATGTGAACACTGGCAAACTTTTGAAACCTGTATTCTTAAGAATACATTTATGCAGGTTAGTAAGAATACTTTTATGCTTGAAATAAACAGAATATAAAATTTACAATATGATGGTGACAAAAAAAACTTATAACCATGTAAAAATTTTTTTAACTTCCTGCCATGTAAAATTAACACAACCAGGACCTAGTTTTCTGATCCATCTAAATTTAACAATGAGCTTATATATTTAATTTCGCCTTTCAATTTTGGAAATTGAAGCTTGATTTTTTTTTTTTTATAGGAACCCTTTTGCTTATTTTTCTCCTTCTCAATGCATGGTGGTGAATGATATGTGGTGTGAATATGGCTGAGATCTGTCAGAAAGGCTGTCATTCTAGCATTGACGTTTTCCACAGTGTTTCTGTCACTGTGGATTAGAAAAAAAAAATCAGCAAGTAAAATTCACAAGACTTGAACTCTGGTTAACTTTAGTCCTAATTCAGGTGATATTTTAGCCTGTTGTTAAATTTAAACTGATCGTTTTGCAGCCCATCCTTTTGAAGGGCAAAATCAAGAGTCACAATTGCAATTTTCTTATCCCACATGCTATTTAAGCAAACAACATGAAGCAGGTTTTAATGTAGTACAGCAAATAGCATTTTTGCCATTACTAGTAAAGATACCACAGGATCTGTACTGACCTAACAATAAGCATCTCAGCATTATTTCACTTTCTTTCGGCCTAACCTGGTTTTAGCATGCTTATGCTATGATAACAGTTATCTAGCCATTACTGCCTAACGGGTCTTGTTTAGTTCTGTGAAAATTATATACGGAAAAAAAAAAACCCTAACAAACCAGGGCATTCCCTGTCTTAAAACAACAGCCCTTTATGTTAAGTAAAGCTGAGGAAATTGTTCAACTTCCAAACTTTATGTTGTAACAAATGAAAAGGAAGCAGGTGAAGGTACAAAGAAAACAAAACTGTGTCTTAGTACAGTGCTGGAAATGATCTTCTTACTTCATTGGTGATGAGACCTATTTATTTTGTTAAGCTGAAGCAGAGGCATACAGCAAACTAATATTATTGTATACAATTCAGAATATTTGTACATTTTTAGGAATTAGCCAAGAATGAAAGAATTAAATTCCCCATTCTTATATTGGCAAAATACCTAGAGCATTTTAAGTACCATAATTTAAGAACACCTATAATGAAGAATTGCTATATGATTTCACTCCATCTATCAAACAGGTAATTTGTAGATTTATAATCTACATAAATTTACAACATAAATTTATAATCTACAAATCTACGTATGTCTTTCATTTATTTTTTTTTTATGATATGTATATTAATAGCAGATAACAGCTTTCTTTCTCTCACTGTCTGGAATTTTACCACATGTATCATTCATTCTGTGTTTTAAAATTAACAACCAAGATTTTCAGGAAAAGGTCAAGGAACAGCTGCAGAGTTTGTGTCACTACATACGGCAGATCAATATTTGAGTTATGGAAGCAATAAAACGCAGAAAATGAGGTTTTGTCATTCAGACAACACAATATAGGAAATCTTGTAATGTTTACAACAATATGAAAATGCTTTCATGATGATAATTGCTTAAGTTCAAGAAACTACATTTAATGTTTTAGAACATCAAATTGTATGCTTCTCAGCTTTAGCAAAAGATGCTAAATCAATCCACCCAGGGTTCACTCTAGTGAGACACTGTAGGTATTTAGTGCAGAGAAGTTTAACAGTGCTTTCTTTTTAAAAAAAGCAAGTAGATGAAGTTATCATGGTTTATGTTGAAGCATCTTTCACAGAAAATGTTTTTCTTTTTCTGTCTAGTTGATATTGACTGAATCAGTCTTCCAGTGTGGAAAAAAAAATTTTTCTATTGTCTACACAGATATATATATTTATAAAATCATTAGCTTTGTCTACCTATGGTTTTCCTACACAAATCTCTCAAAATAAGTCTTTTGCTCTGGGCTTATCTTTACCACTTCAGAGAGAGGTTGCAACCTGCTATCTCCCGTTAAGAAGGCCTGTTAATCTATGGATAAACCAACTCTAGGTTATTACTCCCATGAAAAATATGTCATAATAGGGTCTGAGAAAAAAAGACTAGTCTTGAGAAAGATGCAAGTAACCATAAAATTCAACCTACGACCTGCTTACTGTGCATACAGTTCATATCTGACACAGAATAAACCGAATATGATACCGCAAATATTCATAAACAATATTCCCAGCTCTTTATTGCTAAGAAATATTGCTCAAGCATCTGATCTGATATAGAAACAATGAAAGGAAAACAAGTTCTAAATTTTAAGGAGAAAAGTAGAAAAAAATGCACTGCCTCTGGGGAGGGGAAAGTAATTAAGCCACAAAAATAAAAAGATTTTTTCGTATATTAAAAATGTAAACAAAAAATTACAAGATGCCACTAAATAACGTCAGAATAAATTACCAGCAATTCATAGCATTCTCCAAATCTTAACTGATGAGTTTGTACAATATCCCATGAGATATTCAAGTATCATTTCCCTTACTAGATGTGAGAGACATAATAAAGCGGAGTTCTAACTGAGAAATCCTTATTATCTTTTCTGTGCAGTTATTCCCAAGAATGTTTCCTATGGAACCAATGGGGTTAATAATATGAGGATCACAGTTCAGGTTAAAGCAAAGAACTTTAAATTCCATTGCACCTTTAGAGTACCACAGAGAGGCACAATTTTCTTGAAAGTTCTTTAAGGCAGATCCCTGGTACTATAGTTTTGCTATTTTTGATCAACAAAGCTTTCGTTGATCCCAGAGTAGCCACGGACAAAACAGCGGCAAAAATCACTTACTTGATGTGTATTAAATAATGGGTGGAAACCACGTTAAGAAAAATCTAGAAGTGGAAACACTGTCCATGAATTTCCTCCATTATATATTATTGGAGAAGCCTCCCGTGTGCAATCACTAAACCTCACAGGGAATTTCAACCACTCCATAATCTCTTAGGAGGGCAATCAAGCAGGCCACAATTTGTCAAGGAGATTTAGGTAGTGTATGATGATGACTTCCTAACTCAGGTGATTGAGAGCTGACAAGGAGGCATGCTCTGCTTTACCTCACTGTTACAAACAAGGAAGAGCTGATCAGGAATGGAAAGGTTGGGGCAGATTGGGCTGCAGTGATCACGGGTTGGTGGAGTTCAGGATCCTGAAATTAGGGAGACAAGGCAACAGGCAGGAACACAGCCCTGACAGAACAGACTTTGTTCAGAGTTCTCTTCTGAAGAATCCCATGCAGATGGTTCTGGCGAGGAGAATAGAGATGATGGTTGATTTTCAAGGATTTCTGCTTCCAAGCTCAATAATGATTTATCTCAATGAACAGAAAAACAATCAAAGGTACTGATAGCCTTCTACAATGAGATGACGGGCTTGGTGGATGTGTGGAGGGTACCGGATGCTGATCTTGAACGTCAGTAAGGTTTTCAGCACTATCTTTCATAACATTCTATAGACAAACTGACGAAGTATGGGTAGATGAATGTACAGTAAGGTAAGAAACCTAGCTAGAGGCCAGTCACTTTTGATGTACTCAGGGGTCAGTACTGGGTCCAATCCTGTTCCACATTCTCATTAATGACCTTGATGATGGTACTGAGTGTATCCTCAGCAAGTTTTAAGATTATATAGAACTGTGAGGAGTGGCTGATACACCAGAGGGTTGTGCTGCCATTCAGAGAGGCTTTGACAGGCTGGAGAAATGGACTGACATGAAACAAAGTTCTACAAAGGGAAATTGAAGTTTCTGTTTCTGGAGAGGAGCAGTCCCATGCACCAGTACACACTCACTCTTGTGGAATGCCAATTCCACTACGGGCTGGAAAGGAGCTTTGCAGAAAAGGCAGTGGGGCTCCTCATGAGCAGCCAGTTCAACATAAGCCAGCAATATACTGTTTAGGTTAGGCTAACGCATAGCTTGCCTTTTTTTTTTTCCACAACCACCATAAAATAAATACTGAAGTAAAACTGGTATTTAGGTGTTTGGGTTTTTTTTCTCCCCAATTTTTGGGTTAAATTCTCCTCAAATATTTCAAATTTAAGCAGAATGTAAGTGTATGCCTTGCAATAAGCAGCAATTGAAAAAGTTCAGAAGGCTTTTCTTTTTTACAAAACAACATAAGATTTTTTTAATCTAGGTATGATATCACACAGAAAACCATAGATATTTTACCGTTACAAAGTTATGTATAAATTGTCCATATTTATTTTTCCACTGGATCACTATTCAGACCTTTGGCACATCATAGATTTCTTTCTAACAATAACCTTAATTATTTTCTCCTGATTAGATCAACTCCACAGAACAGGATCCTGACAAGAATAAGCATGCCAAAAACATGCACAAGAACAAATATGTGGATCTCACTGATATCAGATATGTTGGTGCACCTTCATCAATGAGTTTTATTATTGACTCCCATCCAGATGGCCTTCCTTTCACAACCTGTTTTTATGTAATTTCTCTGCTTTTCAGTAGTAAACTCACTGTCTTCTCTGGCCATATTTGAGATATTTAGTCATGGTTCTACCACGATTTTGGTCAAAAAGTTCTGAGGTTTTTAAGATAACATTGGATCACCATGCTGTGAATTGGCAGGGACCAAGGAGGAAGACACATTAAGACACAAATACTTTCGCCCAAGCGTAGTCCTTAACTCTCATCAAGTCATTAATATCTTAACCCTGCAGTCATCTGTGATTTACCAACAGCTACACAAGTTTGTGAGCCTGAAGTCTTGGTTCTACCACTGGCACAAATGCATAAAATCTTATTTGCCTTTTCTGTTGTGTAGACATGTCCTTGCCTCATTTAAGAAAGGAATCCATTTTATGCAAAATATAGCCAAAAAGATCTAAATTCATTGTATATAACAGTTCAGTGGTGGTTTTCAAGCCTTTTAAGGACATGTTCAAAGTATAAGAGCTGTATTTCATTTCCTCAAACAAGACAATATTAAATTCTATCCACTGCCACATTTGGCAGAACTTTCAGAAATTCTAGATGTGCACAGATTTCATCTTGCCCACTAACAGTTTTTGATTAAAGAAATAAAAATAGGAAGCTTCTTAACTATTACTTCTGAACTTTGTGCAGGTCTCTGGGACAGAGACTGCATCATCTTTCAAGAACTCTTTACACATTTTTGATAATCTAGAAATTGGCTAAATCAGATTAGCAGCCCTCAGAACAAGGATAAAACAACCAACCAACCCTCTCTCCCCCTCCATCTTCATTATGAATATTTTAATCACTTGATTAAATATCTTTTTTTCTTCTTCAACACAGGAAGTTGTAAGATTAGAGAGAGAAATGCACAAATGTAGCTAAATGGTTTCTGAAATGTAATCAGGTTTTCACTCAATCCACTCTCTTCCCAGTTAATAAACTCAGGTGTAAAGGGGTAGGCCTTCTAGGCCTCTATGATCAATTACTGGAGTGTGATGCAGATGGCAATATAAGACAGAAATTAGGCGGTAGAATACACCCCTATGGCAGAAAACACAGGTGCTGATAGTCCTTTATAAAACATTCCTCAGCTGTACGGCTAATTTTCTTTTATTACATCTAAACAAGTCCATTACACTCATTTCAGATAAAATGATACACCTGGAAATAGAATATAGCCATTGCTGCCAGGTGCCTAGCTCTTGAATTTGAAGGCAACTGGTGTCATTACTTCACTTTATTGCTCTAGTTTGACTCATCTGGCATTATCAGACCTCCTAGTACTTTTGGTTTAAAGTGTAGGTATAAAATGTATGGGATTTTAATACACTGGTATGACACAACTTTTGTATAGTCCTTCATGAAGGGAAAGTGAATTACTGAACTTCAGTGATTCTTCACGTAGTCTAAGGCTAAATATAATATGAACAGTTTTATACACAAAACAGCTCTCATGTTTATAACATAATATTAGTGGACCCATGACATAGCTTCATACCATTGGGTAGTTGCTTCTGGGACTTCATTAAGAGAATCACATAAAAATACGATGGCATCTACTTGGCACACAAAAACCAAAAACTCTTAGGGGAAACAACAGGTCTTAACATCTGTCCATACTCATCTAATATTGGCCATTGCTTAGAAATGTCTGCAATGCACCAAGTAGAGCAGCTGTACTGTAGAGATAAATCATATTAGTGAAAATGTCATGGTCTACAAACCGGTCTACAAACATTTTTGTGTTGTTCTTTTTTTTTCCTCTAAAGCAAAGCCAGAATTTTAAACTTACCTTATTAGTATTGATAGCAGTGATGACCCACACACATTGAGCATTGCTGTCATACTGGAATGGAAAGTTGGGTGATGTGAAAGTGCCACCAGGTCCCTGAAGATTGGATCCACAAGTCTTGACTGCAAAAAGAAAGTTCACCTTTTAATTTACATACAAAATACATGTAGCAGACTCATAAACTGAGCTCCAACTTATATTAATTAAGATGTGAAGGATCAAAATAACATTGACCAAAAATAGAACTAGCTCATACAAGATAGCATATTCATGTTTAGTTATTTTGACAAAGTAAAATAGGCTTTCTCTTGTGTACAAGCTTATAATCTTAAAAAAAGACATAATGTATTTGGAGTAAAAGTAACTACAGCAGGAGAAACTGCTCTATTCATTTTTAATATAATACTTCAACAATTAGTTTATAACATTACCTTTACTAATGTCTTGAAAGACAAGAACACAAGGATTGCTTTTATCACTCTGTATTTTTGTGCATATGTATTGGCATATGGCACGTCAACACTTTTTCTGCTGTAACCCCTGTAGAACCCATTGAACCAACAGCTGAAGCCCTGAAATCTTTAAAGGAAACTTGTAAAACATAGACCTACATAAATTGGTGTTATCTATTTTTAAACACTACAAAGAGCATTCATTTACAGATCAAAGTCCATATGGTCATTTACAGTAGCATATCTTAAATAAAAACAAACCAATATCCTTATTTACTGTAGGTTGCATCTCACATCACAAATAACACAAACGACATAAATTGGGTCCTTTCTGTTTAAGGATGACATTCTTAAGGCACTAAATTCATAGTCTTCTGAAGTAGTAACAGTTTTATTATTGGTTCCTTGATATTCATATCTTTGCTGAATGCACTATTGGTTACCTCTTCCTGTACAAAGCTGTAGAACTGACAGGCAACTTCAGCTAAACACAACCTTATCCTATTTCTCCAGTGATTATTATGACACCACAAATAAACCACAGAAGCTAAAGAATTATTGCTTCCTCTACTAAGATACCTGAAATTATCATCCAGTTGTATTACACTTTAACAAAGCGTACTTATTTGATCAATAATGAACACAGGAAGAATCAGCTGCTGCTGGATGACTACTCATTCCTCTCCCCCCATTAACCTCTAGAAAGAATGTCATTATTTCCACCCAACCTGCACCGCTTTAACCCCTCAAAGAAGCAATACTGTGGAGAAGTCTGTTCAGGGCTACTCCAGAAGCCTGAAACAAAAACAGAGGATGGAGATAACAGAAAGGCTCCTCAATCAGGATCAGTAGCTGAAGCCACTGAGGTCACAAATGAGACATTCTCAATACAGCTTTTCATCTGTGTTTTGAACAAGAAACTGCATGACTCTTGTAGCTCATATCTGTGTGTAGGAGAGAAGTCAGGAAGGGGAAACCACTGAGTGTTCTAGACGCAATCTGCTGCTCCATATGAACATGTGAGTCCATCCTCTGGGGCACAGTTGTGATGTAAAGCGTATCTCCTTTGCGTGTATGCTGTGGTAGAGTTATCAACTGTTTGCTGCCTTTTTCAGGGTAGTGTCATAGTAAAGGCCTCAAATGAAAGCCATGTCATTCTGTAGTGGAATGGCCCTAATGAAATCTATGTCTGACTGCTCATTTTGATTATTTGTACCCTTTGAAATATTCCTAATAGACATTTGCAAATAGACACTGTAGCCTGAAATCCAGAAAAAAAAGAAATTCCCATATTAAACCATGACATGTGCTTCCTAACTGCCAAGAAAATATGAAAATCACAAAGTTAATGCAAGCCTACATTGTGAAATCCTGAATGATAATTATGCAATGGAAGTACATCATATAAACTCTAAAGGAGAATAAAATTCAGTGAAAACAATTAAATATGATCACATATAAAAGTTATTAGAGAGAAAATATTAAAGAAGATAATTTTATTTTTGCCCTCCCTAATACCAAAGGTAGTACAACTAACACTCAAATAGTTTGTTTGTTGTATAAATATGTATAAACCTTCATCAAAAAATATACACCAAAAAAACTGCAAAAGCATAAGAAGCAATGAATTATCCTGAGAACAAAGATAAACAAGGGATACCTTCAGTATGAGGAAGCTGATTAAACATATGAAGTCTATTACAAAAATATAATCACTGTCTGAATGTGTGCAAAAGGCTCAGCTCTATGTGTAAAACAAGGAATTTCAGCTTGTTAGAGTTCCATGGAAAATTTCCTAAATTAAAAGATAAAGTCAATGAGATAATCAGAATTTAATTGGATTTTCAGAAAGCTATTAGCAAGGCCACTCAGTCAGAAGAGTCTAAATAGGAAAAACTGAAAACCAGTTAAGGAATTTGAAAAAGATAAAATAATGAACTTGCTTATGAACAGAATATTTTTCACTGAATTGATATAAAGGCATTTTATCACAGTTCTTATATACAGAATATAAACCCACCATAGATATATGTGTATATATATGCATAGATGTAGAGAATGGATTTGTACATTAATTGCAAAGTGCAAATTTAGCATAGTACACTAAAGTCTTACCATACAGCAATTAGTCAAAACATTTTCCATTTTTCCTTTAAGATCCAAATAAATAAAAGTGATCTTAAAGCTTTTTGGTTTTGTTTGGTTGATTGGTTTGTTTTGGTTTTGGTTGGGTTTTTTGTTTCTGTTGTTGGTGTTCATTAGTTTGGGGTTTTTTTTTTAAATGAGTTGTTTGTTTTACTGAACTTTCCTGGTCACTAAGACACTAACATGTACATAATTTACCCTTTAAAAGTTTCAAAAAAAGCTTTCCTGTTCCTGATAACTCCTACCTGTAAATACGTGTTTGTCACGAAACTAATTAGCACTTAATAGTAAAATTTTTATAAAAGCTTCACTTCTTGTAGATTTAACTAGGTTGTGAAAATCAGAAGCTCACTAATAGCAAAGTAATGTGTACGTTTTGGCTATATTTTACTTCAAAAGAGTAGCAGGAGGTATTTTAGAAGTTTAGTCTTACCTATTTTGAGTTGCAAAGAAAAAAGAAAAGAAAAGAATCTGTTTAGTCTGACAATTGCTGCTATTCAGAAACTATTTCTGTATACTGAATGAGTCTATTCAGACAGTATGTCTCAGTAAATTTTATCATTGCTATTGCTCACACTGCACAGCAATGACACATTTCAGAATAATAAAAAACATACAGTATAGAATTTAAAAAAAATAGATCTAAGTAACATACTAAGAGTACATGGAACAGTAAACAAATCCTAATATTGCAAGGAAAAAAAGTTCACTGA
The DNA here is from genome assembly GCA_013399435.1 of Arenaria interpres. Lineage (NCBI taxonomy): Eukaryota > Metazoa > Chordata > Aves > Charadriiformes > Scolopacidae > Arenaria > Arenaria interpres. The sequence continues at coordinate 19,268 of VXAK01012547.1, forward strand.
AATTTTCCAGATTAAGAAGGTCTTTCATTTTTCCATTTGCTTAGGTGGAGCTGGGCAGCACCAGGAAGGTCCGTTGGTGCTCTTAGGGTCCTCAGAAAACATCTTAGCTAACAGTTGTATCACACCAGGTTTCAGCAAAATTCATCTGTGTCACTGCGTGCCCAAAACACCTTTTGAAGTGGTAAGTGAAGAGGAAAGGATTTCTTTTAATGATCCAGTTCAGGATAATGAACAAAGCTATTTGTATTTTTTCCCTTTTTTCTCTCACTATGCTCAAGTGTACAAGAATTTGAAGCTAAATAAGGCCGATGATGTGGCTCAGAGTAGCATCAGTTTTGATGGACACTTTATAGAGATCCAGAACATGCATTTCAATATAGACAGAGTTCTCTTAGATATAGATTTTTATGGCTCTGAAGCAAAGTTTCAAAATGTGAGCTGAACCAGCAGTCTCCAAAGTGGGGTGCATGCACCCCAGGGGCTAAGCAAGATAAACCACTGTGGTGCAGGAATAAAATACTAGAACTTCTATAGTATATGTATATAACATAAATAAATAAACATGTACTGGGGAGGTGTGAAATTTTTACTCATAAGGGTGCTCAATCAAAAAACTTTGGAGACCACTGTAACAGTGAAGTTCTGTCCAATTCTAAAGAATGTATAAAAAAGATTTCATGAACATAGACACTTTTTAATACAGTATTTAAAAAGACAGATTTTTTTTAAATAAACTGTTACACCTGAAGCTAATTGCAGAAACTTAACTGTTAATATTTTTTAAATATTGTATTAATAATTCTTTATTGGTAATTCTTTATGCAAAAAGCAGATATAACAGCAGCTTCTGTGATTGCTACACAATTAATCAAAGCTCCTATAAACTTGGTTCACTGTCTGACTAATCACCACCAAGAGAGGTGATTCTGCTGCTTTACTCTGCTCTGGTAAGACCTCACCTGGAGTACTGTGTGCAGGTCTGGAGCCCTCAATATAAGAAGGATATGGACCTGATGGAGCGGGTCCAGAGGAGGGCCACAAAGATGATCGGGGGGTTGGAGCACCTCTGCTACGAGGACAGGCTGAGGGAGCTGGAGCTATTCAGCCTGGAGAAGAGGAGGCTCTGGTGAGACCTAATAGCGGCCTTCCAAGAAGGGGGGGCCTACAAGAAGGGGGCCTACAAGAAGGCTGGGGAGAGCCTGTTTACAAAGGCTGTCAATGACAGAACAAGGGGTAATGGCTTTAAACTGGAGAAAAGCAGATTTAGATTAGCCATTAGGAATAAGTTCTTTACTGTGAGGGTGGTGGAGCACTGGAACAGGTTGCCCAGGGAGGTGGTTGAGGCACCATCCCTGGAGATATTCAAGGTGAGGCTCGACGAGGCCCTGGGCAACCTGGTCTAGTTGGGGGTGTCCCTGCTGACTGCGGGGGGGTTGGACTAGATGACTTTGAAGGTCCCTTCCGACCCAGCTGATTCTATGATTCTATAAGAAGACACCAACTTACAATGAGACCAATAATGTCCTCAGATACCAAAAGTGCAAGTTTAGAGAGAAATTCACTGCTAAGGTGGTAGTCATGTATTTCCCACAAACACTGAAACTTTTTTTTTTTTT
>VXAK01012548.1:0-14696 GCA_013399435.1 Arenaria interpres
AAATGCGTTAGATGAAAACACTTTGAACTTTAGATTTTCTCTATTCAATGCATAAAATAAATGTGAGGGGATACAGACTTGCAAAAAGCCTACTGTGTGTGCACGTTTTGTATAATAAAATATTGAGGAGTCAGAAACTGACAGGACTGTTCTAAATATAAAAATGCTACCACTTTCAGGTTCTGTGCTTTGCTGTATCAGCAGTAAATGGAAAAATAAAAAAAAAGCTAGACTGTGATATGGGCTGTTTACGCGTAAGAGAGATGGCCAAACTCTGGATTAAGCTAAATCTAAATCCAGAATAAGTCCATTGAAGTAATTGGAGCTTTAGATCTATATGGCTGAGAGAGAAGCCATAATTTGTTGTACAAATTTATTTATCAATTACTTCAAAGAACAAATTGCCTGCATAAATAATGCTCTATGCTCAAATAATAAAGATTTTATTGTGAAGTCCATAAGTTCAAATTAGTTTTAAGTAGTTAATACTGTCAACAAAAAAGAAGCCTGGACAAAGTTCTTTCAATGCTGTAATACTGAACTCTGCTCTCTGAGATTTTTGTAAACGCGACACAAATACTTTGCAAGGTTGCTGGGAAGTAATTGTGTGAGACTTTTCTGAACCTCAGCATTATGAGTCCCTAGGTATCCTTGAGCAACTGGGGAAAAATCCTCACAACTGCTGTGCGGTTCAACTTTATCCTGTGCATACTGAATCTTGCTTTAGCCAGTACAAACGGATGCAGTGTGTTATATAAAGTAGTTCACACATCTTAAGTGGTTTTGGGCTCAAGACCTTGTTTTACTATATTTGATAATACTTAAAGACAACTAATTTGATAGTGCTTTAGCCCTTTAAAAACACATCTGCAGTCAGCAGAGCTCCAACAGACTTTTTGAAGTAAGCTTAAGGTAGTTTTCTTTTGTGTACATTTGCATTTATACACTTTTTTTCAGTAACAGTTCAGCTGTATGTAATACTAACATTGTCTTGAGCTGATTTACATTTCTTAGTATAGAAAATATTAAAGGCTCAGAGAGTATTAAAAAAACAATTAATACCAAACCTGACATGTGGCAGTTCTTAGAGCAAAAAGATACAGATTTTCAATTTCCAGTTCTGCAAGTGTAATGCATTTGGGGAACTACTACTTTGGAGAGAAAATGTTTTAAAGTTATAGGACAACAGAATGGTACAGATGTAGAAACAAATAGAAATAATGTGCTTAAATTAACATCATCATAGTGTGGAAGATGATTTTCACAGCAAGCAGTATTTACACATTAGGGAAAAGTAGTTTTCACAAAATAGTGTGAAATTTGTAATAATTTCCATCTTGAGATGTGTGCTTTTAAAAATGATGGCCTCTTGTGCAGTCTGCAGATGTAATATTTGGGCTTTAGTTGCCACAATAAAGACTTCCACACCTTAAAAATAAAAATAATGTATTAAAAAGGTGAGAGGTTTTCAAATCTTAATATACACGTTTCTAACTTTGAATGGAAACATTCCATCTTTGTCTTTAACATTTTCCATTTTCCCTAGGTCTTACAAAACTGTTGTTCCATATTCCCTGTAACAAGCATGTAAAGAACTATGATATAGTTGACTATACAACTTCCTGTTGGAATTTTAGACGGACTGCTTGACCTTGATAACATGAATCTGTTTATATCAGTGAAGTGACTTAAAAATGGTCAGTTGGAATTGTATGACAACTGCAACTTTATATAATTTGAAAAATTTTTTATAGACTTTCAGAATAACTTGTTGCTTAGCTGAGATTTTCCAATCTTAGTTTCTGCTCACAACTGAAATAATGTTTTATCAAAAATGTTGTCATTGTGTGTTCTGTGGTGGATTTTTTTTTTTAGTGATTTACCATTTTAAAGAAGTTATAAGATACTTTTTGACACATTAATAACTTTCAAAAATAGATGAATGTTAGCTCTTTAAAATGAGCTAGTTAAGTAGATGTAAATCTACTAATTCCTAAACTAGCTCTATTCCTGTATTTCAATTGCTGATTTTACTTTAGACAGTCACTGGTTAAAAAAAAATAAAATGAATGAGTGATTAGTGAGCATAGGAGATAGGACTAGTCAGTTTACATCTGATTTACTAAATTTTGCACTGTGGATCTCTGAAGATCATCCAACTTGTGCATGGGAGCACTGCATGTTTAACTATCCTCGCTGGTAAATATTTGTACCTGAGGCATCCATCAGTATCTTTCCTGGCTCAGAAGCTGGCTTTTTAAGTATTTTAAGATTGGTAGTCAGGAATAAGTTCTTCAGCAGCAAGTTTCTAAACTACATGACAACAGTAAAAGACTTGATTGGGATAATTAATTTGTCTAAGAAATGTTATAAATGATTGTAGGCTCCCAGACCATACCTGTACTCTGCTGTAGAGTATTGCATCGCTGTTATCATATACTGCATTCCTGAAATCTGAATATGAAAAAAAGAGACTAAGGAGCACTGTGCATACTTTCACAAGAAATGGTCATCTTGCAAGGGCTTGTGGATAGAAAGCCTTCTTTGACAGCTCTGGCTGGGGGAATTCTGAGCCATCTGTCTTGCATTTCAGATACTACATCAAAAAGGAGTACAAATGAGTAAGACATCTTGAAGAACTTCTTTCTTTTTCATTAGTATTACCTGGCCATGCTTTGCATTCTCACATGGAGTATTTAGTAACATATATCTCATGAGTAAAAGATTTACCAAGCTATCGGATACTAAAGTGCAAAAAGCAATGACTGAACAAGGAAGATGCATCTAATGCAGTTGGCATTCTTCAAAATAAAGTAATTTTAAAAGTTTTTTTATTGTAAAGTTTTTGAGGTCATATTAATGCAGCTACAAAGTACCTAAATGTTTAATTTTTTCCTTTAAGGTAGGTAATATTGTCATATGCTGATGGAGTTAATAAGAAAAATGGGTTTTAAATAATGAAATATATTGACAGCTTCCAGGGTAATGATACAGTGGGATGTAAACACACTTTAAGTATAGCAAATGGTTGTGTATTGTCAAGGATAGGTGTCTTTTCAGGATTAATTTTTTTTTTTTTCAGAACTAGAGCCTGACTGCAAGTTAAATTTTGTTAGCTGTAGTATTTGAGAAAACGTAACTATGCAAAGGTATACTTTTTTTTTAGTCACCTTTACTTGTGTTGAACCACTTGACTTTTATCTAGTAGGTAAACTCCTGAGGAAGACTCTCTTATGTCCTTGTATTTCCATTAATTGGTACTTGTATTGGGTACATGTGGTAAAGTTTTGGTAGTGGCGTGGCGAAGCTGCAGTTGTGGCTTCTGTGGGAAGAGGTCAGGGACTGCCTTCTGGTAGACACAGCCATTTTCAGATGGTTCTGCAATGGACCCACCAAGTGACAGAGCTGAGCCTATCAGCCATGTTGGTGCCTTTGTGAAAACATATTTAAGAAAAGGCAGAAAATGTCAGACAGACAAAGGAGGAGGAAAGAGTGAGAAACAGCAGAGAAGGAGGATGAGGTGCTACAGGCATCGGAGCAGACTTTCCCCTGCAACGTATGGAGAACCCATGTGGGAACAGATAAATATTCCAGAAGGACTGCAGCCCATGCAGACTCCACTCTGGAGTAGATTTTCCTTGACAGGAATTGTGGCCTGTGGAGAGCCCATGGTGGAGCTTTTCTGAAGGACTACAACCCATAGGGAACTTATGCTGGAGTAGAGGAAAACTGTGAGAAGGAAGGAGCGGAAGAAAGAAACGAGTGTGTATTGACCGTATCTACCATCCCCTTGTGCCACTTTGGGGTGTGTAGAGAAGTCTGGAATGGAGTGCAGTTGAGCCTGGGAAAAGTAGGAAGGAAATGTGTTGTTTTAATGTTTGTCTTTTTGTTTCTCACTCCCTGAATCTATTTTAATTGGCAATAAAGTAAAGTTAATTTTCCCTAAGCTGAGTTTGCTTTGCCTGTAATGGTAATTACTAAGCAATCTCCCTGACTTTATCTTGACCTACAAGCTTTTTCATTCTGTTTTCTCCTTTTGTCCCTTTAAACCAAAATAAAAGTTCTCCCTATGCAAATTAGTAGTTTTCTTGGTTTAGTTTAAAGTGGTCTATCTAGGGAATGCTGAACCACAAAACTGTTATGGAAAGTAGGGTGCTCTTCAATTTAATTCTATGCTTTCTATTTCCTGCTCAATACCTTTTTTTTTCATGCTGATCCTTAGTGGGGCTTGTCTTGTGTTCCCTGTACATGGTTACTGACAAGCAGACTAAAATTCAGGATATTGTAGGTAAGAGAAGCTAAAAATGATCAAAGTATTCTCATTGTTAGGATGTAGTTATATGATGCGTGCCCTTTGCCAATCATTCCTGACCCAACACAGCAGTTTGCAGCTTTGTTGCTTGCCAGACCTGTTAGTAGCTTCACTGAGCTGCGGACTTAGAGCTTGCAAGCTATCAGCAGGACCCGCATATGTTTCTCAGCTTCACAGGCAAGGAATTTGCAAGGTCCTCATGAGACTGAAAGTAGTTTTTCTCAGATCATCCCTGCTTGGTGGGCCCTTCTTGTAGAGACCACTTGGGCACAAAAGCTTCCTCTGTCCCCACCAGAATTGGAGGAGTTGGGAGTCCTGGTCTCTCACTGTGACGCTTTCTGTCAAACAAATATATGCACAAATGTTTGCAATCTGTTTTTAGTATGTTGGATTGGTGTTTTGTTGAAGTGTTTGTTAATGTTCTTGGGGCAAAAGAAGAGGTCTTGTGGATAACTTGTAAACCAGTTTCAGTGGTCTGTTTTGTTTAAGTTTAGGATTAAAATCTATGTTAGGGTGCCTGTTTTTTCAATAAAATAGGGATGAAAATGCTTTCAAGTATAGGCAAAGTTATTAAGAATTTACTTCAGTAATCTATATGCAGACAGCACAGATTTTTAGATTCAAAACGGTAAATGTACAATAGATTTTTCTGGTATACAAAATGAAAGTATCATAATTCATGGTCCTTATATTTCAAAAATACACAGAGACACATTCTGTAAGGGGAAAAAAGTAATTCAAGTAAAAAGCACTGGTATGACTGACTGATTTGTATTTCCATCCCTGATTACAATTCTATTCATGGGTATTTGTGAATCATTTAAAAAGTTGTAAAAAAAAAATTTGCAGTTTCTTTCACTTTTTGCTTGTTTTACAGCATACATTAAAAACAGTTTCTGAACTCTCATGAAATCTATAGCTGATAGCAAACATAATTGTGTGCTTAAATTGTCCTAAATTTGTTTGTCTGAGATGTATTCTAGAACGGGTGGGAACACAAAATACTCTAATGGTACTTCAAGAATTCTGTTTCCTGATAAATGATTCAATAGGACAGCTTGCATCCTAATATCAGTTTAATGAAAGGGTAAAAATAAGAGAATGATGATTAAAATCTGTCAAATGTAATTAATTGTAATCAAAACTTTTTATAGCAGACTTGCCCAGAACAAAATGAATTCTTGCCTACTGTAGTGAATAACTTGCACACAGCAGTTTTCTGTACCATTTATAAAAAAAGTAAGAAGAACAAGAAGGAGTTCAAGTGCAGCAGTGGCAAAAGGAAGACTAGGGAAAATGTGGGCCCACTGCTGAATGAGGTAAGTGCCCTGGTGATGGAGGATACAGAGAAGGTGGAGTTACTGAATACCTTTACTTCGGTCTTTGCTGCTAAGGCTGGTCCTCGGGAATTCCAGACCCTGGAGATAAGAGGAAAAAGTCTGGAGAAAGGAAGATTTTCCTTTGGTTGAGGAGGACCGGGTTAGAGATCTGCTGGAAATCAGCTCTGCAGAGAGGGACCTGGGAGTCCTGGTGGATTCCTTGAATTAACTACGAGCCAGCAATGGCTCCTTGTGGCCAAGAAGGCAAATGGTTTCCTGGGGCATCTTAAAAAGAGTGTGGCCAGCAGGTCAAGGAAGGTTATCTTCCCCATTTACTCTGCCCTAGTGAGGCTGCATCTGGAGTATTGTGTCCAGCTGTGGGCCCCCCAGTTCAAGAGTACAGGGAACTACTGGAGAGAGTCCAGTGGAGGGCTATAAAGATGATCAGGGGACTGGAGCACCTCTCTTATGAGGAAAGGCTGGGAGATCTGAGTTTGTTTAGCCTGGAGAAGAGAGGGAATCTTATCAATACTTAAAAATATCTAAAGAGCAGGCATCAAGAGGATGGGGTCAGACTCTTTTCAGTTGTGCCCAATGACAGGACAAGAGGTAATGGGCACACACTGGAACACAGGAAGTTTCACCTGAATATGAGGAAAAACTTACTTACTTTGAGGCTGCCCAGAGAGGCTGTGGAGTCATCTCCTCTAGAGATATTCAAAACCCACCTGGGCATAATTCTGTCCAGCCTGCTGTAGGCAAACCTGCTTTGGCAGGAGGGTAGGACCAGATGATCTCTGAAGGTCCCTTCCAATCCCTACCATTCTGTGATAACTGAAGTACCCTCAACTGAGCTATTACTTTTCAGGTATCTTCCAAACGTATTTCCTCTTGAGTTGCTCGAAATGGTTTTGAATGCTATTTGTAAGCTCTGACAACTGCAACAGAGGGAAGTGGCTAGGCTGACAGGAATGCATATATGAGTCTCATATTGTTCCTTTGCTGCTATTCAAATTCATAACTTTGGCTGTCCAGATCCTTCTAATGAGAAGACAAACTAGCACAACTGGGTGCATAAACACTTGGTTAAATATTATATATTCTTAGATTAAAAAAAAATGTTGGCATGTACTGTTGCAATTTTTATGCAATTTATAGAATACTTTTGATTTAGTTTTGCCCTGAAAATTTTCTCTTAGTTTTATTCCAGGTACATAATTTGAAGGACAGCGTCTTTCATTTTACTCTTGTAGATCAACTTTAAAGTTGTTTTTCTGTCTTCTTTAGCCATGTGATCTCCTTATACTAGGCTTGCTTGATCCAAAGCTGATTTTAATAAATTCCAGGTTTTGATTGTGTAAGACAGACCTGTTTCTGAAACAGAGAATATGTGATAATGCAGGTTAATGTAAACTTCTGTTGCAATTACATGAAGCAGTTTTACAGATGTAAAATCTCTGCAGTTGAGTAAGATGGGAAGAATGTACTGTGAATTAAACAATCAACCACCAGTTACAGGTCACAAAAAGCCCACTAGTGTATTCTAATAGTAATCTTTCCTGTTATTGAACATACAATACTACAGTAACTTAGGAACATGCTGAGCTGGTATAAGATTCATACAAATATATTTTAAACATCCAGCATTTACTTAAAATTGTATGTAAATGTGATGTATTGTACTTTTTATGTGAGAGGACGCACCTGTGTTTATGCTCTTCTGTAGAATCAAAATACATTGACTGTATATTGTCAGCTATTGATATGGCTATGTATTTGTGCATATACATGCAAAGTATTTTGCACAGCCAAGTGGTGTTAATGCTTGCTGTTAATACTTGGTTGAAAATCACTCTTACGTGACCAGAAAGATTTAAGCTGGTAGCTGCCACTGTGTCTGAATTACAGCATCCTTTCTTTCTTTTTTAATGTAAATGTACTGTACTGATGTAAGCACTTTCTGTTTATGTAGTTTCTGAATGTGCTGTAGGCTATCATTGGCATATTTTTTCCCCCCTTGTGCTTCACTGGAGATTTCCACCTGGGAAATCAATCACTCCAGCTCCTGGCACATATAATGAACCATGCACAGCTCTCAAGTCCTACAAACCATCAGGAATGAAAAAAGATCCAAACCGCGGTTTGATTTACTCAGGACTGCCAGCTAGAAAAAACGCCAGGTTTGCAATTAATCCAGATACTGCTGGTATTCAGGGTACATAACCTAATATTAGTAAGACTGATATTCTAGGACATAAGTAATTAATCTTGTAATTGAAAAGACAGTAACTATGGAATTAATTTGAAATAAAAATAGTCTAAGAATTAGAGAAAATGTACATACTGGATTTTAGTCAAAGGAATGCAAATATGGTTTCCAACTCACCATTATTTTGAGGTTCTAGGAAATCTGAGTGCTTATTTATCTATGCAAACTGATTTATAATAGAATGTTTAGTTTACTTATAGGATTGCTACCTAGTGAAGAAGCAATATGAATAGCACCTGTAGAGGTTAAATTTCTTGTTCTTTTTCCCCATTTAGGGCTATTATTAAATAAGGCTATTTCTCTAAAATACAATCTTTGGAGCTAACTATCAACAAAATACCAAAGATGCAATCTTAATATGGAAAGTATTACTTTACCTAAGTGAACACATGAATAGTGAATTATGCTTTCACTGTACTGGCAAGATTGTATCTCACACCAATTTAGTGTTGGTATGTGGATGGAAGGGCAAATGATAGAATGCATCTCTAAAAGACACGTTCACATAGCATGCTCTTTTGTGGTTGGTGCATGATTATATAAAGTCAATGGTACTTGGTGGCATACCAGTTCTTTTTGGTCATCTGATGACACCACTCCCTTTGTTGAACAGAGACTTGGTGCCTTTTGTAGCTTTTTTTGCATTTGTTTCTCTTTGTTTTGTCCTCAAGTGCTCATATGTCACTTGAGTCATCTGCAACTCAGTGGTTTATTGGAAGCTCACTTTCTGCTCTGCTTGGCAAATGTAGCAGTTGTGTTTTATCTGCCAACTTGCAGGTCAGTTGCCTGTGCCATCTATGTAAAATATGTGTCCTACCAGTATTTTATCTGCCATTTACACCCTGCGCTGAAAAGAGGAAAGTGTTCAGAAATACCTTCTGAATGACACCACAGTGTCATCCTCAGATCTCGTCATACACCTGGTCTCAGACCCTGATCAGTCAGAATGAGAGGTATTGTCCTTGGCACCCTTTTTGTTTTCTGTGTTGAACTGCATCAATAAGCTGGAGCCGTTAACCTAAGAGACTGGTCAGTAGAATTTTTCCATACCCCACCATACTTTGGGGTGAATGTTCTGAGACTTCTTGGGGGTGCGTATGCTGATAGCAGTTACAGAGACTCAAGGCACCATGTTTAGTTTGGAGAAGATAAGGCTGAGGGGAGACCTCATTGCCCTCTTCAACTACCTGAAAGGAAGTTGTAGAGAAGTGGGTGTTGGCCTCTTTTCCCAAGTGAGTAATGACAGGACCAGAGAAAATGGTTTGAAGTTGCAGCAGGGGAGGTTCAGATTAGATATTAGGAAGAATTACTTTACTGAAAGAGTAGTCAGGCACTGGAACAGCCTGCCCAGGGAGGTGGTTGAGTCACCATCCCTGGAGGTATTTAAGAATACCTCCATGTGTAGATGTGGCACTTCAGGGCATGCTCTAGTGGCCGAGATTGTAAGGGGTTTTTTTGTATGGTTGGACTTGGTCAACTCAGAGGTCCTTTCCAACCATGATGATTCTGTGATGTTGCCATGTATTTAAGTTTTTGACATAAAACCCTTTGTCTTATTCTTCTGAATAATGTTGAGGACATCACTCAGAAGGTGATACTCATTGTTTCTGTATTTATGAATGCTGATGAGGATAGAGTCTTAACTCCTCTCTCCTTTGCTGTTAGCAGATGTTAATTTTGAAGTAGGTTTTCAGCTCACCTGTCAACTCCATACTAGCAAGCCTTTAAAGTGCACATGGAAGCCTTATGCTTGTCCTCTTCTGTTGAATGTAGCTGTGAATCACATTAAATGCCTCAATTCTAAACTGTCATCAGAGATTACCAAATGCAGTTTGCTTCCCTGCTATCAGTCCAAATATTTTATAAATTTCCTCTTGGAAAAGCCTACTTTAGTAAAAAGTAAAATCTCCGTTATTATGTGAGTCTGTACAGTAGTTTCTCCTTCACAAAAAAAAAAAAAAGTGTGTGTGTGGGGGGGAAATAGGGAGATCTCCAGAAGAATTACCTCTTCAGACAATAAAGAAAAAGAGGAGGGCAACCCATACTGGGCTTGGATCAATGATGTTCAATGGTGTTTACTGTAACTCTGAAATCAGTTACAGCAAAAAAGCCTGTAGACAAATTTCCCACCATGAAAGACCTGATCCAGCATTTCATTGTATTCCAATGTTAAAAAATCCATAGAATTGAAAATGAAAGTTTTTTTTTTTTTTTAAATGTATATTTGGCATGTGTAAGGACAGTAGCATTTGGATCTTAAGTTCCTCGATGCTTACCGTTTTTGAAAAAGCAAGACTTTTGTACTCCTGCTGATTATCAGGTAACTTTAAAAAATACACCTTTAAAAAGAAAGTAAGGAAGACAAAAATGCCTGAGAATTTTAGATGTTGTTTTATTTTTTCTCCAAATGAATAAAATGTTTTGAAGAACTATTTGTATTTAGTGAAAAAAAGAAATAAACAATAAAAGAGAGCTAGGTATTGAGTACACCCAGATAAACATGTCTACACTTTTGTTCCTGAATTTGTATTTTTGATCTTTTGTAGAAATTAGGAATTTAAAGGCAAAACCAACCAGTTTTGACAATTATTGTCATATAAAGTGAACATATTTTACTCACAACGGTATTAAAACTGTTTTTTTCTGTGCAGTTAGGGGGGCAACTTGTGATTATGAAGCTACATAAGTAATAGAGAAGAAATGGCAAAAAAAAAATAAAGATCGGTGGTGAACTAGACATTTTACTAGTTGTTTTTCGAATAAGTTCTGAAGCTCTTCAGCTTTCCTACTTATATTTTTGTTGCACAGTCATTCTGTTCTTTGTCACAACTTCCCTATCTCTACTTCAAAATAATAATCCCTTTAAAATATGTTATTCATTGCTTGCGTAATGTGTCATAGTCTTATATTGCAACCTGGTTCTGTCTAAATCTTATCTACTGAAGGGAAGCATTTAAGAACATGATTAATTCTAAGCATTGTAAAGTTCCATTGCCAGAGTTCCATATTTATGTTGAATCACAGCTGAAAGCAAAATATATTATCATCTGATTATATTCACGGATGAATAGCCTATTGTTTTTGAAATATATAAACTTAAATTGTTAGTCCTTCTGCCCTGACTTCTAAGAGAATCCTGCTCATTCATCATTGCTGCTATTTAAATACTTAAATATAATTTGATTTACGTATAGAATACAAAGACAGAGTTTAACATGCTAAAATGTGATTAGAAAGTGGATGAGTTAGGAAGATAAGATAAAGATGACAGTAACTGGATAATTAACATTTTAGAAAACCTAGACCATTATGTGTATTTACAATAAGCCCCTGTATTCTCTTTAGCAGTAAGACGAGCCTTAAAACTAGCACAAATTTTTTACTTCAATATTCAGCATAAAGATCTGTTTCCTATACAAAGAGTAAACTGCTATGAAAGAATAAATATGTAGCAGGGAGCATATTTTGTCCCCTACCGTTTACCACACGTAATCGGTAAATGCTCTATTGTTTAGGGGCTAAATTTGTGCTACACTGCTGATACCTAAGGGGTTCTCATTCTCTGATGATTAAAAACATGACCGTTGCCCCCTTTTATACCTGGTTTTCCCATCCACAGAAATCAAGATGGTGGTTTGTACCCACTGACATCGGGATGAGGAATCAGTGTGCGGGTAAGGAACGTGCTTTGACCCCAAAGTGTAGAATCACACGTATCCCACAGTGCAGATGTGTCTCGAGTGAGTTCTTCTTTGTATTAGTAATTTAGCTCTCTGTGCTACTGCAGTATAACTTTTTACTAGCTTTCATATCCTTGCATGTGTAACAAAATATCTCTTGCTGGAATAGTGACCTCTAAACCTAGCAGCTAGGATCCTCTGTGAGGCTGTATTTTTTGTTCTGGTGCTGAAGTTAGAAAAAGAGCCACAGTAAAGTCTCTATTTCCCTTTAATGACTAGCATTTAAGTCCTCTTTAGGTCTATATTAAATTTCTTTACCACCTGTTTTATATCTTTGTTACAGGTTCCTTATAATAAATCACTCATTTAGATTTTAACATAGAATAATCTTTCTGCAGTAAAGTATGGCTACAAATAGCCTGTCACATGATTCAATATGTTTCTTACAAAGTAATTTTAAGGAAAAGAGAAGACACTGAGCAAAGTTTACCAGTCTTGCAGAATACACCAGTGGCTAGCATTATCACCTGAGCTTTTCTTTGAAAAGTTCTTAGTTGGAGCAGGTATTTTGCAACCAGAAGAAGCATCTAGGGGCTCCTTCCAATTTTATAGAAATATACTTCCACGCATCTACTCAAAGAGAAACTTCACTATGTGATAATCCCACCTCCATTTGTAGAAAATAATTTTCAACTACACTCACAATGATGAAATTTAACAGTTGGTAATTTTATGCCATACTTTTGGTTTTATAGAGTCCTCAGTACTGCTTTTGCTTACAGTATTTATAAATGTTCTATTATTTGTTCAAGTATGTTTTTTACACAATAAAGTCAGTTTTTAAATGTGCTTCTCCCTTTTCCTGTACACTTGTTAACATTTTATAGAAGTAATTACATGAATTTTATTTAAATAAAGATATAAAATTTAGCTAAGAAATAAAAATAATTAAATTACAAAATTACTGCTTTCCTCCGTTGTCAGATGGTTAGGGTGTTCTTTCATTCATTGTCTCTCAGATGCTTTGTTAGCCAACATATTATGTGACCATCTGAGAAACCTCCTAAAAGGCAAAGGGATGCACTTTGCCAAATAGATTAGCTACTGGGATAGATTTTTCTGAGCATTGCAAAAATAGAAATAAGTGAGTTCCCCCAGGTGTTAATCAGCCAAACTAAACTGCTCACTTACATTATCATGGCAATTAATTGTAGATATATTTAGATATGACACTTGTTTAAGAAAGGGCAGAATGGTACACTCAAGATACTTCATGTTTGCAGGCCTATATAATAAAACCAGTTGCTAGCAAAGAGTGATTATTCCTGTCTTCATTTCGAAAAAATTTTATTTAGCCTTTCAGGACAACACATTTAACTAACATGTGCATATGCATAGATATCAAAAAAATTAAACCAAATGATGTCCTACATATTTTTATATAGTGTGAAAATTTAACCCCATATATGCTGATAACCTTTGAGGGTGACATATGGAAGTGTTATTTCTTGTTTTCAGACAATTAATGTAAATTGTAGGGATGAGTCTTATAACAGCTGTGGGGATTTGTATTGCAGGTCCTTCACTCAGCAAGTAGTATCTGCATTGTAGTAGTTGTCTAAGATTATACATGAAACCATGTTTGTAGGAAGAGGAAGATGATTTTTGTTAGAACAACAGATATAGCATACGTATGTGTGTGAGGAGATATGACACAGGGAAAATAAACTTTTGGGAGCTTGCGCCTATCTTCAAGTGATGTTTAAAGAAATACTTTTCCAGGATCATTACATTAAGAAGGACTTATGTACCTGAAAACTCACCTCATTTCTCAGTTTAAATGAACTACTCTACTAAAAGGAGCTCTTTGTGTTCCCAACAGAATGTTAAGCCTCTGAGTGCATAGGCTATTGAAGTGAATAGGATTACTAATAATGTAAAGCATATTAAAGGCCTCTTCTGGATAGAACTTTAGAATCTGCATGTTATTCTTTGCCAATACTCTACTTCTAAGTTTCTTCAGTTGCAAATATTCTATGAATCATGTTGCCTTCTGAAACCAAATCACATACTTCCTGGATATGTCATGGGCATACTTGCGTCCACTAGTTTACAGGGCAAGTTAGATAATACTTGTCTAGCTCAATTGGAGGTAACCTGTGGAAAGAGAATAGATTTGTGGCTGTTTAATGCATCACAGCTGTGTCTATGGAAAAGTGGATGTTTTTTATCTCTGTCTATTTTGGAGTTGTTTAGAAAGGACAGTTCTCTTCATGCTGCTTTCAGCAAGCTAAAAATTAATCCATTTATAAAAATCTACCATGGATAAGAGGAAAGTTTCTGTAAAGTATGAACAATAAAATTAGCTGAAGTTGGCAGGTTTAATCCACTATGAAGGGGTAATCACGTAAACTGCTGGTGGACTGCCATTAAGCTATTCATAGTATGTAGTACTCCTGAAGAGACTTAATTAAATATAGTCTATTATGGCTGCTAATACACAAGTGTAGCGTACTGCTGATTGTGTCCTTTACCTAACCTTTCAATTTCCATGCACCTGAAATGTACTGAGATTGATTAATAAAAATTGCTTGGATTAAAAAAAAAAAAGTAAAAGGCATTCTTTAGAAAGTGTTAAAACATTTAAATCCATAAAGTTGTTTTTGTTTCAATGATGTGGATACATTCTATTGTTTATATGTCAAGTCTACATAACACAAT
Organism: Arenaria interpres; assembly: GCA_013399435.1. Lineage (NCBI taxonomy): Eukaryota > Metazoa > Chordata > Aves > Charadriiformes > Scolopacidae > Arenaria > Arenaria interpres. The sequence goes on from VXAK01012548.1 coordinate 14,302, forward strand.
ATGAAGATGTATTTGCAGTCTAAAGATGTGCATTTTTTTTGTTTGTTTTATATGTAGCTGATGCTTTAGGAGATATACATGTTTTTGGGAGGTAGGGAATATGCTTCTCACTTGTCTTTTATTGTATCCTCCATGATTCAACAACAAAAAATCAACAAACAACAAAAAATCAAACCCAAGTCCTCCCTCTCTATCCTTGATAGTCTAAAACTTACAGGAAATGGGAAAAAATTGGACAGGCTGGAGAGGTGGGCTCAGGTAAACCTCATGAGGTTCAACACGAGCAAGTGCAGGGTTATGCCCCTAGGCCGGAATAGTCCTCGCCATCAGTACAGACTGGGGGGTGAGGTGTTAGAAAGCAGCCCTGAGGAAAGGGACTTGGGGGTGCTGGTGGA
>VXAK01012549.1:1100-77366 GCA_013399435.1 Arenaria interpres
AGGGAAGGGATGGAGCCACAGGGAAGGGATGGAGCTGCAGGGAAGGGATGGAGCCACAGGGAAGGGATGGAGCCACAGGGAAGGGATGGAGCTGCAGGGAAGGGATGGAGCCACAGGGAAGGGATGGAGCTGCAGGGAAGGGATGGAGCCATGGGGAAGGGATGGAGCCACCATTAACAAGGCCCCCAGGAAAATAAATGGTGGAGAATTAAAAAAAAACAAAGCCAAAACCCAAAGCGATTAGGGTATGCGGAGGGGGATGCTTGCCTACAGGCAGGGCAGGGAGATGAAAACCAGCCCATCAGCCAGTGAATGTCAGAAGGACTGGATAAGGACCATGAGCCCTTTTCATCTCTTCCTCCCTGAGCTCAAGGCTCTTCATGAAAAGGAGCAGGCGCTCAGCTGGATTTTTTGCACCTGATGGAGGCGCGGCCGATCCATGACTCGTCCAGGATGGGAAACCAGCCCTGCCTTGGGTTCCTCCTGCCAGGAGGGAAGTAAAAGCTCCTCCTTCCTGAGGGAGCTGGGGGTCTGTGGGATGTAAAAAGCAAGAGAGGGCAGCTGGGGAGGGTGAGTGGGTGCTGGGCTGTGTTTCCCTTCCTCATGGTGTTGCTTTGCCGTGTCCAGGTAGGATCACAGAATCACATGGGATCACAGAATTGTAGGGGCTGGAAGGGACCTTCAGAGACCATCTGATCCAACCACGTGGTGAAACTATGCAACACAAGGCTCTCATGTCCGTGAAGGTTAAAAGGACCAACTGCCCCAGTCACAGGGGTACTGTCAAGCTGGTGGTAGTGTTGGGACCTTGTTTTTCAAGACCTGGGTGATGTAGTGGTGTGATATGACCATTTCTCCCACACAGAAAGCATTGGGGTGGCTGGAAGGTACCAGCAAATCCAGAAAACAAAGGTGTAATGATTCTGTTCGTGCTCAGCTCAGCACCATTTTCTTATGGCAAAGAGACCCAGTTCAGGTCAGCTCTGGGGAGATCTTAGAGCCCCTTCCAGTCTCTAAAGGGGCTCCAGGAGAGATGGGGAGGGACTCTGGATCCGGGAGGGGAACAATAGGACAAGGGGGAAGGGTTTGACACTGAAAGAGGGGAGATTGAGATGAGATGTGGGGAAGAACTTCTTGGCTGTGAGGGTGGTGAGAGCCTGGCCCAGGTTGCCCAGAGAAGCTGTGGCTGCCCCATCCCTGGAGGGGTTCAAGGCCAGGTTGGAGGGGCCTTGGAGCAACCTGGTCTGGTGGGAGGTGTCCCTGCCCAGGGCAGGGGGATGGAGCTCAATGATCTTTAAGGTCTTTTCCAACCCAAACCATTCTATGATTCTGTGATTCTAACTGTCGCTGGGATGAAATAAATTGACCGAGTCCCCTGTGCCTTTCAGGGATCCTGTTCTGCAAGTTAGGAAGAGAACTCACTTCGTATCAGCCTTTTCAATCCAGAAGTCACCTGGATCCGGTCTATTTCATCCACTAACGCTGAAACAGAGTGTCCCTTGCTTCATCCTAACCCCTTCACTCAGGACACTCTTCTTTCATTTCTTCTGCTGGTCCCCCCCAAAGTCCGCTATTGGGGCTGTGTTACCAGTGGCCATCACAACCCACCCCATCCTCTCCATGGGCTGTCTCTGTCCCTCTGAGAGTCTCGGGACAGAGGGGGCCGTGTCTGATGCTGTGTTTGTAAAAAGCACCACACACACCCGGGGCGATAGAAAGCTACTGCTGAAGTGTGTGTTTTCTCGATAAACAAAGTAACCTCCGAGCCCCAGATATCTGCACAACATTAAACTTATTTCTAAAAAGAACAGCAATTCCTAAATATGTCATTGCAACCACAAAAAAAAAAAAAAGGCCCCTATTTATAACTGTAATATATATATATTCTGTTTAAGATGAGTCACACAGTTTCTGCAGCTCCATCAAGTTGCAATCAAACCTCTACCCATTGGTTCTATAATTACTCTTTTAACTGTTTTAATACCTCTATTTAATACCCCGTGCCAGACCCTCATTGTGGTACAGACAGCAAGCACCTACAAAGGGGAACAGTCTCTAATGAGGCAAGTTTCTAACGCCTAGAAATGCCTGGAAACAACATCCCAGAAAAGATGTACGATGCCAACGTAATCTCACCCACGCTCACAGGCAACAAAAGGGTATTTTGCTCTCTCCTCTAATGGACATTGATCATAGAGCAGCTGGGCAAGGAACAGAGTCCAATGCACATTTTGATGAAATCCCTTAAAATTTCTTAGCACCTAAATGCTTCATCTGTGAAATGTCAAGTCAGAGGGGGGAAGAAAGTCACGTTCCCAGTAGGCAACACGCAGTAGCGCCCATTCTTGTGTTCAGCCTGGAGAAAAAGGAGGCTGAGGGGAGACCTTCTCGCTCTCTACAACTCCCTGAAAGGAGGGTGTAGCCAGGGGGGATCGGTCTCTTCTCCCAGGTCACAGGTGATGGGACAAGAGGAAACAGCCTCAAGTTGTGCCAGGGGTTGCCGTGACCCGGGTGCAAGACCTTGCACTTGGCCTGGTTGAACTTCAGGAGGTTCCCATCGGAGCCGTGCCACTAGCCCTGCTCTCAGGTCGGCACGAGTCTCCTGCTTTGAGTGGGGAGATGGTCACAGAGGAGCATTTTTATCTTCATGGGACGATGTCTCTGTGATGCAAGCTGGTGACTTTTATAGCTACGATGAGTGATGGTGATCGTCGGAGGCACTTCAGCATCAGCTCCGTAGTGAGCACCGTTAATCGTCGTCACTGATTGCTCTCACTGAGACTTCAAGTGATTGGAGAAACTGCCCGATGCTCACGAACAGAGCGGAACCTCTTCAGCGGGCTGCTGGAAAATCTTGAAAACAAATATATGGTTAGTCTGGGAGGGGATGGGGTAAGTCAAATATTGCATTAGTGGGTTTGGAAAAACATATGAAGGAAAGAAAAAATGTAATTGTGGAGTCGGCAAGAGAGATGTGGGAATGCAAAGGGGTTAAAAGCCACAAGAGCCACTGAGATGAAGAGGGCAAGAAACGTTGAATTCAGGCTGAGACCACCTCAGAGGCAAAGGATCCGGCATTCCTCAGGGGGGTACGTGTTGCGTCAGGATGAATGGTGCCCATGCCTGAGAGCTGGAGGGGTTTCGCTGGTGGCTAGTACACAGGGCCTGGGCTGTGCCTCTCTGTCCATATGTCCAAATACCTGTTTTACAAAGCAATGGTGAGCTCCCAGGTGGATGTCCTTGGGGATAAACTTTCTCCGTGGTAGATACTTCTGCAGGAGGTCTTCCTTGGAAATGTTGCAGGTAGAAGCTGGTTTTACAAGGGCACCTCTTTGTGCAATGCATTGCAGGTCCCCCCCAGGCACATCCTGTGGCGTCAACCAGAATGTCTCTGGACAGAAATTTTTATTTTTCAGAACATATTTGGTTCCTGAAACCAAAAGTCTCTGTGGGAATGCTCTCACGAAGCAGCTGGATGGGGGAGGTCCTCTTCTGGCCCCCGAACTACCACCCACCAGCTGAGGACCTGTGCCCCTGCTGTGGGGATGGCAACCAGACCCACCAGTGATTTTCCAGGCAGGGTCTTTCATTCCATCACTTGTCGTGCAGAGTTTCAGCAGCTCCTGGGTATTTGCTGAAGAAATGTTAATAAATGTAAAATCTTTTTTTTTTTGGGGGGGGGGGGGGGATCCCACACTGTCTATTTAGCAACATTTCTGCCATTTTAAGGAATTCACAGTCTGAGACCTTGTTGGTCATTTTTATCTGGTAAATTTTACTGAATTTACAGTGGTGTATTTATCACTATTTTCAATCACCCAGCACTGATGTATCTGAAATTTTATCTTTTCATAAAAAATACCTCGTTTTTCGCTTTTCCCTGCCAGGGGGTTGCCAGACCTGTCTTTTAACAGGCTCACAGACCGCAGGAGAGCTTCGACTTCAGCACAACCCCTTCCCTGCCTGGGACTCGACCCAGATGTGTCCGTATTTTGTTACACCTCCCGTGGACCCTGCATCCTCCAATCTGCCATCTGTCCTTACCCCTCCGTCAGGGGATTAATAGAGGTAGTTGCCCACAGATTTTATCATTTCCAGTGTGCAGGGCTAAAAACTATCCCCTGCTCAGAAATGGGGCAAATGATGTGGAGCGGTATCAGGCCAGAAGAAGGGGCACAGAGCTGCGGGTCACCAGGCGGTGGAGGGGAACCACAGGGTCCCCTCAGCTGCCACTTCTGAGGGGTGAAGGTGGTGGGGTGGGAAGAAGAGTGGACATTGCCTTCTCAGCGGGGTCAGCACTGTGATAACACAGTATGCTGTTTTCAATCTTCCACTTAACTACCACCGCTCATAATTAGCAAATAAGTGAATTACGTGCTATTAACGGTCACTAGAAATTCCTATAAGCCTTTCCTTATCAAAGTGGTCTTTCATGTCATCAGAGACTGACGCTCTCTTTGATACTTACCCATTGTTTCCATGGCTTTGAACTTTCACTTCTGTTTCATTTGAAATAAAACTGAGCAAAGGCGATATTATAATCGCAGGCCTGTGTTTGTTTTCACTGGGGAATGCATTAGCATTTCAAGAAAAAAAATAAAGAATCTGCCTAAAAATCACCAGGTGATCACCTGAGCGATGCTCGGAGAAGGTTGTGGAGTGGGGAGGTGGAAATCCAGCCCCTGGGTAATGAGGTGGAAGTTGAGGCAGAGCAAAGGGAACGCACACAAAACAGGAGGTGTGCAGAGCTGCATTACTACAAGGGCCATCGAATCACACAGTGTCGGGGAGTTGGCACTGCTGATTTTGCTGGAAATTCAGCAATTTAAGTAACCTAATCAAGTGTCATAATTGATTGGAGGTTCATTTCCTCTCTTGGAAATCATTAAGGGTGGTCATTGCTCGCTAAAAGCATTTAATACATCCCCACAATGAGGCAGGGGTGTTTCTACCCCCTCGCCGATAGAAAGCCATGGCCAGCATGTGGCCAGGAGGCATGGTGGCCAGCAGCTCTGTGCCACCAGCCATTCAAGCCTCTAAAAGGGATGCAATGCCCCCCACGTGTGGAGGGAGCCCCGCTGGGAGGATGACAGATGAGGCTTTCCCAGCTGCTTCCCCAGCCTTTAATGAGCTGCACTTAGAATCATAGAATCATAGAATCGTCTAGGTTGGAAGGGACCTTTAAGATCACCTAGTCCAACCATCAACCTAACTCTGATAAAAAAACAAAAGAAAACCATACACACAAACACACACACACCCCCCCCTTACTAACCCATGTCTCTAAGCAGTATGTCAACCCATCTTTTGAAAACCTCCAGGGATGGTGTCTCAACCACTTCCCTGGGCAGCCCATTCCAAGGCTTAATAACCCTTTCAGGGTAAATTTTTTTCCTAATATCCAATCTGTTCCTTGAGAAGCGGCATGGTGGGACCTTGCTTCCTTCTTCGTGCGAAGACCCGAGGCATCAGGACTTTACTATTCAACCCACTGGTGATGTTCAGCTGCCTACAAGGTTTTTGCCTCCATGTGTGAAAAAGAAGATGCCTGAGTGCAGAGGCTGGTCTAGGTTTGCTCCTTGCATGGGTGGTGGCCACCGTTGGCATCAACTCACCTCTTGCTCCTTCCTCCTGGTGGCACTTGCCTAAGTGCCCACCAAAAGCTGGGCAGAAAAACCCCAGAAAACAGGTAGCTATACAATTGTGCCAACTTAGTGTAATCATTGTAATCGGCCAAACCAATTGCAGAGTAACAACCTATTATACACATAATATTCAAGGTATATATTAAGGATGTTCTGTTAAAATTGGTAAAAGTCCTCTATTTCAGCAGCAGGAAGAAAAGCCTTCATCACTATTTTTTTTTCATGCTTCATTTCAGTGAAGACTTAAATATAGTTGCATTTATATTTTGCACCTTGGAAAATATTTGTATTTTAAAATAACACATTAAAGCTTTGAGCCTGAAAACACTAATGCACAGGAGTAACTTTATTTATACATTAGGAATATTTTAGTCAAATGGTCTAATGTTTGAAGAATCAGGTTCTGAAAAATAATGTACTATTTTATGTTGTACCACTATTGGTGCAAAAATTAATGGATGCATTATTTAAATCAGGCATTTAGAGAGAAGCTTTGGAGCTTGGCTGTTTTTTCCTATCATGTTGTTGGAAGAAACAAGTAAATAAAATCTGAGGGAATGGGAATTGAAAACAGGGGGAATGAAATGAAAGCACATGAAATGTTCAAGATGTGAGGCACACCTGCTTCAGCCTCAAATGCCCCTTATTCAGAGCAAAGGCAATTTTCAACCTTCCCTCCAGTGCAGGATTTAGTAAAACTCTTGATCCGTCTTTCCACATCCCAAAAAAATCCTTTTATCATTTTGGTCTCCATCAGCCCCGGGGGTTAAAGCTTCCCGTTCAGCTCTGATTATCGCAGACGTGGCTCTGTACGAGCAAAGACCCCGAGTTTATCCCAAACTGGCCTTTGCATTCAAGGTCAAATGCCCTTTCTTCCAAAGCTCACTCTCCCCCCAATTTGTTTAATGCTCTGGACATTAAGTATGGTCTTCAGAGAGAACATTTGGGACTTTGCTGAAACAAGATCACTTTTTAACTGGAAGAGTGAGCGGTCCCCGGCTTCAGCCAGACAGGTGAGCTGTGCGTGCTCGGCTGCTGGAAGGAAGAAGCTGAGGTCAACGAGCAATGCCACCAGAAGAAGCCATGAGATATTTCCCCACACAGGCCAACAACAGAAGGGTTGGGCTAATTAGGCAAGTGAATTGTGCCTGCTGCCTGATGATGCCCTACACACAAGTAGGACAGGGTAAGACAGAGCCTGGGGAGGGGCTCTTGATGAGGGAGGGGAGCCGTAGGACGAGGGGGAAGGGTTTGACACTGAAAGAGGGGAGATTGAGATGAGATGTGGGGAGGAACTTCTTTGCTGTGAGGGGGGTGAGAGCCTGGCCCAGGTTGCCCAGAGAAGCTGTGGCTGCCCCATCCCTGGAGGGGTTCAAGGCCAGGTTGGAGGGGGCTTGGAGCAACGTGGGCTGGTGGGAGGTGTCCCTGCCCAGGGCAGGGCGTGGGACTGGATGATCTTTAAGGTCTTTTCCAACCCAAACCATTCTATGATTCTGTGATAACCGTGTTTGCTTCTGGGAGTGGAGTAACCCTCACTAGTAGCTAGAAATGGGAAAATGCATCACCTGCCTCCATCAAAAGAACTTCTTGACTCCTTTAAGATGAGATTTTGACCCCAAGTTGTGGTATCTTTTTCATTGCCATTTCTGTCACCCTCGAGTAGCTGCTGTGGTCTTGGTGCCATTGTGGTGTCTACAGGAGGGGTCCCCACGTGGAGGCTGGGGCAGCAGTGCACTCCCAGTGGAGATGAGGTGCTCTTGGGTTGTGAAGTGGTTCCTGCCATCAGCACTATAATTTACTGGTGGCAAAACGAAACCTTTATTTAATGAAATTCCCCCATTAAAACACCTAACTAAATAACTTTTATCCTGTCCTGTCACTTTATAGTCACAACCCACTGTCTGTTTGGCGCCTGAGCCACCAAGCTGTGGGGAGCGGCCCTCCTCACATGCTCCCTTGGCAACACGTGGACATTTCAGACGTGCACCAGGGAGTTTCCCAAAGCAGCAGAGCTGGTTGTGTAGGGAAGCCAGGAGCAGAAATACCAGTGTGGATGAAATCACAACCCCCCACCTGAAATAGCACCTCAGCTGCACAAAATGTAATGTTGCAGCAGCTCCAAATCCTTCCCAGGCCCGCCGTCTTGACGGAGATGGAGAAGGGACAGAAAGGGACCCCTGGATGAGATATTTTGTGCTCACCAAAATGTGTTATTGCTTTCCTGCGTAAATGCAGGGTGGACTTGTTGGGAAATGGAGCTGAATTATTTTTCTATTAAGCCTTGGCATGGGCTGCCCAGGGAAGCGGTTGAGGCACCATCCCTGGGGGTATTTAAAAGCCGGGTTGACATAGTGCTTAATGACATGGTTTAGTGATGGTTTTTATCAGAGTTAGGTTGATGGTTGGACTCGATGATCTTAAAGGTCCCTTCCAACCCAGACAATTCTATGATTCTATGTACTTTCTACAGCATCGTGACCTGTGGGAGCTCAGCGTCCCCCATGACTCCTGACCATCTCCGGTTTTCTCTGTGCTGCCTCACTGCTCTTCTGCTTCCACCTACAAACATTTCGGGGTAGAGGTTTTTTTATACATTCCATGGTGTATGGATACTCTTCGTCTAAGAGCTTTCAGAAATGCTATCTGTCTTTTCTCCCTAAATAGGTCCCTTCTACACAATAACTACCCTGCCTTTCTGACTGTGAATATGTAAATAGGTGAAAACGAAAACGGAGTAACAGTGCAGCCTTAAGCTTCAGATCCATTCAGGGTGATTTGCGAACATTCGGTACTCCAAGCTGAAGTGCCAAAATTGCCTGTCTCGTGCAATTTTCAAACATTCCACCCGCACAGAAGGAAGGGAAAAATAGCTATTTCCAAGAGAGAGCAAACTTCATTTAACATGTTTTACAAAGTACTAAATAGCTTTCCTATTTCAGACAAAGAGCAGAGAATATGCCCTTTGTGCTCTACTTACCAAGTACTCCCCATATCCTATATTCCAGGTAGTTTCAGAGATACTAACACATACAGCAGTACTCTGGTTATTTATCAAAACCACAGTCATGTGACTTTATATGATCCGTGAGCTCAGCAGGGAAAAAGTTAATTTCTCTTGCTTTTAATTTCTTGAAGAATTGAAATAATTTCCATTACAATTATTTTGAAGGGCTAAAGCTTTCTCTAGTCTGCTTGCTAAATACAACTGCAGCTGTAGAGTGTTTTTGGGTATTATTCAACAAAAAAAAGCTGAATATCTAACTGTAGGCAGTTATCCTTAATCCTAGGAGTGGTACTGCCTTCTGTAGTCTGGGTCTTCTATCACATCGGAGTTTTTTATAGACACAGGCAATTATTTTTGCACATGTATAGACATTGACAGAGTGTACTTCATAAACCAGAACTGCTGTTTAACCTGACAGGTGACGGGTGACTCCCTAGAAAGCCTATTTGTCTGTACAACAGCCACGTTTTTACAAAGAAAACCTGATTTCCACAAACGCAAACCTGAATTACAGGGGAGGGCAAAGGAACAGCCCAGTGAGCCCTGTGCAGTGGGGTCCAGGCTCAGCCGGGGGGGCTGGAGCTCTACAACAATTATTTATGACTAATAAATGTTTTATCCGAGCCAAGGATGGGCTGTCCTTACAGTTTGTAGAAACTTAATGCATGAACCTGGATAACTGCAGAGCATACACGCCGTTTTGTGTTATACTACTTGCCTCCAAGATTATTGTTGCTTTATCACTGTTTTTTGTTAATAATTGTACTTTCAAAATTTTGTGAAGGAGGAACCATGGTTTCTCAGCATGAGTGAGAGAATTCAGAAACCTTTGAGACTGCTCTGTATTAGTTATGTCCCCAAATATCCATGCTTCCTAAAAACGTCTAAATGATTCCCATGCCCTTGAAATTGTTTAAATCAAGCAAATTTTCCCTTAATATAATTAAAGGTTCCATGCCAAATTATTGCTAATTGGCAAACGATTTGTAGGTGATGCAGAGTACCTTGGAACTGGATATAAAGCATTGTGTGTTTTTTCCGTAGACTTGACGTGTTGGATCCAGGTCAAAACTTGTAGTCAGGACAACTGACCCTGGAAAATACGGACTTTTCTGTGGCAGAGGGAAAGCAGCCTTTGGAATAAGGAGATGTTTAATTTGTGAATATGACGTAGTGCAGGACTTCCTTGCCATATTTCCAGTGTTTTGTCCTGCCCTCTGGGCTTGAACTACCAGGAGAACAATTTGTCTTGTGACGTTTGGCATTTCGGCGGCCAATGCCAGCGTAAACTGAGGAGAGAAAAAGACGAGCAAAATTAGCGAGGTGCCACGTGCAACTCAAAAACTAAGGTTAAACTTTAGATGTCTTTTATTTTAGCTCCTCGGCTCTGTAATATCAGCTGAAATTCGTGGCAGACACTTCTGAGGGTGGTGTGGTATTTATGTATATTTTTATATATATGTCTGTGTATATATGTATGCGTGTGTGTGTATATTTCACCGAATTTCACTGAATCTTTAGAGTTGGAAGGGACCATAGAGATCATCTAGTCCAACTCCCCTGCTGAAGCAGGATTGCCTAGAGCATGTTAGAGCATGTTACTCAGGACTGCAATATATATATATGTATATTATCTTTCTGTATTTGCCCAAACAACCCAAAAATCACACAAACACCCTAGGGTGAAGCCTGGTCAGAGGCAATGCGAGCCACCTGCCATCTGCAGTTGAGGCAACAGCAGTTTTCCCCGGTGGGAAGGGAAATCAAAGAGGGATTTTGACTCACCCACTGAAAACGGGCGCTGGGGCGGCCGGCTCAGCCCCAGCCGCTCCGGTTCTCCCGGCAGCAGCGGGTGGCGTTGAGGCAGAAGAAACACCTTCCACTCAGAGGAGGTAGATTTGAGGGAAGAGAAGTGAATAAGGACAATCACAGCGATGTTAAAAGACAGCTGGAAGCTTAAAAAACATCACTGATCTGCGGGTACCCAGTGAGGGCCAGCAATTGTGAAAACTTGGCGAGAAACTGTGACGATGTGCCCTTCGTGAACCTGGGGTTTCCTTGTGGTGGTGCAGGAGTCTCCAGAAAAGGGACTTTTGCTCCCAACCTACTGGGCAAACACCTACAGGGGGTCTGTGCTGTGCAGAAAACATCCCCCCCGTCCCTTCCCGGTGGCTCCAGGAGAGTTCGTTGGTAACTGCTCAGGAACAGCAAACGTTTGGCTTCGCTTACAGCAATTTCTCGCTTTCCTCTCCCTCCGCGTCAAAACAATTATGTATATTCTTCAGAGCCGATAAAGTCACTCAGCTCTGAAGCCAGAAACATGTGTTGAAAAGCCGAGGAACATTAAAAAGGCTCTTTTTATTTATTTAATTTATTTTTTTTCCCGATTCTAGCCGTTTCACACATTGCTTTCCCCGAGCTGCGGCAGGCTTCCAGCAAAGATGAATCCAAATGTGGCTCCTCTCGCAGGCAGACCGTTTGTTCGCACAGCAAACGCGCGCGGTACGTCTATCTCATCCCAGGCTCCTGCTATTTCTTCTCCTTGCCATGCAACGTTTGCTGCTGACCACTGCTGGGCTGAATGAACCCGGTGGCACCAGCCTGGCTGCTGCGTGTGGAAAAAAAACAACGTGCCGATCCCTCATTTTTGGGGAGTTTTGACATTTTTTATTTGCATTTATTTGCAGAGCTCTAAGCATTATTCAATTGTCAAACAATCATGTGTTGGTGGTGAGGAGGCAGGTAAGTTATAAAAACGAATTGGTGAGATTTTCATTTGCAGAGAGTAATTTGTCTCCACTCTAATGCGTGTGTATATTGTCAGGTCGGTTGAAAGGAGCCTTCTCGAGAAATGAGAATCAGATTTACCAGCTCAGTTTCAGAGCCGTGTTGGCTTGCCGTATTTGCATAGCGTAGCAAAGAAAATCCAGCTCTCCTGCTGTTTTCCATTTCCCGAGAGCCCCCCCTTCTCCCCTCTCCCCAGCCCTCCCTTTGCGAGTCCCACATAAATAGAAAATGGTGCCGGCATATTTTTCTAGCTAGGAAAAGCAGAGGGCTTGTCACCTTCCCCTCCTGTCAGTCACCACGTGCCACCATGTAGCCCTGCCTCGCCGGAGAGCGAGGGGGTCTCAGCAGCTCCACCATTGCCAGAACAGCATTTCTTCCCAAGGGCATACGGTCGCTGTCTCTCTTTCCTGTCTTCGCCATAAATCTGCCCCCCAAAAAAAGAAAAAAGAGATGCTTCTCTTTTGCTTTGCCTTCTCAAGGCCCTGGTTTGGGCAGAGTCTGCTGGGATGGAGGAGGAGGTCGCGCTGGCTCCTTTTGGGGCACACACCAGTCACGGAGCACCTGGCTCACGTGAAGGTGAGCACGTGTCCGGGATATTCAATGGTTATGACAAACTGAGATTCCCAGACCGTCCGCCGACTGCTGTCCCATTTTCCCCTGCTGCGCCCGGAGATTGCTTCTTGGTTTTACTTGGCGCAGGACTCTACAGCCACAGCGTGGCTCTCCGGACTCTACTGCTCACCCATAGCGTGACTCTACTGAGTATGGCTTGTAAAACCAGACTTAGTTGGAGACCTGTCCCTCGCTTTGTGACGCCAACAGGCTCCTTGCAGGCTCTCCATTCGCTGCAGCATCTCCATTCGCCGCAGCATCTTTTGCATTAAAAATGGGTTTGCAGCAATGCGGCTGGCAGCGGCCACGTCGTCAGCGGGGTACAACGCACTAGAAAGGTAGCAGAAAGGCTGGAGGTGCTAGGCCAGAGCTTTTCGGGTATTTTCAGAATAATTTTCCTGGCTTTTATTTTTGGGATCCTGAAAAAAAAAACCCAAAAAAAAACCACAAAAAAAAAAAGCCGTGGGACCCTGCCTTTTCCTTGTCTGGGGCTTCTGCTTCTCAGCTTCTGGCAGCTGCGCTGCTCCTCCTGCTCCGTGGCACGTCAAGCAAGGTGTGATGTACCGCAATTACCCCAAGGGTGGCAGTCCCTGGGGAGAGCTGACAGCTCAGCTCAGCTCGGCAGAGACGTCGAGTTATTTTCAGGTTGTTTTAAAGATCATCCAGTAATTCCCTTACATATTCTACAGGTTCCGATCAAGATTTTTCCTCTTGCAGTTTTCTAAGAGCAAAAACAAAAAAAAATCACTCCCTGTTTCCTCTCACAAGCAAGAGCACGAGGACTCTGCACATCGGACGTGCAAGGGTAAGCTCTGAATTTAGGGCACCAGACTTTTATCTTGTCTTTTTTTTCAGATTCAAAGCAATTAGAGCCACTTCCAATGATTTTGAGCTAGTTTTAGACATGGTCTCCTTGTTCTCTCCTTGGTCTTCTCCTTCCACATCTTCCCTCCCTGGTAGTCACATCTTTCTGCCTACATCCTGAGAGCAACCCAAAGCCCATCCTGTCAGATGCTTTCTGTCACTAGACATACTCCACCACAGATCGTGAAGCCTCCAGAATCCCTAAAATGTCAATGGATTGTCCCTTCTCAGTCCTTGACAGGGAGATTCAATCAAGCATTGGAGCGGTTGCCCAGGGAGTCTGTGTAGTTTCCATCCCAGGAGGGTTCAGGATCTGGCTGGATGCAGGTCTGAGCAACCTCACCTGATCTCAGCTCTGACCCTGCTGTGAGCTGGAGGTTGGACCAAGACCTTCTGAGATCTCTCCCAGCCTGAATTATCCCATGATCCCATACAGTGAGCCAGGTCAGTATGGTATGGCTTATCTAAAGTTGCAAACAATTAAAGGAGGTTCTTTACCAAGACCTAAGGAGGGAACCCTGAGGAGGAATCACCATGAGGAGAGGTAAGTGATCAGTGTGTTGGCACAGAGTCTCCTCCTCTCCTTGCTGGATTATTCAATGAATCCACAGCCTGGCTGCATGGTTTAAGTGCACAGCACTGTCATGTAGTCTAGGAAGACCCTTCCTCTGGGTCTTCCTCCTCACAGTGCAGGATTGCAGAAGAGCTGGAGCCCTTCTGTGGTGAATCACCATTGCTCTGGCTTTCTGCTGGCACCTGAGACCTAGCACCTTCCATCACAGTCCCACTTTGGGCACCTTGGGTGCCTACGTGAGCAGACTATCAGTAGACTGATAGCAAGGAGTGAGAAACTGCATCTGTTGGGTGAGGATAAGGCCCTGCATAGCTGGGTTTGTGTCCTATCAGAGGCTGGAGGGGCAGGAACTCTTGATCAGGGAGGGGAGCTATAGGATGAGGGAGAATGGTTTTAAACTAGAAGAGGGGAGATGGAGATGAGATGTGGGGAAGAACTTCTTGGCTGTGAGGGTGGAGGTTGCCCAGAGAAGCTGTGGCTGCCCCATCCCTGGAGGGGTTCAAGGCCAGGTTGGAGGGGGCTTGGAGCAACGTGGGCTGGTGGGAGGTGTCCCTGCCCAGGGCAGGGGGTGGAACTTGATAATCTTTAAAGTCCGCTTCAGCCCAACCCAGTCTATGATTCTATGATTCTAAGGTGGCAGATAAACATCTTTGCAGAGCCCTAAAAACCAGTTGATATTCTCCGTCCACAAATAAAGGTGTTTCCTCAGTCCATATGTGTTGATCATTTGTGGTCCCTGGTATTCAGCTGCCCAACGAGATGCCCAACGACACCGCTTCCCAGCCACAGCCCTTAACACGGGGTTCCTGGTGGGTAAATTAAATCTGCCTGGTGAGCATCCCTTTCGCTCACACACCCCCCCCGCACCCCCCCGCCACATAAACACCACCGCCAAAGAAAGGGGAGGTGGGGAGCGGGAGCGGGGAGGGGGAAGGGGAGCTCTGGCAGGAGTTTTCACCTGGATACGGTTGCTATAGGAACCACTTACAGAGCATCTCAGCGCCTCCGCTGCACCAGGAAATCTGCTCGCCCCTTAATAATGGGCAAAGTTAAGTGGTTTCCCCGCGAGTGTAGACATCCCTGCTCACCCCTGGTGGGACAGGAGTTCCTTGGCCAGTGCAGAGGGGACTGTGGGTGCCTGCAGATGGACAAGGGGGTCCTTCGCTCGATGGGCAGGATGTGGAAAGGGTGATGTGCTCTCCGCATCTTCAAAGAGCATCATAAGTGGTCAGAGGGCTGTTGAAGTAAATGGCCGGGGGTGGAGAGCCTGTGGTGGAGAGGGAGGATGAGAAGAAGCCAAGAGATAGTGACAGAAACCAGGACTTGCAAAGGGAGCAGGAACAGAGCCAGTGTATGTAAGCTCTGGAAGAAAGGGAGCAGTCGAAAAGGTGAGAAAAGAAATCAAAGCTATAGGAGAAAAGAAATCAAAGCCGGGTGGCATTAAAGGTGGAAACCTTGGGGAGTGAAGAAGCATTAGCGGAAAGTGTCCGGCTTGATGATTGCAGTGTGACCTGGGATCCTTGGATGAAAGGCCTAAGTAGAAAGAGCAATACTGTCGTTTTTAATATAATTTTGATAGCTTTTGCCATAGCTATTAGTTTCAGTCCTTGAAACCTCATCTCGGTGGAACCTGCGGTGGTGGCTCCATGTCATTATCCCGCTGCCGGGTGTACATTTATACTTGATGGCGTGGGACAAGTGCGGAGATTGCAGCTACCGGAGCAGGGGCTTATCAGCTGTACATCAGGGCAACTCTTGACCCTTGTTTTGCGGGGAACAGTTCATTGGCAACCAGGAACAGACCGCGGACAACAAGTTAATGACCTTTTCCTACCTAGTTCAACAAGAAAAGTGACTGCAAAATTGGCATCGCTGGAAGAGCCTATATCAGAGGAAAACGGTACTAATCACCGCAAGGCAGTGAGGGGAGACGGCCAGGCAGGGGAGAGATTAATCCGAATTACACAAAGGACACCCAAGTTCAGCAAAGCACTCAGGCAGCCGCCTAATTTTAAACCCGAACTGGCACAAAGCGTGAGCCAATTTGAAGCCATCAGAGAAGGAACAATCTCAGGGTGGCTCAACAGAGCGGTGTCACTTGGCAGGAGCTCAAACGAGAGGAGGAAAAGCAGAGGGAAACTTTAAAATGGCTCGGAGTAGACAACAAGTAGGCGAGCAGAGGTCAGGTGAAGATGCGTAACGTGGCAGAGGAGGGAGGTGGCAGCAATAGGGAGTGAATTATAAGCTATTATGATAAATGACAAAGGGATTACAGCAAATCTTCTCGATGGCCTATTTGGAGCCTGCAAATCAACAAGGGTTAGAACCTATTTACCATGTGACGTGCTTTAACTTCACGAATTAATGGTATAACATTAAACAACTTCTACTAAATGCGCCACTTCACAAAATTACACAATTTATGTAAGGAAACCTGGATTTTACATGTCAACTGATATAAATACAATATTGATATAATTGTATTTTTTCAAAGATATGCATTTTAAAAAAACATGAAAATTGAGCAAAAGAAAAGTATAGACTATCGCGTGCTGTTTGTGCACCGCCAACAAAACTTGGATTGAAAGTGTTTATCCTATTGTCAGCTCTGCAAAGTTCTGCCATCACGGAGCTCCTGACCTCAAAAATCACCTATCCCAGAATCCCAGAATCCCAGTATGATCCGGGGTTGACAGGGACCTCTGGAGATCATCCAGTCCAACCCCCTGCCAGAGCAGGGTCACCCACGGCAGGTCCCACAGGAACGTGTCCAGGGGGGTTTGAATGTCTCCAGAGAAGGAGACTCCACCACCTCTCTGGGCAGCCTCTTCCATGTTTCTGGACAGGTATTTATGCTTAGTTTCTTTCAAAAAAATATCCTGTCACTGCTGCCAATGTGGTTTTTTTTGCCTAATCCCACAAAAGAAACAAGGCAGAGCATTCGGTAAAAGCCAGGAGCCAGTCCTACACTAGCAGCTGGCGTGCACAGGACTACTTCAAGTGGTGGCTTTAAAAGTGCTGGCAGTGGTGGTCTGCTCCCAGCCTTCCTCTCCACGGGCAAGGAGTTTCCAAAAAGTACTGCTTGTGGTCAGGGGATTCCTTAGTTTGGGCTCAGAGTTCTCAGAAATCTGGGACAGCCATTTCCCCCTTGACTTCGACGGGTGATGGACACATCTAACCACCAAGGCCTTACAACCCACCTCCCCAAAAATCAAGGAGAGAGCAACAGATTTGAAATACCTGGAACGCATGAAGGGCAGGAGTCAAACAACAAAACACAATCAGATTATGGGCTTCTGTAGCAGAAGGATGTGACACAAGCAGTGGGAGAGGAAAAAGTGGGGAAAGACATTTCTGTTGCCAATATTCAAGCTGAAGAAATAGGCTGAGCTTTGGGTAAGGGTGAGAGAGAGGAACTGAAGAGTTTTACTACTATGTCTCAGGGCAAAGTATATAAGGCAAAGAGAAAAACTTGTCATATGAGAGAACTTCTGCCAAAGCACCGAGTTTATCCCGAAAGAGCAGGAAAGGTGCTCTTCCATGGGCCAGCAGAGGTGGAGGGAGGAAGAGATGATGAAGACAGCACAAGCGTTTTGGAATGGAGATGCTCCTGAGGGCCAGGAGGGAGCTGGTGGGATTTGGGAGCCGGAGGGAGAATTTAGGGGCAAGAGGGGTGCTGCTGACCCTGGGCAACCTCCAGCCCCGCAGGGACCAGCGGTTCTTCCTGGGCAGGAGAGCTGCTCCTCTGCCAGGTGGGGATTGCCTTCTAAATGCTTCTGGGGAAAACTCCTTTGCATTAAGCTTCCTCCTCTGCTCTGCTAATTGGCTGTTGACCTGGATTCTCCTCCAAGAGATCTGCTCTCTCTTTATTTTAATCATCCTCTCTTCTGGTTATTCTGGGTGTGGTTTATACCCATACAAATCGAAGTACCGTAACCTCCCTGGGACCTGGCGGTGGCAGGGAGCTCTGCAGACTGACTGCACATTGCGCAGAATAAGCATTTCCACGTTTTCTAGTTCAATACTCTCCCTTATTAACAAAATTGAAACTTTTCTTTTTCTGGGTTATTATGAGATGGAGAAAGCAGACTTTCCCACTGTAATTTCTCTCGTGCATTCATTCTTCTATTACCTACTTTTCTCCTGGCTTCTCTTTTCATCTCTTATTGAAAGGTGACCCCATTTTATTCATTCTCTCTTCAGGGAATAGTTTTGCCAGCCCGGCTCAGCCGCCGGCTCCCGGCCAGCAGGATCCCCTTCCTTCTCCCCCGAGGTGGGAGGAAGCAGAGCTTTGCCCATTTTTGAAGACAGGGCTTTCAACTGCTTTTCACAAAGGCTCTGCAGCATCCTCCGTAGGACGGAGCGTGCTGTTCCTTCCACAGCAAAGCAGTTATTTGCTTTTTGGGCTGTAGCTGGTGATTCGGTGCAAACACTGCAGGATGTAAGAGTAACTATTTCTGCCTTCCTCCCACCCCAGTCTGTGTTATTTCGTTTCTCTGCTATAAAGCAATATTATTTATTACTAACATGGCAATCTCACTGGCTTCCCCGTGCATAACAATTATTATTATTGCCAGGGTTGAGCGACGTAATAATATCCAACACGCTGCCCCACAGGATTTTTATCCTCGAATGTGAATTCCCGGCTCCATTCCTCACAGATTTCAACAGATTTTTCAGGATTTTGTCCCTAGTCATATTTATAACACCACTTCAAAAGTGGCAGCAGCCTGAAGATTCAGTGAAGTTCTGCTCATTCAAACGAACTTACACGGGCATGAAACCAGTGCAAAATAGTAAGAGACAGGGTCAGAAATATTCAGCATTTCTAGGTTACCTTGCATTAGCTTCCAGTGCAGCTAGGACTTTTTCAGATGGTTTGCAGTGTTTGGAGGGTGGGTCACAATTTTCAGGGTTTGGGTTTTTTTTCTTTTTTTTCCCCTGAGAATGAAGCCACATACATAACAACAGACCCAAGCCATTTACTCCCGTTAAAAAAAAGAAAAACAAAACTGAAATCTTTTTCTTCCCACGAAATCTAACAGAGAAAAATATCCTGATTGGCAAATGATTTTTTCAATCCTTTCATCGAGCGGAACCTGGCTCTTGAGGCTCAGGTTTGAGACACTGACTCATTTTATTTTTTTATTTTTTTTTTTGAAGGAGCCTGTCCAACAAGAGATCTTTGACAGGCTTGAAACACTGCAGCAACCTTTAATTTAGAGAAATTATTTCCAGTAGGGAAAGCGGCTGGTCATGTGCAGGACTCAAATTAGGACCAACAACAACAAAAAAACCACACTCCCCCCCCCCAAGAAATCAGGATGCATCACACTATCCAGGCTCGGCTCGGCTCAGGCTGATTTGTGCCTCGCCAGCAGCTGTTCAAATAAGGAGCTGCCCCGAGGAAAAATCTGTACAAATGACTGGGTGGGTTTTTAGGGGTTTTTTGTGTTTTGTTTCGGTTTGGGTTTTTTTCCAGTTCTTTGCCTCTCACCTAAAACCCTGAAACAACTTAGTTGCCCTCGCAGTGGATGATTATAATAATTATTGGAAAACAATTGGTGTGTGATCAGGCGGGGAGGGCAGTAATTGAAATATTGACAGGTGGCTGCTTTGTGCCAAACGGGAGATTTTAAGATCAGCTGTGCTTTGAAGCACTCCCATCTAGGATGCTTCCAATAAACTCTTTAATTAACTGTGCTATAGGTTTTACTACAGGGTCTATAGAAAGGCCACTGCAAGGCTTTCTAGAAGAAACCATGAATCTCATACAAGTAATTTTCTCTCAAGGAATGCTTTAGTACATGTTTTTCTATCAGTTTTTCCTGATTGTCCTGCTTTTTTGTTTAAAACCAAAAAGTTCATCTATCTTCTCTGATGATTAAATATCATTGACGCATGTTATCATCACAAAACATCACTGACACATGATATTATCACAATTGGGTGGTACTAAGGCAGTCACATCGTGAAGCCCCAAGTAGAAAAGGCAGAATATAATACCCAGAAAACTCTGCCAATGGCAAGAGGATGACTAATGTTTAAGAATTCTGGGAGTTTATCTGGGGATGGAACGCATTTTATGGCCTGGACAGCAGATGATGTGAATTATTGAGACACTAATAATATTAAAAAATATATTTTTGTTCAAGCATTGCTCGTAATAGAATAAAATAATATGAGTGTTTCCAGGATACTAAGAAATACATATTCCCCAAAACCTCCCGGTAGGCAAAAACGCTTCCTGAAAGGATGCTGAATTTGAACTGCATCCAGAGGCATTCCCTTCTTATTCAAGGTCATTTCATCAATTATTGTCTCCAAGGGTGGTACAGAAGATTTAAACACCCTCGCAAAAGGGTGTTTAAAAACAATCTTGCAAAAGTTTTCACAGATTTGACTTCTCTCTGGAGCAGGAGGTGAGACAGACACTGGCCATCGTGTTGGGTCTTATAAATGATGTTTGCGCTTTTCCATCAGCTGGTGCCAGCTTTTTCCATCCATCTGCTGGCAGAGAACACATCCCTGAAAAAAATACGATGATCAGGTGTTGTAAATAAGCAAAACATGAAGGATAGGGCAGGGAACTACCGTTCAGCTCACATGGGTGAGCGTCTTTAATGAACACCCTCCGTGGATGAGGCTCCTGCCTCAGCTGAAACACCTTTGTTGTGGCAAGTGATATTTCTGAGCGAGCTGATTATTAGTAATTTAAGGCTACTGATCTTCGGTAAACGTTGCAAGTAATTGAACTGTCTTTTTAACTGTCTGCATAACTTCTCCCAGCCCCACAATTAACCAGGCAATTTAGAAGCATCTCTGCGGTAGCGTTTATTGGTTGGTTCCTAACATTTTCACAACAACGCTGTTAACAAATTACAATATCCTTGCTAAAACCTTGGAAACAGCACGAGAAACTGTTTTCTGCCATGGTTTCCTGGGAGAGCACACGCACACAGCCTCCCTGAATTTCTCTGGAGGGCCAAAGAGGCACGGACGACTGGTCTTGCTCCATTTTCCTCCCATTTTTGCTTGGCTTGAGCCTGAGTGAGGCTGCTCTCTTCCTACGTCCGCCAAGAACTGCATTCACCAGGGCATATTCTCTACTGCTGCAACTTGGTACCTCGTGGCGTGTTTCAAGGGAGGGGCATTAGCTGTGAGTCTGACCCATCAATACAATTTAAACATCCCCTGTAACTCCTCACGTTGAACCGAGTTTGTGCTGCCACGGTCCATGGGGAATGGATGGGAGAGGGAAAGTAATCCCCATGACTCCTCCTCATGGATTATTTTGCAAACACAGAACATGAGTGAGGGTCATCACCTCGGGAGGGACACGAGGACTCTGGCTGAGGGACAAAAAGGGACCTGTCCCCCTGCACCAGCTTCCCACAGCCCCTTTTGCAGAGGTGATTAATGAGATTTTTCAGGTGTTCAGTATATTCCTTGGAAAACATAGTGTTAGGTAGAGGAAAGTCTTTGTAAATTCCAGATGAATTCAAGGGGAAATTTCAGCCCCACATGCAGCCATAATGCAAAGGGGGAAAAATTCAGAAAAGTCAAACCTAATGGAAATGTCCCCTTTGTAAAATCCTTCAATTTTCTGAAATAAAATGTAACTGACTGTTTAATTAATGTGACTCACTATAAATGTACCTGCCCAGGGCTTCAGAAACACCTCACTTTGGGCGGACTGAAACTTTCTGGATCTCAGTTACATCTTTCCTGTTGAAGAATAATTTTTTTTCAAGCTGACTTGGAAAAAAAAAAGAAAAAAAGGAATTTAAAAAATTCTGCAAACCTTGCTTCTAGCCAGCAGAACAGGTTATTTGTGCTTCCTGGTGTGTGGCTGAGAGGATGGACATGTTCTTCCTTGTTTCGTACTGCGTGTTGTGGGACCTGATGGTCCTGGGACCTGGCCCACAGCCCTGTCCTCCTCAATGCATGACCAACTGCATGGCCAAACCTCTTCATGAGCCTCTTCCCACGCCTGGTGAGCTGGAGCAGATTCACCTTGTTGGTACCTGAGGCTTTCTCCTGTTTAGAAATAAAATTTGATCATCCAGCATCTCGTTTTCTCACCTTTCCTTTGACCCTTCTCACGTGTCCTTGACTGGAAGAGCACACAGGAAAACAAAGCAGGTGTGCTGAAGTTCAGTCAGCCCCTTGTCATTGGTTTGTCCTTCTTATCTGTTTTGGTACCCTGCAAAGTAAATCCTCAGGAAAATAAGTGATGTAAAGCATTAAAACAGACAGGCCAAGGTTCCAAAGCTGGACAGTGTCTCAAGAGGCACTTTTGGTGTCATTTATTCCAATTCATAACTAGTTTTCACAGGAGCTGCCTCTTTGATTCAAGAAGAGTTGGAGAAGCATTGGATATTTATACGGGTTGCTAACTTCAGCCAACACACAGCTGAAAGTGTTGACCTTGATGCTTTGATGGGCACCTTCTCCATGGAGAAAACGTGTTTTATACCCTCAATTTCTCCTCCAAACAGCTGAACGGTCTTTGCTCCTGTTTGAGGGCACTTGGTGATTCACCACACTACAGTGCCTTTCTCTCGAGTGGTTTTAGAGTGTATAGGGCTAAGGAGACCAAACAAGATGAAGGTTTTGGTGAATGTGGACTTTTAATGGGGGACAAACCATATCACCGTGTAATTGAACCATCAGACACAAAACTGCGTAGTAGCTGCACTTATGAAAGGCACAGCAAGCTCTAGCTTCTCATCGCATGTGCACAGGGAAGAATCCAGAATTATGGAAAGAAAAGAAAGATTTCCAAGTAATATGGAATGAAGAAGGCAAGAACTCTGAGATTCAGAAATAGGATATTTTTACTGATTAGATTATCTGAAGAAAGGCAAATGAGTCAGAAAATAAATCTAATAAAGACATCCAGAAAAAAAATAAAGAAAAGCAATACCAAACTGATGTCCTTGTGTCCACTCTGAAGGGAGTCCCACCAAGCTGCAGGAATTATTTGAGCTGGGTCCAAGCTGAAGGCTGGACACGGATGTAAAATGTAGTCCTACTTTGTGCTGATATAAGAGTAGGAACGTCACAACCGCTTTGGCAATGTTGTCTCTTTTTGACCACTTTGATATTTCTATTTATCTATATTTCAATCTATTTATCTATCTACCTACCTACCTCTCTATTTAATGAAAAATCTGTACTTAATAAAAAACATAGGACATTGATGGAAATAATTTTGATCAGTGGCTATTTGAACAGCACTAACAATGATGCTTTTTTTTTAAACAAGCTGCTCACAGCCTGGCAACAGAGGTAGACACAGAAAAACCCTGACCTAAACCAGGACAGGGAGGACCAAAACCCCAGACTACAGGATGTGACCCGGTGTGCACCACCCCAGCCTTGCTGGAGGGAGAAGGGCTGAGGACAGGGGAAGGCAAGGCTCTCCTTCCCTTCTCCTCCCTGACCCTGAATCCAGGAAACCAACATCTGACTTTTTTTTTTTTAATTTATTATTCTTAAAAACTGGGCTAAACCCAGTTGCCTGCTCCCATCTAACACTGCTTTCCGCAGTTCCTTATTAGTATGACAAGAATCAGAGCATCACGATGAGGGCTTTTAAAAATGACCACAGAAAACTGCTAGCTTAATGACTTTGGTGGCGTTTTGCACTGGTTTAGCTCTGCTGGCCCAGACCTGGTGGCCTGTAGCCCACTGGCTTTGTTTCTCCATTCGTGGAATTGCCTTTCTGGGTCTTTGTGTAATCGCCTGATTCACCAGTGCCGTGGGAGCTGCTGAAAAATGCATTCTCTGTACCCAGGAAGAACCTGTATAAATATTCTCAATAAATAAATAACAGTTGTCATTTTCAAAATATGACAATCTCCAGTTGCCTGTGCTTAAATTGAATGACATGTCATTTATCCTAATAGATGTGAATGCATGTATAGTACATACGAGTGAGTCACCTAATTCTTATTCACCTCAGCCTTGGTCTCAGTTGGGGGCAAGTGCCTCTAACAGGGTTTGGATGGATCAAATCACAAGCAGAAAAATCTTGGTCAATTATAGACGCCTAAGGCTAAAAGGGAGGTGTCTTTTTATCTTCTCTTTTTTTTTTCTTTTTTTTTTTTTCTTAATCTTGCCGAACAGAGAATGCCCCTCCCATCCATAGGCTTATTGAGGGAGCAAGTCAATCTCCGATCTGTGGAATTTCTGGGAATATCTCTTCCCCCTGTAATTTAACGTGACTCAATTCTCCATTCTGATAATACAAGCAGAGAGAAAAGCTCCTAATCCTATTGGCGTACCCTCTTGTCAGCACCTCTTTATTTCACTGCTTTAAAGGCTCAACATGTTTTGATTTACAATAAGCACTAAGATAACTGCAGGTGCCCTCTCTAAAAGCAAGGTTAACTCACCTGAGATGAATTCTTTTATTGCAAACAAAAGCAACACATGAGCAGGAAATACAATTAATACAGGTGCTTCCCTGAAACTTAGCAAATGTCATTTGTCTCGAAATGACATAAATCCGCATTATATAAACAGGCCCCAGAGGCTTGATTTGTATTATTTCTGGAGGGGAAGGATTTAAGCAAAAGATAAATGGAGTGGTGATGCTGGGGGGAAAGAAATCCTTGTACTTACAAGGTATTTATTTGACAGCAAAACCACTGGTGTGCTATCTTGTGATTGTATTTAAAAATATGCAAATGCATTAATAGACCCCAAAAAAAGCCCGGTCTAGATGGGATTTCCAGGTTAACTGATTGTTGCTGATGATCAGTAATACCCCATGTATTTGCAATATACCACTCAAGCGTTCAATCTGGTGCACGAATCTCTTAATGAATTGCTGTTTGGTGATATTAAAGTCAAATCCTTCTGGGCGTGAAGCATTGCCAGACCCTGAGCTCCTTGGGTCTCCACGGCAGCAGAAGGATGCTCCTTCCCAGCCCTCTTGAGGAGGACCCTGCTCCTGCTGCCTGTGGGACCCTTTGCATCACCAGGAGTGGGAGCAGGTACAGGTCCATGGAACTGCCTCCTCACCACCGTCCGCAGGGTGTCTGCTGTCCCGTGGGATGTTGGACCTTGAGGCTGGGATGTCTGGTGAGCTCTTGCTACTACCACAGAGCTGGAGAATAGGGCATCTCGTGGACAAAAGGTAATGCAGGTGTTTGGGTGGTGGCTGGCACCAGGGTACCACGTTCACGAGCGCTCTAGAAATGAGTTGAGAAGGAAGAAGAGAGGGAGGGCAGCAGCCTGTTGGAGGAGGTTCTACTCTCAAAATACTTGGTTCTTCCTCCGTCTCTGCTGCTGACTTACATTGGGCACCCTTAGAGAACCACCCCAAGACTCTTCATGCCCCTTTCCCCTGCTGATTTTGCCTCGCTAGTCTCTCCCTACAAGCAGACCACAGCCCCCCCAGGTTTTATACATCCAACAGTTACCGTACGATGGAGAACAGTCTCTATGACATAATTTTCTGAGAAATACATGTTGTTTTCTTGACACCATGGGCCTCTTTTTTCCTTTTGCAGTTAACAGTATGAACCCTTGGTGTTTATAAGCAGGTAGGAGGAAGGTGTAAGGCTATCATAGCTGCTAACGGTATAAAGAGCCAGTTCAAAATGGTATTTAGATTATAATTTCTCTTACCTGTTTCCTTTATAATTCATATATAACTGCTTAAAAAACAGACTCCAAAATTACCTAAAACAAAAAAAAAAAATGGGGAAAAAGAAATTGGAACACTTAATAGGATCATCAGACAAACAACGGCAATTATGTTGACAAGTATATTACACTGTTTTAGATATTCAGCTGTATCATCACCAAACCCAGTATCCTCTCTTTTTTCTCCCAAAAGCCGTGCTTTGTCTAATGAGTGTTCCCAATCCTCAGTTTTTAACAACTGAGGCTTTGATTTTTGCAGCCAGTCCTGCTTGGTTGGATTTCTGCAGCCCTGTGGGAACTATTGCCTTTGGGTTAACTATGACCCCAACGAGAGTCAACCTGCAGAAAGTCAATTGCATCATCTGGCCTAAAGCTGAAATACTGACTCAAGTTGGTCTCCTTTCTCTTCCCTGTGTTCTAATAAGCCTATAACTTCCAGTATCAAGAAATCAAAGAGGTAAACCTTTACTATTTCCCCCCACTAACCTCCACATGTTTGAATCCATTGCACATCCCAAATGTCCTCCGTTATCCACTGGATCTTTAGCTGTGAGAAAAAGTTCAGATTGATCTTCCCTTGAAAATTCAGGATTTATTCAGACAGTTATAGCAACATTTATCCACCCCAGTCTGCAGACACTACCTGCTACAGGAGTGACAAGTTGACATGGTTGTATGCTCAATTAAACCCGCTCTTCCTTTTTAAACACGTGCATTAGACTACTAAATTATGGGCAAGTTTCCGCGTACACTTTGACTACATTAAACTTAAGATGCCAAACTTTGGCTGCTAACCTTAACTTGGTTATTTGGAGAAGAAAGACTTAACACAGCTTTTTTGACAGATATTGAAGTAGAATAAAAATTGCTTTAGAGTTTTTTCCATTTTATGGAAAACATGCAGCTTCCCCAGGAAGCAATTCTTAAACGCGTGATGTGTAAAACAAAGTATGAAAGCCCTACTTTCCAGAAGTCTCAAGAACAATCAATACCAGCTGATGCTGGAGATGGAGATCCATTACCTGAAAATCTAGTCCTGATGTTCCACAAAACCCGCTTTGAAAACATGACCACCAGTTCAGCTCCATGGCAGGTGGGGTATTTTCACCTTAGGGCTTTTTTCTTACAATTTATCTTCCATGAATGGGCCCTTTCCTTCGTGTAAAACCCCACTGAGGTCAGCGAAGGATTTGCATCTAAGAATAAAAGTAAGTGTAACAGTTTGCTAAAATTAAATTCTGGGCTGGCTGACAGGCCTGTGGACGTAAACGTCCTTTGGGGGAAATGGGACATTTTTATAAGAAAAGCTGTTTCTACTGAAATCCTTCAGGGGTTTTGTTGTCGGATAGATGAATGAAATCTTAACACAGCAGAAGGAGCAAACTTCTTCTGATGCTACTGTTTCTTTCTAGGCCATTCATAACTCTTTCTTTAACAGAAGGAAGAATTAAGTAAGCATCTCTGTCTCCAAAAATAATTTCTATTTTTCTCTTTAAATAGGTGGGTAGAACTGTAGTTTCCAAGGAATAAAAGGTGCCTGAGGAGCTTTCAGAAACTGAAGGCCACCACCAATTCCTTACTTGACAGATTCAGACTTTCAGAAAGACCATTCTGAATCTCCCAGACTTCCAGGAAGATTTAGGTGCCTTTAGGTGACAAAAATAATGATTATATTTTGTATATCAGTGTTTTGATTTGAAATGTTTGCCACTGAAATAGCCAATGCGATTCACACCCTTTTCCCAAAAATTCGTGTGGGCTTTTGCTATCTTTAAGTTGGAGGATTTAGACTCCACACACACAGACGTAGAAGGATGTTGTGTTTAGACAGCGCCACTTCCACTGAAATAGATCTAGAGAATGAGAGCGATATTTCCTTTTGGCTGCTGAAAGTGGGACTGCAGACTCTGCCGTGGGGAAGGGAAAGAGCTGCCTGGTCTGAAGGGAACCCTGAAAGAGCAGCAAGCAATGAATAGATGGAGAACCAGGGGAGAACAGGGCTGTGGAGAAGGCTTTCAGCAGATGGGGTTGCTGGTATCAAAATAAATTAAATGATTGCTAAGGAGGGAGGGGAAGCTACAGGTATTTGACGCAGGAGAAGGCTTTGGCCATAAGATTGAAGCTGATCAGACAGGGAAAAGGCAAATGAAAAAACAAGGGTTTGGAGAAGGAAAACCACATTTGATTTTCTTGAGATTACATTCTGCAGCTTGAATAACATGTACATTTTAGACACGATATGAAATTCATCTACTAACTGTTTGTGGAGAACTTGGACTGACAAGCACTATAATGGCAATTAAAAATACAGTTTGCATCTTCAAAAAGTCACTGATCCTCCTGGGTGTGATTTCCAGATGTGCCTGATCCCCAGCTAGTACTGCTCCCGGTCAAGTCAAAAGGAGTTCTACCATAAAAGTTTGATGTTTTTTGGAAAATCGCACCTAAGAATCTCCCAGAAGTTATGAGGGAAGTTACTTTAAATCTAGGGAAATGCAATACCTGTGTAATACAAATCGACAGGATTAGATATAAGTGCTGTAGGTGCAGACAGAGAGACACAAAGGCTCGTTTGCAAGCGGAGCGAGGCGGCCGTCACCAGGCGCTGGTGCTGTTGAGCTGCTGTGGTAGATCGGGCATTCTCATCTCATCCTTCCTTCCAAGCCCAATTGTGCTGGCAATTGTTCCCATTATTCAGCAGAGCACAAAAGTAATATTGTTCTCCACGTTGCTGTACTTACAGATGTTTCTTATGCAGGAGATAAACACATTTCCTTCTTTTTAAACACTGCCTTCTCCCCTTGGCTTTGTCTCCCAAGCGTCTATTAAAAGGCGTTTGTCCCCTAATTCTTCTAGTTTAAAAATTGCATATTGTGACAGACCTTCTACCCTGCTTTCATTCCTATGCCAACATCACGTCCTACTCTGCAGGAGCAGAAAATACAAGGCAGTCTCCTGCGGGGGATTTTTCCAGGGTGGCAGATTTCCCAAGCGTGTGGGAGGTGGCAGAGGGGACCGGGTGTCCCACCACCCCTTGGGGAAGGAGGAGGCCAGGTTTCTTCCCAGACCTTCTGATCTCCCTGAGCCCTCAAAAACACTTGAGTCTTCAAAACAAAGCCCCCTGCCTGACCTTATATACTAGGAATTTTGGAGCTGAATGCCATTGCCATCCCTGCAAACTCTATTTCACACATGGGATGCAACCAGGCCACAGCCACCACCAAATTTCCAGTGTCTTCTGTGAATGACACCAAGGTGATAGGTGTGATAGGAAAGAACAGATAACTAGAATGTGCCCTGAATCCAGAGCTTGCAGAGAAAGAGTGGAGAGAGGGAGTAGTGAGCTGGCACTATTTTCATAATTATAAGTAAATAGGCTTTTAGCATCAGCAAAGCCCCCCATAATCTAATACTAGTAATCTAATCAAAGAGCTTGTGAAAAACAGATTCTATATCCATACGATGATGTGATGACCTATAAAATGATGATAGATGTTACTAGCTGGCCTCGGTAACTAGGAGAGAAAAACAGGTTTATTGTGTGCATTATCTGAAAATGTAAATAACATAGTTATACGCTGGTCTGTTCGCAGAACTCTGGAGTTCCAGTGAGGTCTGCAGATGGGTTGGGTGGAGATAGATAAACTAGGAAATAAAAAGGCATTATAAAGCATAGAACCGAATAGAATAGAATAGAATAGAATAGAATAGAATAGAATAGAATAGAATAGAATAGAACAGAACATTTGGAAGGGACCTGCAATGATCATCTAGACCAAGGACCTGACCACTCCAGGGCTGACCAAAAGTTAAAGCACATCATTAAGGGCATTGTCCAAATGTCTCTTAAACACCAACAGGCTTGGGGCATCGGCCACCTCTCTTGGAAGCCTGTGCCAGTGTTTGACCACCTCCTTTTCAAACCTTTTAAAACACCATTGCTGAAGGCCTGTGCTAACAAAAATGACCCATCTCCCAACTGCTTTCTCAGCAACAGACAGTATCAGCAGAAATCAGCCCTGCCTAGCACATGGGAAGAAAGCCGAGACCAGCAGAAATAACGGACCAGCATCTCAATACAGGACACTTTCTGACCAGGTCTTCTGCAAAATAAAAGTATTTTAATATGCGACCTTAAATCTGGAATTGGTATTACCAAGAGAAGACACAGTTGGCATGCACTTCTATCTCATACAGCAAGTGGTTGTTCCACACCTTCATGCATTATTCCAAGACACCAGATACTGTGGTGATGCGTAACTAGGAAACACTTAACGAATTACTTCCAATGAGATTTCAAAAAATGTAATAACATATCAAAACAATAATGAAAAATAAATTATAGGATTAACAGACTTACCTCAAAGTCGGCTGGGGTTCAGATCAAGGAAGGATGGATTCCGTCCATGCGAAATGTATAAGAAGGAACTGTGGGTCTTGCTTCTATAAAGTATGGAGTACATTTTTAGAAGTACCAAATATTTCAGTGTTTATGTTAAATCTTCTTCACTTCTTTATTTCTTAGCCAAATTCTTTCTATTTTCCATTTGCTAAAAAAAAAAAAACAAAAAAAAAAAACTTTAAGTTTAGGAAGAAATCCCTGCTATCCAGCACCATGCAATTAGCATATATGAATGTGAAATGAGTTCCTGCTGCTCTGGACCATTGTTAATCCATATTGATGGGGTAGAAAACATGACATCAACTATAAAAATCCAAGAACATTCCTTAAAATATTCAAATGATGTGCCTGGCCCTGTATTCACTCTGCATCTCAAATTCTCCTTGACTTTGTGGGTGCCTGGAATGCGGGAGGAATGCAGGATTAGGTACATGGCTACGTGTGGTATGCCTACCTTGACAGCAAAAAACAGCTTTCAATTCTCTCTGAAAGTCTCTGAGACAAATATTCAGGTCAAAGGAACTGTTAAAAAAAAAACCAAAAAAACAGACAAATTTTGTCCAGCTGCTGTTTGTTCTGGGCCAGATACCACCAGGAGCTGGCTGGGGCTCTGTTTGGCTGCACCATGCAGTGCCAGAGGAGCCTGGAGCTCACCACCCTTTGAGCCCCCTCACTGGACCCACACCTGCCTGTTCTTTCAGTGTCTCTTATTTTTTTTACAACCTTTATGCCAGCCTGGTAGCCTTACAAACTTGTCTTTATTTGATGTCTTGCAAGGGTGGGAGAAAAACGTCATCAATCCCATGATGGTTGAGACACTGAGTGATTCTGTATTTACTGGGAAGTTCTCAAGAATTAGCATTAAGTGCCCTTGGAATTGCTGGGTAAAAAGGGCTCAAGAGCCATCTCGAGGGATGTATGTTAGAGCAGCCCCGGGGCTGATCTTAAATGCACCCAAAGCCAAAATCCCCCTCTATAGCACCAGAGACAGAAGCAGCATAAAAGGTTACAATCACATTCACCATCCTTCATCTTTTTTCATCCTTGACCGTGCAGAGAAAAGTGTCCCCTTTCGAGTTAACAAATTGTATCTGCCAATCTTTACTTCCTCCAAAAAATGCATATAGAAAGGCCATAATCCATAAAAAGATGTACCACTGAGTTCAAATCTGACTGTGAAAGAATATCTGAGTATCCCTAGAGTCTCCAAAGAAATGTATCTACCTAATGTCAGCCCACCGTGGCGTGGGCTGGCTCAAAGGCTTTCTCTCAAAGCCCATTTACTTAAACTGTGGTTGACAAATTGTTGGCCTTCTCGACTTTAATGACATCTTCTGAACCGTCATTATTGATAGGGGAAGTGTGTGAACAATTTCTCACCCAACAAATAAAGGTGCAAAAGTTTTGAGCGCAAGCTAGCCCTTTACTTTTCAGACCAATCTGTCTACCCCAAAAAGTCAAAGCCATTAGTCCGTTTTAGGATTTGCAGGCTGTGAAATGTCATTCTAAAAAGAACACCCATTTTTGAGTTACTGGAGTACAAAAGCTGCCTTATAAAGGTATCACAATACCACTGATACTAGCTTTGGCAAAGACCTTTCAGGTCACCCCATCCAAACCCCAGTGAGGAACAGTTATACGAAGCATTTTTATTGGTCTTGTTTTGAACACCGCAAAACTGATGCAACTGCACTAGAAAAGGGTTTGTTCCAGCACCGATTTCCTTCTCCTCCAGTCCCCTAAAGCTGGCTTTTCCTTTCTTTAGAGTTAGTCCTCCAACCTCTTTTTATTAACTTCAGTAGCACAAAATGTTTCTTTTCTGAATTCTTGTCAGTTTTGACCTTAGATTTGTGGAAGGTCTAGTTTGGATGGTGAACAGATGGGTTCCTCAGCATTTATAGGGCTTTCACTCTCTTACCATTTTGCCAGGCTTAAACTATTTGAGGTGACACTCTTCTGCCTCAGGTGATTTCTTTGAGGGTTCAGGACTTAAGCTAAAGGATCCAACAGTTTCCAAAATCAACAATGGGAAGAAATGTGATGTTGAGATATTTGGGTGGCATTTTTTGGCAGAGGGATCTTAAAATACAGGAGGGACTGCTTTACATGGGAAAACATGCATTTTAAAATCAGCACAGAAACCAGTTCATCATAGTATTGGTTTCCAGAAAACCTGCAAAGAGAAAGGAGTGGGTTGGGACAGGCAATATGTGAGATCAATATGGACCACCTGAAAAACAGGCAATCTTTAGGGGTTGGAAGGGACCTTCAGGGATCATCCAGTCCACCCCCCCGCCAGAGCAGGGTCACCCACGGCAGGTCCCACAGGAACGTGTCCAGGTGGGGTTTGAATGTCTCCAGAGAAGGAGACTCCACCACCTCTCTGGGCAGCCTCTGCCAGGGCTCTGCCACCCTCACAGCAAAGAAGTTCCTTCTCATGTTGAGTTGGAATTTTCTGTGTCCATTGCCCCTTGTCCTGTCACCAAGCACCACTGAGAAAAGCCTGACACCATCCTCTTGATACCCATCCTTTAGATGTTGCTCAGCATTGATGAGATCCCTTCTCAGCCTGCTCTTCTCTAGCTGAAAGGCCCCAGGGCTCTCAGCCTTTCTTCTTTCCTCTTCAATGTTGCCATCAGTGTCTTTCCTTTTTTTGAAACACACAGATATGAAATCAAACTATTTTTTCAAACTCTTACCAAGTTTCTGTCTAAATGAGGTATCTTCATTACATATTGCATTCCCTGCTTTGTGTACTTGGCTGCATTTAGGAAGTGAAAGCAGAGGCGACCTCCTGAGAGAGCTGGGCTTGTTCAGCCTGGAGAAGAAAAGACTCCGAGGAGACTTTAGAGCCCCTTCCAGTCCCTCAAGGGGCTCCAGGAGAGATGGGGAGGGACTCTTGATCAGGGAGGGGAGCCACAGGACAAGGGGGAAGGGTTTGACACTGAAAGAGGGGAGATTGAGGTGAGGTGTGGGGAAGACCTTCTTGGCTGTGAGGGTGGAGGTTGCCCCGAGAAGCTGTGGCTGCCCCATCCCTGGAGGGGTTCCAGGGCAGGTTGTTTGGGGCTTGGAGCAACCTGCTCTGGTGGGAGGTGGCCCTGCCCAGGGCAGGGCATGGGAACTCGATGAACTTTAATGTTTTTTCCAACTCTAACCGTTCTATGATTCTATTTCTCAATATAATAAAAGATGAAAGTGCCACACTGTGTTTTCCCTCAGTATATGTTATTAATTTTGTTCTTTTTCAGCAAAGCTGTGTCATTTTGACTCACCAGAGGAAGAGCTGCCTTCTCCCTCCATGCAGGTAGGTGGGAACACTGCCACTGGTATATTAGGCAACTGGTGAGTTTATCCCACCCAACCTTTGGGAAAAAGTGGGGAAATGACAGCCTCTTTAGTCATTGTTGGGTATCAGCTCCTAATTTTAGCCACTGAGCAGTATTTCTGAGGGTAGATGATCACTTTGAAAGGCCCTTGTAGTGTTTCCTCAGCCACCCAAAACCCATGTATTATTTTTAACTTGGGGCATTTAACCACCTTCTTGCCCGCCAGCCTGCCTGGATTTCTCCCTTATTACGACTCCTACACTGGAACCATTTCCTTCTCTCATTATTTGAAAAGTAGAAGTTACCAAAGGTATATAAATAATTCATGAGTGAGCATGCCTGCCGTGTGTGGGAATAAATTGTATGTGTGTGAGAGGAAGAGTTCAGGGGGTACAAAAATTGGAACAAACGAGTGCAAAAGACAGTAAAACCAGGCTGGATTTGTGGCTAATTTCTACCAGGCCAACAAAATGTGAGGGAGAAAAAGCAGGGGAAATGGACTTGAAGTGATAACCTTAACCTGGAAGCAATTTGGGGCCAGGAGAGCGTGTTACATGTGTGTACACCATCTGAGTACATCCTATATACATCCCATAATACAGCTAACCACACTCATGTTCACTACTAATGAAAAACAGTGAGTAGTACCTTTTCCCCCCTTCACAGTGAAGGGGATGATGCAAGAGAAAGAAATTAGTGGTGGGAGATGTCCTCATTTCAATTAACATTACGAAAACACCAAATTAGCAATGTTTGTTTGGATCCCAGTTTTAGGTGATCTGTTGTGTTTTTGGGAAGGTTTGAAGAGATGTTGGCCTTCACAGTCAGCATTGTCTCTTCCGTTGTCCATTGATGCCACTGGAAGAAAAACAGTTGAGATACTGTGTGTCTGGACACTTCAAAAGGTGAGGAGAGGGCTCCGTGCTCTGCAGATTTTGGTCCAGGATTTGAACTGGAGTTCGAGGGGATCCAGTTGTTTCCTGGAGAAATCCTTAATGCCTTTATTTGAAGGGAAAAAAAATATCAAAAGCCACCATTTGCAAAGTTGTAAGGGTGCTTTGGATGGGCCTGCTGGAGGATTTAATGCTCCATATGTTGGATGCTGGGATCCTTGGCTCAGGAATACCAGCCCCTTTTGCCTCCACCATGAGCACTTTGGGTGCAAGGAGAGTGGGTTGTCTTCCAGCAGTGGTTTGGGCATCCAGCCCGATGTGCTGGGAGCTTGTAGGCAAGTGAGAAACCACTCGGGAGAAGGCTGTGTGTGATGCCCCATCCCTCCCCAGGATTAATTGCCTGACTCAGGTTGATGGGGGAAACTGCAGAGTCCTTGGGACAACAGCTTAGGTCCTCCTCTGAGTTTCTGGACATGGTAAGCTGGGCTCCATTTGAGCTCCCACAGCATGTAATTAGGAAGCTGAGAGATGGATTGTGCCTATTTCCAGTGACTTTTTACTGTGAAGGGTTGAAACAAGTTTGGGAGCTGCCTTCCAATGGCCACCCACCAGTCAGGCTATATCGATGGCGGCCTTGGGGTGTGTTTGGGAGAGGTGTGGGGACTCCTGCCTCCCTCTCCTCCGCCTGGGCTTCACCCTGGGCTCAGGGAGTCTTTGAGTCCTTCAGGCAGGTCAGGCCCCAGCTGGGCTCCCTCACCCGAAGAACAAACTTGAGTCCATTCTGTCTCTGCATGGGATGGAAAGCCAGCTCAGCTTCCTGGGGACTGCCCTTGACGTGGGGCTTGTCCCACCAGTGTGTTGTGGCCAGTCTCTGAGAGCACCAGCTGAATTAAACCCTCACGAGACTTAGGTGGAGGGAAAACAGAATCATGGCTCCAGCAGGAGAGATATGCCAAGCTGAGAAGGAAAAGTGAGGTTCATGGGTTTCACTTCAGCCTGCCAGGGGTAGGTGTTTTGGTTAATACCTGTCTGGGGTCCCTCTAGAGCCGGTGGAGATAAATGGGGTAAAACATCCCAGACAAACACCCATTTCTTTCCACTGACTAGTGGCGTTACTTAGACAACTTTCTTCAAGGATATGTGACTTCTGGTTGCTTCCAGATGGTTAAAATTAATCCAGCTGGATCTTGTTGTGGGTACCTGCAAGCAGAAGTCAAGCCAGGAGGCACTGAGGCGTTCCTCACCTATTTTAGGAGTTAAGCAACCCCTGGAAACAGGCTTTTTGGCTCACGGGCTTTGCTTTTGGCTAACTCTTGTTTCAAGCAAGACTGGTGAGTTTGTTCAATGCCTGATGGGAGGTCAGGGAGAATACACAAGGCAAAGCAAATCCTGAAGATTTGGCCACTGAGTTTTAAAATAGAGAAAGGTCTTAAGCAGCACGTGGACTCCAGTGTGGAGGCACGTACAACGCGGCACCGAGATAAGCTCAGCCTTTCCCTGTTATCAGTACCTACATCACCTTTGACATTGCTTGGCAAAAACACGTTTTATAAAACAGGCACGTTCCTTCTCCCCAGCTCATAGAGATACAGAAACCGAAATCATATTTTATGAATGGAAAATGAAATTAGCCTGAAATTACAGTGATAAATGTAGCTTTAGAAAATCTTAATTCACTTCAGTCGAGTGATTAACTTCTGCCACTCCACAGTGCTCAGTTATTGCAAAGTCATTTGGTGACATTAAACAATTAAACTTTAGACCTGGGAATAATTTTGCAAATCTTTATAGAACCATAAAGTTCATTATTGTTTCGCGTGCTTGCCATGAAATACGGTGCGTAACTCCAGCTGTTTACTCCAGCATAAAGCCAGCCCCTGGATAGAAACCGATAAGCTCTGGGCAAGCGACCAACTCTCTCCATCAGCCCAGCTCCCCAAAGGGCTATTCCCTGCAGGGCAGAGACTTTCTTTGTTTCCCCATGGTGAAAAGTTCCTGGAAAATGGTTTATACTGTACTAGTCCGACCGGAACGAGATAACTGCTGGCAACGGTGGTCAGAAATAATCCCAGGGAGGGGGGAATGGGCTCTGCTGGGGCCAGCTCTGCTGCTGGTGAGCACCAACTGCCCAGGTGGCATCTCAGAGCCTGCAATTCACCTCACCTGGCATCCACCACACTGGAAAACACAGGCGTTTTCAACTCCACTTCGCAATATTCCTCCCTGTGCCTGTTCTCCGTGTCATTATTCCACCACAACAGGAACGTTTTCATTGTAAATAGCCCCATTTCGGAGGAAGAAAACTGGGGCCCTTTAGGAGGAAAATTGTTGTTTTACTGAAAACACATGTGAAATGTCATGATTTCTCGTTTTTTCACTACCAAATTACCATTTTGTGTGACACGCAACAAAACCAGAACATATGTATGGGTGTGAAAACGGGTAATAACACGGCAGAAAAAATGTAGTGAATGTGCTCAGCGATTTCTCAAGACCCCGCTCTTTTTAGCAGAGTAGCTCTAATACACATTAAACTAATAAGCAATATGTATTTGATTTCCGCAACGTCCTTGTTGACAGTAAAAGCAGCTAATTAGCGTAATTGATATTTGTATTTACTTCTTGGCTGTTTTCTCGTGTGTTTTTGGAGAGAGGCTGCTCATGCTTGCTATCCAAGAGCTGGATAAAGGGAAGAACAGCCATGCCAGTGGCGCAGGGGTATTTCAGGGATAAGCATGGACCCTGGGAGGTTTCGGCAAGCCCTCAAAGCCCCGGTCTGTCGCTCTCGCTCACCAAAGCCTCCTGGGATCCATGGCTGGCCACCATCCCCACTTGGTCCTTCTTCACTCCCGGTGCCACCACGAGGAGTCTACAGCTTGGAAACTAATTTTCGAAGCCTGGAAAAGCTAATTTCCAAGCAGAAGCCTTTTTTTTTTTTCTTTTTTTTTTTTTTCTTTCCTACATTCTGGCTAACAAATGTTATTTATAATAAGCTGCAAGACTCCAGAGGTGATACCAGCGCGGCAACAAATCGCTGCATGACAATACTACTTACTGTAGCAAGAAACAGCTTTTCTCTGTGACCGCATTTCTAATTGGGCTGTAAGAAATAGCATTAGAGCAGTGGTGTATAAGCAAGAATCATATTTGCATGAGGCTCATGGCTCGCTGTGGCTCATCCAGATACCACTTTACAACTTCAGTCATCAAATCAGCAGAACCACAACAGGCTCTGGTACAAGCCAAAGGGGAAAGTGCCATTGTAAAACTGAATACAGCTGCTTCCATAATAGAACTAATTGCATATTGCATCGCAGAGCTAAATTAGTAGTGAAAACAGTTATAAAACCAACAGACAGTGAAACATGACTCACCGAGGAATTGCTGCCAGTTCGGCGAATTCTCATTGGCCCCGGTTCAACAGCCCACACCTGCATTTTCTGAATAGTAAATATATAATAAGGCATAATTACTAGAAAAATACGCAGCACTCCAAATGTGACAACACGCTACTTGTTTATTGGGATAGTGAATAGTATATAATAAGTTTGACCTGAAGTACTTCTGAGCCACCTGGGGTCACGACGCAGAGCAGGGACGAGAGGACGATCCCCAGCCGTGCGATCCAGGAGAGGTTATCTCTAACGGCTGCTTCCAATTGACATGCTAAAGTGATACGAGCCTCCCCATGCTACTAAATCAAAGGAGAGTAAATAGGAAGAAAGCATAAACAATAATCACTGTTTAAAAAAAAAAAAAAAATCAGATATTTATAGCCTGGCTTAAATATTCAAGCTGCAGTGACTTGGGATGTCTCAGCTGACTTTACTCACAGTAATAGCTCCCTCAATAAAAAACAGATGTAGAAAGTGAACTTCGTCTGCTCCTTCTGTTTATGGTCCCTTTCTCCCCTCTCTTTCCAGAGGAGTTTTTGTGACTGTGCTGCCCACAAGTGCCCCCAGAGAGGTGGGAGTTGGGCCCGGGGTCCAGGGAGCGCGGGCGGGGGGTCTGCTCTCTCCATGGCAGACCTCGGAGATGATGCTCCCAGCCTGGAGCCAAACCTCTGCTTGGGGGCAGCAACAAATCCCAGTTGGAACAGTGATTTTGAAGGACATCGATGTGCTTGGGTCCAGCCTTCCCTTTCTCCCCTAAAACGCCTCCCTCACTTCTTTCTGCAGAGGGTGGGTGGGAAATCTCTGCTTCTCCCACACCTTCAGCAGCTCAAAGTCACTGCAAGACTCCAACCGCTGCTTTCAAAAATCTATTTTTATGCCTGTCTCTGGGCATGATTGGGGAATGGCTCTAGAACAGGCACATTAACATTTCTCACCTCCAGAGCAACAGCTTTCCCTGACCAAGAAATTCAGACATCTACATCCATTTAGTGTTTCTGCTTCTGCATATAGTTCACGGAAATAATTTCTCTCCTACAGCTCAGCTCTCAGAGGTGCCAGGTCTCTGTCCTGAGCCTGACTGAGCTCAGGTAGTTTGATGGCTTGGGTCACAGAGCTTGCAAGAGGAGAAAAGTTAATTTGGGTGCCTCCGAGAAACATCTCTGCCTGCTTCCAGCAGCCTGATGAGGCACCACCGCCTCAAACCAACCCCTGTTCTGCTTTTCACTCCCATGGGCACCATCTTTCGAAAGTGTTCTTTAAGCAGTGAAAAAATGCTCATCATTTCAAGGTTTCTTCCCTTTAGAAGAAAGGAAGAGGAGCTTTACCTGTGCTTCTGGAGCAGAACACGTGCTACAGGCTGTTATCAGGCTCAGCACACAGTGATCCCGTGTCACCGTGCTCTGGGTCTCAATGGAAACTATTCTCTGTGCTCCTCCTTCC
The DNA here is from genome assembly GCA_013399435.1 of Arenaria interpres. Classification (NCBI taxonomy): domain Eukaryota; kingdom Metazoa; phylum Chordata; class Aves; order Charadriiformes; family Scolopacidae; genus Arenaria; species Arenaria interpres. The sequence continues at coordinate 39,704 of VXAK01012549.1, forward strand.
TTTGCCTCTTCCCTTCTAGACTTTGGCTCCTTGTAATGCTTCTTACTCCATCTCTTTTGGTGAGGAACAACAAGAGGCGTAGAATACCCGAGTTGGGTATTCTTGAACGCTTCGGCCACGGTGGTGCCGCTTCACTCCACGCTTCCATGGTCCTGAGGACCAGCTGGGATCAGGGGGAATTTCACAGCATATCACATTTCTGNCGGGATCAGGGGGAATTAGTTTACTTGATGGGGCACATATGGACATTTCACAGCATATCACATTTCTGCCATTGATTTAAAGAAAAAAAAAAATAAAAAATAACCTATTAAATTGTTTACAAGTCAGAAGCAGGTACAAGGTGGAAGGGACTCCACCTTCTGTAAGACAATGCCAAGCTATATATAGGCACGTTATTATACATCAGGGTTTTCCAACCATCTCCTCCTCTTCTATCCAGAAATTTTGTCTTGGCAGATCTTCTTAGAATTTCCCGTGTTTATCTGGGATTTCCAGACACCTGAAAGTGCTGTCAAAAGGGCAGCCGTGCTGAATTGGATCTACTGGGCATGCACCGAGCTGTACGCAGCCTGGAAATGCCATAGAGGGATAAGGGAGATCGATTCCTGCCTGGAGTAAAGCGACCAGTTGAAAAAATGGGAGCTTTATTACTGACACGGCAGGGCCAGGCTTTCACCCCACATTTCAATAAAACATTTTCAGAAATAAGATTTTGCCCACAATAGTACAATTTTGGGGATTATTGACTACAATAGCTTTTTTCCTTCTGGAGATCCAGGTTCAAATTCGTGTTGTAGGACTAAAGACCTTGGTTTTCTCCCACATCTGTACATCTTTTAATTTCCATAGACACAACTTTTGGGGGCGTACTGCCTGCCCTGGGGAGCTCAGGCTGGAGCAAGAAGAGATGCTGTAGTTCAAGATGGAAAGTCATGAGGAGAACCATGTAGAGAGCTGCCTGCCTTAAATTTTAGGCTGACAAGTAGAAGAAGCCTCACACACAGTTAGAAACAAAAATTCTCTTAGCTCTGAATTAAGATTGTGCTACTGGGAAGGAAGGAAGGGAGGATGGAAGGGAAGGGAAAGAGCAGGCATCACGCTCTGAGTTCTGCCTTGGTTTCAGACACTGAGAAATAGCTTAAAACATTAAGTGTAGGGCAACCGGGAGCCTAATCCAACCGAGGTGTTAAGCCATTTGTGTGCTACAGGGGAGAAATTAGAGTGCAAAGCAGAAACGTTTTTCCCATCGCTTACGCTCAATCTGCACGTGTTAAACATTAATATTTTCCTGTGTTCCGTGTCAGTTTGCCTCCCCCTCTGCATGCGTGCGTGTTGGGGAGGGTGGCTCGCACATATTTAAAGCCACTTTTCTCCCGTAAACTTTTAAGAGCTTAAGTGTAAAACATGAAGTAAGCAAGTCTTCCTGTGAAGCTTTGGAAGATGTTCAGGAGGTCTTGTTATCAGCTTCTCATTGGCAGGCCCATGGCATCACTTAAAACTCGGTGCCAGCCAGCGCTAACAAACAACCTTTCATTCCTCCACCACATCAGCTCCTCAGCACTGAATATTCCGACTCATCTGGCAATATTTTAGCAAGCTGTAGAGTTTTGCTCCAGTGTAACTTCAGGGACCAAAGAGCTTGCTCCTTTTCAAAGTTTCAGAGGAATGGAATAAATTTTGGTTAAGTAACGATGATTATTCTAGGCAAAGATTTCCTCCATTTAATCTTCCCATAACCAAAAAATGCAAGCAGCATTACCACTCATTTAAGAAAAACTAATGAATTTCCAAGGGAAATTAGAGAACCAGTCCTAAAGTATTTGGATTAGGGAATCTAATTCTGCAGCCTCTTTGCATACGAAGCAAAAAGCGGAGTGGACGAGAGCCACATGCCATGCTCAGCCTGGCAGATCTATTTTTCATTCCCCTTCTCCTTGGCCAGAACCTCTCTTTTCCTCTCAGCACCCTTCCTACTTGCTCCAATAATGTTTTTCCTTAATTTCCTAGGAGTGGCTGTAAATTCAGACCCTGTATTTAAACACTTTGTGGAGATCTGACCTTTATTCTTAATGCTTGGTCTCCAGCGCCAGGACTTGGCCTCACCTTCAGGAATGACCTAGGTGTTTGGTCACCAGCAAGTGAGTCCTGGGTGCGCCTTCAGCAAGGAAGTGGTGGCCGCCGATGAAACATTTACTGGCCAACAAAACACCCCAACTAGCACTGTGAACTCCATCTTTCGAAAATTTCCCCATCTCCTTTCAATTTTGATGCATTCCCAAGGAAACTCAACAAACCAGGACCAGATGTATCTCCCCTGGCAGCATCTGGGGTGGGGGGAAACCACCCAAGTTCTGAAATTGCAGCAGTTTTTAATTGCTTTACAATGGGGCAGCACCCAAGAATGCTGTACGTGCTGGTGGGCTCCAGCACCCTCCTGGTTGGAGCTGAAGTGTGGTGGCTCCCTGGAAAGCCTTCCCAGGAGCTGTGGCTCCATGTCTGTTGCATCTCCATATCACGTTTGATTACTTTAAAATGTAAACCCTTTTTTTTCTGTCTCAGACTTTCGGTTCTACAGACCTCAGTGTGTGGTAGGAAACGGATGAATGATGGTTTGAGACAACTATGTACCTGCAGAACAGTACAACTACCCCCAGGGGCACCTCTGCAGCAAGTCCACCCTGCTCTATTTATGCGACCTCCAAACAGAGCAGTTGTCCTCAGACAGTCTTTCCTCAGCTACAGGTCACATTGGCTCCAGAAAGTTTTTAGGCAGACAGGAGCAGAGGACATGGGAAGGGGGATTTCTCCCATGCTGAGGAATCAACCATCCTTCCCCTCCCTCCTTCCTCTCCTCTCAGTCTCTTCTCCCAAGGAACAGGTGATGGGACAAGAGGAAATGGCCTCAAATTGCACCAGAGGAGGTTTAAGATGGATATTAGGAAAATTTTTTACACTGAAAAGGATATTAAGCATTGGAACAGGCTGCCCAGGGAAGTGGTGGAGTCCCCATCCTTGGAGGGATTTAAAAGATAGTGCTCAGAGATGCAGTTTAGTGATGGTTTTTGTCACTGTTGGCTTGATAGTTGGACTCGATGATCTGAAAGGTCCCTTCCAACCTGAGCAATTATATGGTTCTATGATTCTATGACAAAAGCAAGCTAAGGATCAGAAAATACCACAACATACAGAGAGGGGGGGAAAGGGAAGGAGGAGTTTCTTGTGGCAATGCTGTTGGACTAGGTCTCAGAGATCCAGGTTTAGTCCATTTCTGGGCCTTGTGTTGCCTGGGTGTTGTTTAGGGTTTTATCCAGATCGCACCAAGCTTTTCCACCGATCTGGACCTGCTGTGGGTAGCTCTGCCTCAGCTCCCAAATTGCCAAGCAATGCTGATCCCTGATTCCTGTCCCACCTCGCCTGTTCAAATCATAACAAGTTCGAAAGAAAATATGTTTCTGGCAGCAACAGCATGCCAGATTTCGTGAGATGGGACCCACGGGTCTTTCTTCAACAGGTATTGCGTGATTCCTGCTCATGGACTGATGTTGGAGTCCATGAGGGTGAGGATGGGAGCGAGGATAGGGAGGCAGGGATGTCGGGGAGCTCTGTCCCATCACCCAAGAAACTGTGCCCAGAAAATATTCATAATGTCGTTTCAAAATGATGGGCAGATTCCCAGAAATTTGTGTCTCTCCGTGGACATTTGCCAGACAGGAGAACATGGCAGCATCCTTCTAATAAATTGTTCCTGCAAATGATTTGCCCGGCTCCTGCGCTGCTGTGAAGGTCTCTTTTAGGCATATCTCAAGCTGCTCTCAAAGCCCTAAAATATGATGGTGAAAGAAATTCTGGAAATCAGGGTAAAACCAGAAATGGATGGAAACACAATTAGAATGTATGGTGTGCCGTCTGCATCTTTAATAAATGTTTGTCTGCGATGAAATACAATTAACGTGTAGGATAATGCGGTTTCCCTCATTTAGCTCTTCACTGGGTTTATAAACAAATTCTGCCAGTTAACTGTCCTCGTTAAGCAGATGCACTCACCATCCATGAGCTAAAACACACCGCAGACCGCAAACTGGAACAGGTGCAGGGATTATAATGGGATGATGAATTTGTCAATTTACCAGCTCTACATGTTGACAACAATGAATGCATTTTATTTAAAACACTCGACGTTGAAAAGCACTCTTTTTCTCAATCCAGGGAGTCCAAGGTGAAGGGAAATAGCACAATAAATCTTCATAATGCAGCCTAACTTCTAATTTTAAATGCTAGTACAGAAGATGTCCAAAAAGTATTTCAGATAAATTCTAAGCACTGGTTAAGGAAGCCAAATGTGCCATCCGTTTTGAAATGGAGGGATTACGGGAGGAAAACATTAGGAGAGCTTCTGATTCCTGTAAGGAGGCCACGTAGGGAGAGCCACTGGGGGAGAAGGCAGCACATAACACAAGATTAACTCCACAGAGAACTGGCTGCTTATGGTATTTTATTCACACAACTGGGAGTTGATCCCAATGCTGGTTTTGTGCTTGTCTGAATTACCATGGAGCCCGATTTCCACAGGCGTCCTGTGGCTTAACGGTGCTCACAGGCACCTCTCCACTTCAGAGACACCAAGAAAGGTAACAGCTCCTGGCTGAGTACATCAATTTGTATCTTTAGGCAGCTAAATACTGTGTAATCTGGGTTCTAGTGCCCAGAACCGCAGCGCGGACCGATATTTCATACTCGCCCTTGCTCAGAAGCAAGCTGAAGACAGTCACCTCTCTCCAAGGGTGTCTTCTGGAACCCAAGTTTCAAGGCGTGATCTTTGCTTTGTGATATTAGCTTATACCAGGGCATATTAATTGCTATTAATAGTTCCATCAGTCACTACGATTTCACTTAGTTCTCCAAGAACAATTCTGTTCAGGTGAAGTTTCTTTGTCTGCTTTTCAGCTGGAGCTGGGTCCTCACCCGGCATAAATCAAGGTGCTTCCATTGTAGTCAAAGGAGCTAAGCCAACGTATGTTACTAGGGAACATTGTGCCTATAGTGTGAATAACAGCTGAAACGTTACTATTCTGGGCCGCTTTTTCAAATAAATTATGCTAGGTTTAAGTGTAGATAATGAAAGCCTGGGATCAGCCTTGGTGTAAATGGGTATAACTTCTGTGACAGCAGGAACATTGCAGTTGGTTACCCCACAGCTGAATTTAGCCCAGTCAGTTCAGCTTGGCATTATCAGTGGGAAGATGTGGCTGTGAGTTCATGAAATGTCACAGTCTTTTAGCTATAAAGGTGACACTTTAAATTGTCTTAAAGAGTAAGTGTGCATTTAATTTACATTTAACAGGATGGTTACTGTATATCATTTAAATACTAAATCAGCCTAAGGTTTAGTACGTGCACTAAGGTTTAAGAGTTACAGCGATTGGGAAGAATGGGCCAAATTCACCCCTAATAAAAGGATGTTGCCTCAGTGGAGCTCCAAAAAGGGACATTTTGGCCTTTTTTTTTTATTTGTTTATTTGTTGGGTTTTTGGGGTGGGTTGTTTTGGGATTTGTTTTGTTTTGTTTTGAGTATCTTTCTGCATCTTTCAGCACAGAACACAAAAGAAGCTTGAAACAAACTAAATACATTCTTCTTCGTGTTTTCATCTACCCAGTAAATCTAAAGAAAGATTAACCTTCCCAAAGGCTGAGTTTTCTACTGCTGACACAGTCTGTTGTCCCAAGAAATTGCCTCTGTCTTCTTCAACCCCGTTTCATGTGCCGATGCATCTTTTAAAACTGCATATTGAGGTCCTAAAAGCATAGGATAAGTAGCCAGAGGCATGGAGGAGGGTTTTTTGGGAGGAAAAGCCAGACTTTTCATTTTGAAGTGAAATTTCAAAATGTGAAAAATGTGATCGTTCCGGAATAGAACAAAACCCAAAGTATTTCTCAGAAATGGAAAATTCAGAGTGCAGGTTGATAGATGTGGGTCTTTTAGTATTTGGGGTTTTTTGTACCATTACACCTATTTTTTTAATATGATGCAATGAAAACTTTGGAAAAAAAAGTCATCTTTCTGGGAAAGTCCTGTGTTCTAAGAGGGTAGAAAGATATTTTTTTTCTCTCTTTTCTGTTTCTAAACAGATTCTCATTAAAGTTTGGAAATATCTGAAAAATATTTTTGCCTTTGATGGTTTCAGGCAACCTGTGTATAAGATCACTACTAGCTTCAGCAAGCAGAGCAGTATCAGGGGTACATGTGTTAATTGCCTACACACACACAGAGGATGGATGTTTGAACCTCATTGTGCCCACCGTGACTTCAACTGAGCGCTGGAATTTCTATCCAATGCAGAAATATTCTTCAGCTTTCCTTTATCTTCCTCTCTGCAAGATTTCCAATATTGCTAGATATTAAGGGGAAAAATGGAGAGGGAGGGAAAAACATTCTCCTCTCATTTTAAAGGCGAATGTCATGGCTCTGTATCTGTATATCTTATTTTTTTCAGGAATTTAAGGCTGAGAATTACCATTCCTGGCCAGAGCAGCAGCCATTCCAGCCCAACTGCATGATTGTAGCAACAAATAAGAAATGGATCCTTACACTTTTTTAAAGCACGTACCAAAACCTCAAGGCCAAGACTGTGACAGCAGGATCTCCCTTCTGCAGGAGACAAATGGAAATTTCTCAGCACCTAAACACGGGTGAAACAACCTAATTTGAGACTAGCGGCTTATTCTGTTTGTGGGTGGGTGGGTGGTTTTTCTTTTACATTGTTCGAGAGAGAATATCAGATGAGGCCCACTGCGCTCTGCGAGTCTGAATTTTGCTTTGGCACCCGCATTTTGGGCTGTGTGTGACCGAGAGCATGTATCGGAGAACAAGATCGAACTCTTGGCACTGCAGTGAAAATTGTCATTAACTGAAAATAAGTCATTTTTTACTGATTAAACATTAGGACTAGAATGCGTTTGATTCAGGCTTACTTTTTATACCTTTGGGTTTACAGGAGGCAGTAATATTCCGGTGAGCCACTGATATGGAGCTCGCCCACATTTTAAGGTTTAGGAAGACATTGGAAGGGCAGGTTCCGCTGAAGCCACTGGGGAAACACATACTCACTTCACTGGGACCAAAGTTCCACCTGAGGTTTAGATCAGGCTGATCTCTTATACTACATCTTCTGTCATGGCTTGACAAGTGAGGCTGGGGTTTTCCTGGTTATAGGATAAAGCCTAAAGTAAAAGTACTCAATGCACATAGCCACTGGGACATCATATATTAAACCGAAGATTATTTTCTTTTAAACTCCTTTGGCCTTGAATTATGACAGAAAGTTTTGGCAAACAGTGCCTTTACATTCAAGATGACATTTTTTGTGTCCTCTGGGGATTTAAGATCCAAGGGTCATATTTGATTTGCCAACTAGGGAAAAAAAAAGCTGTTGTTATTGCAAGTTCCTTTAAGTCAGCCCTGCTCCACAGTGCGTGCTGTGCTCATGCTTTTTCTTGATGGCATGTGTAAAGTATTTTAAAGTGGTTTACCTTGACTAGATTGATTCTCTTTACGTATATATATGAACATACATAAAAATATGATTATATATATATGAATACATAAATAAATAAGATTTAAACTGTTTTATCTCAACCAACCCTCGGAGCCTGGGGCTTGCCTGAGACCGAGAAGCACCAAGGGTTTGGCTGTGTACAGCAAATAGAGTTTCCTCAGCAGGCTCTGGAGACCATCACCCTTTGATGAACCCGTACCTTCAGCCCTTAGACTTCACAGTGTCAGGAACGAGGATGGATAATGTTGTAAACTTCTTCCCTAGCACCTTGTTTTGAGTTTTTGAGCTTGTGTATCTTGGTAAGTAGCTGTCAAATTAAACAAAATAGGAGTGGAGGAGGAAGCATTAGATGTCAGAGCCCAACTTAGTCTGCTTCCATTTAGTCTAGTTCGTGCACTGACATTTTCAAACAATGGATTCAATTTTTTTACACTAGAAATGAAAAAGCATATTTTCCTCTTTCAGCCTGTGACCTCGCCTTTTGCTGATGACTTCAGTCATTGTTTGTAATAGTCAAACCCCTGGGGCAGAGAACAGAGTGATTCATTTGTACTTGGGGCACTTGGATTTATAGACCACTAAACAGACTCAAATTATTCTTACTTGAAGCTTGCATGAGACAGTCTTCAAAACTAGAAATGTTGCCAAACTGAAGCCCTAGATCTAGATTCAGATTTCAGTGGGCAGTGCAACCTGTTTCCATAGCAGGCTGAGATGTATACCAAACTTCTGGAAAGATCTCTGTTTGGATTATTCACAATTTACGAGCGTTCACTTTATGAAGGAACCCACCAGTATGTAAACACCAGCCAGCTTTACTGACGACTGAGGTAAAGCACAGTGTAAATCCCTGCCAACGTGTCTGTGCTAGACAGAGCATGAATTACTGCTCGGAAAATGGTACTGGCTTAAGATGTTGCAGTGTCCCCTGCCAGCAGCTGCTCAGAATCACAGAATCACAGAATGATATGGGGTTGGAAGGGACCTCTGGAGATCACCCAGTCCAACCCCCTGCCACAGCAGGGTCACCCAGAGCAGGTCCCACAGGAACGTGTCCAGGTGGGGTTTGAATGTCTCCAGAGAAGGAGACTCCACCGCCTCTCTGGGCAGCCTCTGCCAGGGCTCTGCCACCCTCAAAGTGAAGAAGTTCCTCCTCATGTTCAGATGGAACTTCCCGTGTTCCAGTTTGTGCCCCTTCTCTCTTGTCCTGTCCCTGGGCACCACTAAAAAAAGACTGGCCCCATCCTCCTGACACCCATCCTTTAAGTATTTATAGGCGTTGATCAGATCCCCCCTCAGTCTTCTCTTTTCCAGGGTAAACAGACCCAAGTCCTTTAGCCTTTCCTCATCAGAGAGATGCTCCAGTCTCCTCATCATCTTCGTAGCCCTTTTCACCTCTGTAAGTTGCCACCATCCCTGTTGGCAACTTATCTGGGCACTTGCTCGCCTACTTCATGTGCCATCAGCACTTTTGCTTACCCAGCTCCTGTAGCTCTGTGTTGAGCACTAGACAAGGGCAAAATTCATCACTTAAATAAAGGGCAAAACTTGAGGAGCCACAGTGCGACTTCCCAGCAGTGAGGTGGGCTAAAACAGGTCTAAAGCACCCCATGGGTGCCAGGAGCATCTTCTCACCTTTGGATTGCTGTCTTCTGGGCGATGCCAACGAATTCATTAATGAGAGAAAGCTAAAGCCAGGATTATAGACTCAGCTTCACTCAAATCTGAGCCAGCACTGGTTTTCATTTTGTAAACCAGGACCTGACAGGTGAGGATTTGCAAATCCAAGTCTCCTTTGATTTCTGTCTGTAATGGAGACGGGTCAAATGCAGAACTCATTGCTAACTCCGAGGAAAAATTTGAATTAGATGGGAATTGGCCTGACCTCCCTTCTGGATTTGACTTTGCAAAACCAAGCTCTGACAGACAAAGCTCTTGCGAAAAACCCAAACAGTCTCCAGTTTGGTCATCTCTGCTTTGCATATTTCAATAACTCCTTGCCAGCTCCAATGCTTATGGCAATAATAATAACAGAAACCAAAGTGAAACCACAAGTTAAGCTGCTTATTATATAATTTAATTAGACTCCGCTGCACTTTCTCTTCCAATTCCCAACCTACAAGGATTGAATTGTTAGGTATATTTTTCACGTTGGGATTCTGAAGAGTTTATTTTGACCTGGCAAATGATTTTAAGTCTGAGGAAAAGCAGGTCGAGCGGTGGTGAAATAAAATAGGAAGTATGCAGTTTCTTCTCACCAAGCCTGGTATCTGCGTGACTCCAGCACACAAAGAGCTGGTGTGAATTTCAGGGCCCGCGCCTGCCTTAAATCAAGGCGTTTGCAGAAATTGGTGGTGACACGCTTTACCCAGTGGTCTTTGCTAAAGGAGCATTTTGTNTCAGATGCTCGTAACTTATTGGGCTTCATGAGGTCACATGTGCCATTGAGTTAGGAAGGAAGGAAAAAACATGTTGTTATTAGCGAGCCCCTCGCCTCCCTCTCCCTCCTTCTCCCTCTGTCCCGCTCGCACGGGCCGTTTCTGCCGAAATATCTGCGGAACCTGCACGGGCAGACAAAACTCTTTCTCCTGCACGTATGTTGATTTATACCCCTTCCAGACGATTGACTGATTGTCCCATAACACACCATTTAACTTCTGTGTCGCCAGGGACATTCGTTGTCTCCCCTCCATTCTTCTCTCCCCCCACTTCGGCTCTAAAGGCCGCATTTTCCAAGGGGGAGACAATCATGAGAAATAATGTTTTTTTGAAAAGGCAGTGATTGTCACTGAAACCGATACGTCTGTGCGATAACAAAAACTGTCATTGCCTCGCATGGAACATGTGCCCTGGGGACTGGGAAGAACAAAGAGATCCTTAGAGAGGAGCAGCGAGCCATGTGCGTCCTCTCATCTCTGTGGCACCAGGCAGAGCCCACAAGCCCTTTTTCTCATACGCCACTGGGACAGATAAATGAAGGAAGCATTTGAACGGTTTCCATTTAAGGAAGGAGTTAAATAGTTGAGTCATTCTTTTCAGACGTATTATTCCTTCTGCCGTTTAGGAGGCACCCAGTCGCCAGAGGAAGGACCAGGGAGGAGCTGCCTCTTCGAGCTGCTGGGGCTGATCCTGCAGGTATTCCACGTATCCACACAAATATCCACGAGGGAATCTGGCCCATTCTCCCGTCCGTCTCCTAAGCATCATCTCTTCAGTTCTCCGGAGGGAAACCCATCACCTTCTCCTCGTGTTTGCTTCTTTTAGCAGACCGAAGCAATTAGAAATACTGCTGATTTCCTGAAGCATTTCCCAGAGAACAGATGAGGGCAAGATCCCGTGTTTCTGGATGGCGAACGCCGAGCTTTCTGCTGTCTGCTTAATCAACTAATCTGCTGCGATCTGCCAGCTATTAGTTGTCGTTAATTCGCTTTATTGCACCGACTGCACAGTGTCACCACTTACATCCTTTGTGTCGCCTCCCGCTATTAGAGCGAGACGCAAAATGAATAAGCTGCAAAACGGTAGCTGCAATCACATCTGCAAACGAACCCTAAATAAAATTAAATAACGTTAGCTGCGCTGATCAATGGTCGCTATTAAGGCTGTACAATAAAAAGAAACGCAGCTCAGCTCCTGTTGGAGAGAATAGGACTCTGTGGGCCACTCGCAGGTCTGTAACTCTTCCCGCTGCGGGGTCCCGTAGGTATTCACTCAAACAGCCATATTTTCTCTGGTTTACATGATGGTGACAAGCAGGGCTTTTATTACTGACTGAGCTGACGGACCAACACGGGCATCGCGAAGTGGGGATGCTGAGGGGACAGGGACGTGGGGTTGGCCTGGGCTGAGCTGGAGATGCAGAACTAGGAGGATGAAGGTGAAGCTCAGGCAGGTCTCAGGTTCCCACACCTCGGTACCATGGTACTGGAGTAGAGACCCCATCAGTGTCACCGGCTGCTTTAAACAGGCTACCTCTTGGCACTGCTGCTGTTGGTTGCTCTGACTGATATTTTTGCCACTTCCGAGGGTGCACCTGGCCTGAAAAAACCATGGGAACTGTTGAAAACAATTAATATTTTTTTTATTTACATTTTTTTGGTGCTTCTTACACCTGAATCTTCTGAACTATTGGATACGAAAGTAACTACTTTATTTACAATGGGTCAGATCCTCAAAGTTTTTTAAGTATTTAAATATTGTTCATGGCCCATGATTTCAACTGGCTTTTACCTTTCTGAGAAGGATCTGGAAGCCCAGTACCTTTGGGAATCCTGACTAAATAAGTATAATCAGGTGCGAAGCTGTAATTCAGTATAGACACATATGGGAAGAGAAGTCTTCACACAAACTTGTTGCTTGTCTTATTTTCTCATATGGCAGAATCTCCAAGAGGATATTATGGTCCATTATAAGATTGTATATAAAATGAAACATAATCCTGCACTTCTTATTTCTACATTCCAGGCCCCAAAGTTAAATTATGACAATATTCAGTAGCAGCAGTTGCTCACTGTTGTCAAAAGGCATAAAGCAGTAAGGAAAATGTCTTTTGCTGAGAACCACATGAGAAATGGTATCTCGGGAGGGGGTCAAACCGAGGGAGCTTAAACAGGGGCGGTAGCAGGAAAGGACAGCGTGAAGGGTCTTTGTGCCTTCGCTTGTGCAGAGAGCTGGGAGGTGCTCATCCAGGATGGCCCTTCGGCATCACAGAAAACATTCCCCAAGGACAACCCACAATAAAATCAAATTAACAAAATCAAATAGAGTGTGCCAATCTAGCCCTGGCCCCACTGCTCTGGGCTGCAGCTGAGAGGTTGTAGGCACCCCGTAACTTCCAATGACACCAGCAGCACTTGTGTGGCCTTACTGGGGCCATACTGGGGCTGCCCAGGGCCACTAGACGGGAGCTCTCAGCTCCCTCCGCTCTGCTGCCAAACAAAAGGCCATTATTCCCAGAATTTCCACATTCTGGACAGAAAAACAACAACAACCACGCAAGCCGATCAGCCATCAAGAGCAATTACAACCACACAGCGCACACACGATGCACTATTGATTTAATCTGTTTCTCTTTCAAAATTGCCTCAGACTGTGCTTGTTTACAAGCTGTTTTATCAGATTCAGGCAATGCTAATTATAAAGCAGAGGCAGCCGAAGTGTGCTCTCCACCAGGGCTCTCGGGGAAGCTCCCACCCTCTTCCCAAAAGCCCCGAGGTCTCGGCGGGGTGTGATCCTGGGACCAGTGCCAGAGCTGGGACAGGGAAAGCACCGAGGATGTCACGCCAATGGGAATCAGGCATGTTTTGCTTTCTTTAAAACCAACGGACGAATCATATATAGCATTTTTGGGGTACATTAAAAAGAACATGGCCAGCAGGTGGAGGGAGGTCATCCTCCTCCTCTGCTCTGCTCTGGTGAGGCCCCATCTGGAGCACTGGGTCCAGCTCTGGGCTCCCCAGTTCAAGAAGGACAGGGAACTGCTGGAGAGGGTACAGCAGAGGGCTACAAAGATGATGAGGGGCCTGGAGCATCTCTCTGCTGAGGAAAACCTGAAGGACTTTGGTCTTTTTAGTCTGGAGAAGAGAAGACTGAGGGGGCATCTGATCAGCACCTATAAATACTTAAAGGGTGGGTGTCAGGAGGATGAGGCCAGTCTTTTTCCCAGTGTCCTGGGACAGGACAAGAGGGAACAGGCACAACCTGGAACATGGGAAGTTCCGTCTGAACATGAGGAGGAACTTCTTTCCTGTGAGGGTGGCAGAGCCCTGGAAGAGGCTGCCCAGAGAGGTGGTGGAGTCTCCTGCTCTGGAGACATTCAAACCCCACCTGGACATGTTCCTGTGGGACCTGCTCTGGGTGACCCTGCTCTGGCAGGGGGTTGGACTGGATGGTCTCCAGAGGTCCCTTCCAACCCCCACCACTCTGTGATTCTGTAATGGAAAGATCATATGTAGCATTAAGTGCTGAATAATTTTGCGATACCATAAATAAAACATTTGTTGCAGGATGCAAATTTTAGAGAACATCCAGCTTGCTGCCGTCAAGTAAATAAGATAAACCAGACTTTGTTCTGTCTGGATACTCACCAAAAAAAAGGGAATTAACTGTGCTGTGAGGTATGGCTATAGCACCCACAGAGAGAGAGCAGCTGGCCAGGCTGAGACATTACCAAGGTCCCATCACCAAACTTCTGGTAGATGTCATCAGTGCCCTGCAGCAGCATGCTGGCCGTGGGTGTGCACTGGACAAACCATCAGTCCATGCCCTAAGGGGCTCACGGCATCAGATTTCTTAGGCAGAGACAAGTCATACCAAAAAATCACATGTAGAGCCCAAAGGCCTAGGCAGCTGGAGGTGGTGTCGGTGGTGAAGGCACGGTCTTGTTTCCACCCACCCCACCGAGCTGGTTCCCTGAGAGTCCAAGGTGAGCCAGAAGAAGTCCAGGTGTTCCAAAATTAGACTCTACCCTCCTACACCCACTTAGTTATAAATTTAGCCCTATTTTTAAAAAAAAAAACAACCACCTCAAAACTTCTGCTGGGTAGTTACTAATTGCAAGTTGACTGAATTTTCTCTTAGACACACTCCTGCTTGTGTTCCTTACCTTTAAAATCCAGCAGTAGGTCTGGTATTAAAAATTATCCCATAGGTTTCATCTTGAGTGTGACCTGCAGATAGTGGCTACTGTGGCCCATCAAAGTGCTTCACGCTGAGTTACTCATGGGAGAAGACGCCGGTACCAGCCTCGTTGCGTTACTGTTCCTGAAGGACTCTGGGCACATACAAGAAGCATCCCTGTGAGCCATGCGGCTTGTGTATCTTGTAGAAATTACTTCTAAATCTTACATTTCCCTTGCAGCTCATCTATTATTTGTGGGAAAAGCAGAAAGTTTCTTTTTATTCCTGTCTGTCTTCCATTAAACTAAAGAACTCTATAAATCAATAATAACCTTTTAGAGATGAACCTCTTTGTAATTATGTCTCCAAAGCCAGGTAATTGTTTGCATATTTTTATAGAGAAATAAAGAAGGGGAACATATGTTCGGTGTGATTGAACCGAGAAAAGAAAAAAAAAAAAGAAAGAAAAAAGAAAAAAGAATTGAACCTGGTTATCAGCATTCATTACATTCACACTTCTCATCAACATTTTATTTTACTCGAAGCCAATTAATTTATTTTGCACAGGACTCAAATCACTCAATCAGACAACAGGACGTGCACCGGAGAAGGGAAAGTACAGTCTCTCAATTGGGATCTGATTTGGATTTTATTACAATATGGTCTTTATTAAGGATAATAATCTACAACCTCTGAGTTAGGGGAATGGTTGATTTCAGTCAAGTCAATCTCTGCGTATCTCTCTGATGCCTCGGTGACATTTCCCAACAGGAAGGGGCTAAGAGCCCGAATGGGAGTGATCTCCCATTAAGAAACAACGCAGAACATCTTGAAGGCACTTGGTTTGTAGAACAAGATGACAGCAAGCAGAGCGCCCCGGGGGCACTTTTCCAGGGTGCCTCCTCCCTCTGTGCCAGCCATCTGGGTTCATTTAAAGCCTCTGTGTGCGTGTGTGTGTGTGCGCACACGCGTGTGCGAGGGGAAGGTGGGGAGCAGCGGTCTCCGGTTGCAGGCTTCAGTGTGGGCTGTGCTGGGGGCTAAACCCTCCCGCCTGGACCTTCTCAAAACCGGCAACATCCTCTGCTCGGTCCCTCCAGAGGAGCAATTTCGGCAGGACCAGCTGCAGGGGGGATGTTTAGCGTATCCTTTATTCGAAGTGAAAGATGTTAAGCAGGAAATTTCAGGAGCCCTCTTGTTCGGGGAAAGAGAAAGGAGGATTGGGGGGATAAAACAGAAACTGGAAAACATCCATGAAATTAGTCCCAAATCATTGCCTATCCCCGGCATTTCCTGACAAGCTGCCTGTCATGTATCTGCAGCAGGTTATGCAAAAGCCCCCTTTGCCGGTAGCGTAGCCACACGACTAATATGAAAACTCAGCTACCAGCATCTCAGAAACTGCATCCGCTGATGTGTTTTATTTGGAATTGATTTTTAAAAGGGAATGCCATGTGTTTTGAAGGGAGGACTCACGCAGGGTATGGCTGGCAGACAGCCCCAAGCCATACATTCTTTCTCCTTGTTGCCACCAGAGCTAAGA
Source organism: Arenaria interpres (assembly GCA_013399435.1). NCBI lineage: Eukaryota > Metazoa > Chordata > Aves > Charadriiformes > Scolopacidae > Arenaria > Arenaria interpres. The sequence goes on from VXAK01012549.1 coordinate 55,418, forward strand.
TGTTTTAAAAGAGCTAAGATATTTCAAAGGACAAGCGTATCAACCTGAACGGCCCCTGTCCCCCAGCTTTCAGGCACTTTGGTCGGGGCAAATAAGCTTCGACGTGGCTGGGGGAGTGCCCCCGAGAGCTACAGAGCTTGGAGGGAAGCAAATGAACTCTGCAGTCCCACGGGGGGCAGGGTAAACAGGCAGAAAATGGGTAACCCGATGGAAATGCTGAAGACACGGAGCCAGAAAAAGCGCCTCAGGAAAAAAAGACCCAAGTGGATGCACATTCTGCCAGACCGAGTGGCATGACGAACGAAGGACCACACGGATCACTCAGAATGGAATAGATAACAGAGAAATTGATAATTTCATTCTTCATTATGCTTTTATGCATTAAACTGTAATGGAAATTGAATTAATCGCACTATTTTGACAGCAATTTTTTTAATTTTAAAGCCCTCGAATTTCTTCTAGAGCTGTTTCACTAAATTTAGTGGATTTATTCAACGGTCTTCACCAACCATGATCTAAGGACCTCATTTGAGAGCTAACGATGCCGTGCAGGCAGGAGGTAGAGCTGTGGCAGCGGCACCGGCCACAGAGCGTGGGGCACAAAGGAATGACCCACCTTCATACACGAGCAGCTCAACTAGACCTTTTGTATCCCAATAGACGAAGGGAGGAGGAACGGTCTACAGAGAAAGGTGGTGCCGTAGCTCTTCCCAGAAAGGGAGGGTGTTTCTTGGCGGAAATTTTATTCTCTCTCTGATTATATCACTAGGTACCGGATTTTTCAGTTTCAGGTCAGAATGGCAGCATAAAATCATAGAACCATAGAATGGTTTGGGTGGGAAGGGACCTTAAAGCCCATCCAGTGCCACCCCCTGCCCTGGGCAGGGACACCTCCCACCAGACCAGGTTGCTCCAAGCCCCAAACAACCTGGCCTTGAACCCCTCCAGGGATGGGGCAGCCACAGCTTCTCTGGGCAACCTGGGCCAGGCTCTCACCACCCTCACAGCAAAGAACTTCTTCCCCACATCTCATCTCCATCTCCCCTCTTTCAGGGTCAAACCCTTCCCCCTCATCCTATGGCTCCCCTCCCTGATCCAGAGTCCCTCCCCATCTCTCCTGGAGCCCCTTGAGGGACTGGAAGGGGCTCCAAGGTCTCCCCAACGGGAGATGGTGGTGATTTTACTGGCCAGTCTATGCTTCTGTCTGGGCCACTGGCACATCTCCTTGACGTGTTCTGTGGAACAGGTGAATAAGAACAGTCATCCAACTCCTACAAGGTGAATCAGAAAAACGATCCAACTCCTACCACCCTTGATGGTAGGAGATCCATGGATCCAGTTCATGGGGAGATCCGTGGATGTCACTACACATGCAGAAGTGCAGAGAGACCTCTCCTCCCACGGCTTGGGTCTCAGTAGTCATCTTCTAATGGAGCCTCAGCTCACTATGTTGCCCATTACTCCTAAGCAGCCGTATTATGCTGGCTCCCAGTAGCGTATGATCAAAGAAAGTGGTAGTACATAAGTAAATGCCCTCCTGGGGCTTTACAGTAAGGTTATATTTGTGTATTCAGGTTTATATGTGTACATTTTCTGTCTGAGCCAAAAGGAAAAATGAATGAGGCAGGGTTTAGCCAGATGGGACTTTGCCATGCCTGCCGAGATGTGTCCAACTTTCTAAAGCAGGAAAGCAAAACCAGAACAAAACTGTGGAATTATCTACTGGTTTCATCTCTATCCTCTGGTGCCACGTGGCAATAGATGCAGAGAAGGGCTGGCTACCTCAACCCCGGCAAAACCCAAGCCAGGAGAGCAGATTGGACTAATCCTGCTGGCCATTCCTCAGGCTGTTGTCCTTTCAATGAACAGGAATCATTAATGTCTTGCAAATTTTAATATTGTTAGTCTTTAATGAAGCCAAAACCTGCTTTCTTGTGCAGTATGAAACACACGATAAGAAACAGTTCCTGCTCCCCCCAAAAGCATGTGGAGCAAATGGCTACACATTAGAAATGGTAATTGCAACAGAGGCACAAAGGAAGAACCAGAAATAATATGCGGTTCTTCGCAGTCCCATTTCTGCGTCATATCAGCTGGACCATACTGAATAGCCCATGAAAAAATAATTATGTTTGGAATGAAGTGGCATTAAGAGAAAAATGGCAAATTCCTTCCCTGAGTAGCTCCTCTGAAGCTGGTGGAGTTGCCCTAGGGATGAATTTGGTCCGGTGTATGTCAACTGGCCGTAAGACATAATTTGAATGTCTACCTTTGCCAAATGAGCAAATATACACACACCATTTATTGCCGGTTCTGTTGGTTTAAGAGGTGCTCTGTATTTCAAAGCTAACATTTGTACCACTTGTTGCTGTGGTTGTCTCTTATTAACACAGCAAATAGCTAATGAAAATCTATGGCCTTGGAAAAACCCAGCTCATAAGTTAGGACTTTAAATTAGTCTGCCTGTCGTACAGACGCAGCGTGGTACCCCACCACTTTTTGTCTCATTCAGTCAGCCCATTTATAAGGACGCAAAATCACCAGCTACAAAGGTTGCAAGGAAAATTTTTTCCAGGAGGAAACAAGGCTGGCTCAACTGCAAACAGCTCATGGTCTATTTAAAGTCAGGCAGCATTCGTTCCTCGTGCCAGAGAACCCGATTCACCCAGGGCGTAACTCCACAAACACCAGTGATGTTCCACCAGAGACTAATTTAGCCTAAAGTTCTTTAAAATCTTGCTTAATTTGTACATGTTTCAGCTTGGATTTAAAGCCGTCAGTCCCTGGGCTTCTCCTGCTGCCTTCTCCCACAGGACCCGACCCCTGTGGGTCTCTTGCTGTCCCTTGGAAGAGCACTGAGGTAGGTGCTTGAGAGCCATCTCCAACCCTTTCTCCTTTCTCAGGTGTCCTCTCCTGCAGAAAATGTAACACCAGCCTGGCTGTGATGCCGACCTATCCTCTCCAGCAGCAAAGCCTGTCTCTAGTTTAGAATCATAGAATCTTTCAGGTTGGAAAAGACCTCTGGGATCATCGAGTCTAACTGTCAACCCTACTCTACAAAGTTCTCCCCTACACCATATCCCCCAACACCACATCTAAACGACTCTTAAACATATTCAGGGATGGTGACTCAACCACCTCCCTGGGCTGCCTATTCCAGGGTCTGACCACTCTATTGGGGCAGGAATTTTCCGAGATTATACGTCCCTCAAGGAACCAGAGTTCATTTTGAATAATAAAGTGGTGGGTCTCACATCTATCGATTTGGCACAATTTTTCATCGCCACACGTGCATTTGTGTACAGCAAAAAGAGACCGTGTCAAGTTCATCTCTGCAATAACTCCCTGGCCCACATCAGAGACCAATCAAACCCATAAAATTTAAAAAAAACATCAGAAACTTGGGTTGTCTGCAGCGCTTTTTAGCTTCATTTAATAGAACATGTCCATCTCTCAACAGGACATTGGACTTCTGAATGTCCACCCTGAAGCTGCCATTAACAGACAGGGTGAAAGCATGGCCCGCTGATGAGGGGATTGCATCTGAGCAGTAATTACAGACTTTCCCTAATGGGAGCTGCATGCAGGTCGGGGATTTGCGGAAGCTCCTCCCAGGATAATTAAAGCACTGAGCTGTTAGGATTTTTTTTTTTTAAACAAGGTTTCTGGCCCTTTGCAAAACATGTGTGCTATATATCCTTAAACATGACATGTTTTCCTCAAGGAGTTCCTTGTCAAGAATCTTTGTATTTAATAGTGGGTGATGATGAGAATATGCCCTAAATGAAACGTAATTGGAAATTAGATTATGTAACTTTACTTCCTCCGTAAGTAGACTTTCCCTTGACATATTGTAGTCAGGTTTTGCATTGAAGTCTTTAGTGTTAAGCAAACTGACAAATACAAGATTTTTTTGAGAAATGAAAAAAAAAAACGCAACCCCTCTGAGATCTGATTTACATTTGCTGGTCTTCTGCAGCAGGAGGAAGCAGAGCTGTGCTCCCGAGGAATATACTTGAAAGAATAAAATCCAGTGGGCGATGAATTATAAAAAAAAGTTAGTTTAGAGAGAAAATCCTGATGTCACTCAAATAAATCAGACATCAAAACAAACAAGCTTTAATTTACTAATTACCCTATCGGTTGTCAAATAAAATTTGAGTCACTATTAGTACAGCTGCATGTACTCCTTTGCAACAGCTCTTGAGGAAAGCGGACTGAGGTTTTGTTTGATTATATACAGCTAAATTGAATGAGTTGTTGGTTTTTTTTTTTACATCCATGTTTGAGAACATGAGGTGATGTTTTTCATCCCCTTTCAGCAGGCAAAACATGGAGCCTGATTAACTGATTCTCAGTGAGACCTCAACCAGAGTTTGGCTGGCAATTCCCATTCAAACCAAAAAATAAGTGTAAATTTACAATTTTGAATCAGGCAACAGTGCCTACCCTTTGAATGTCCATACGCTGTCAAAACAATAATAGTTTGTTGCTTACAAAATAGCAACTTTCAAAAACACTTGACAGAAAAAATTGGCATATTATTTTTTTCGCAATGGACCTGATTCTTTTTAAACTTGGTCTGTGATTTTGCACGTGGAAAAAACTGGAATAAACTGTGTGTATGGAAGTCCCTTTGTAATTTTATTTTTTTTTTAACCCTTGAAGGCTAGCAATTTGCACCACTGAGTGGCTACGGCAGTGAAAATTATTCTTTTTTCTTTGCAAAACTGGTAGTGAATAGTGGCATTAAGAGAAAAATGGCGAATTCCTTCCCTGAGTAGCTCCTCTGAAGCTGGTGGAGTTGCCCTAGGGATGAATTTGGTCCGGTGTATGTCCAACTGGCTGTAAGACATAATTTGAATGTCTGCCTTTGCCAAATGAGGCAGTGAATAGTTTTATTCACCATGTTTATCATAAACGTGCAGCAGCAAAACCTGGCTGAATTCTGTCAGTGTCACTGTGTGCTGGGTTTAGTCGAAACAGCCTAGATTTTCCTCGTAGAGCTTTTTTTATTTTGCTGGAAATGATGCTGATACCTGCTCCACCTTTCCCGCCTTTGCCAGGGGAATAGCGCTTCCATCCTCGAGCACAGCCCGCGTGTGAATGAAATGATCAGTAAAAGTAATTACAGCACCGACGGGAGCTGAGATTCTGCCAACACTGCTGTTCCCATCTCCGTCTTCAGTTAAACCGAAGTGCTTCAGAAAGTGTCTGGGGACAAGGTTTAGGCATCTGATATTCAGATTAGAAATATCTTTTTTTTGCCGAGGGCGGTCCCCTCCGGCCGTGTACTTAACACAGATCCAGGTGGAAGGAGACGCAACCTGGGGCAGAATAATTGCTCCCGCTGCGCTGTGGGAGTTAACGATAACGCACTTAACGGGAACTGCCGCCGAAGCAGCTTGGCAGAGGTTGGAATGGCCAAGGAGAGGAAAGAAATAAAGCAGCCATTGATCCTTGAGCCCAACAAATAAACAGCATGAAAATGCTGCTGCTGCACCTGAGAAGGCGTGACACACTGGTCAGGGCTGTGCAAGAGGGAGCAGGATCCTGATGCGCAGAAGAGGCAGCCCTGGTAGGGAGGGTCATTGCTCTACTCCACCCGTCTACGGGGCAGGTAAACGTGGGGGGAAAGTTATTTCTGGTGAGGTAGATTTGCACATCTGCATCTCTGAACACTGCAGAAGATGAGCAGAATGACCTTTAAGTTCAGAGGTGGTTTCTCATTAACACTTTCACATCTGCTCGGGTAGTTTTGTTGACTGGAGTTTCATCGTGATTGAGGACAGTCAACAAATCAGAATTTCCCTTGTGTGAGAACAAAGAGCACCTCTGCCGAGTGTTCCTTAGCAAACTGGTAATTCCACCAGCCTGTCCCCTTTCTTTTACACAAGAAATTATAATTTTCTTTGTCTACCGCAGGTTCATTTTGGTTCCCTGAATATTTGTGCCTGGGGCTCGGAGACAACGCAGGGTGGAAAGAGCAGCCAAAGGCAGGGGAGTGCAACTGGCCCCGGGGCAACCATGGCTCCTCCTTCCAGGTAGGCAAATGCCAAGGGCATCCCACGGAGACTCTCCACGTGCAAAACATGTTTCACGCTTTGTGCAGTGGTAAATACGAGTGTGTGAATGGGAACTGTGAGTTCTCTGAAGCGTTGGCAGACTGGGGAGCTGGTACCTGTTGCTGAGGAGCTGGGGGCTCCCTGGGACCTCCTGGCACCAGTTGTGACCCTGACTGTCCCAGTTAGGGTAAACAGGACACCACCCCGACGGTTCAAATAACTCCAAACTCAGCAGGAGGCACGGTTCAGCAGGAAGAGCTGGGACAATCTCTCTCCTCAGGCTCCGCACCGGGACTGCTTCGGTTTCAGCAGGTCCTTGGGGGGGCCAAGGGGCAGTGGCTGGGGACCTCCAGCCAATGTCCCCAGGGCTGGTCTGGCATTGTGGCTGGATGGCATGGGATGGCCTGTGGCCATGCTATTAAACTGCCTGTGCGACCCCCCTCTCGACAATTTAAAAGGATGAATGATTGATTCCTTGAGCCTGGAAACATTCTTCAGCACTATTTAATTTATTAGTAGGGACAGAGTGGGAACAGAATGGGAACTGACTAACGACTGGGTCCAGGCAAGGAGCTGCAGCCCAGCTGGGGAGGGGGAGCAGCATCAGCCCCCCACAGCCAGGAGGCAAGGGCAGGGACATCAGAAGAGTATTCCTCCAATTTACTGTCATAGTGTTGTTTTTCTCTGTTTGCTGTCCCCTATTCCAGGAATATCTTGCTTTCCTCTCCTTTTTGGACTCGCTCATTGTGAGTGGAGAAGTATTGCCATCTGTGAGCACTCAGCCGTGTCAGCAGGTTCCTGGGTTCCTTTCATGGGACAGAGATTGAGCCTATAACACTTAAGTAGATGCTTAGAGCCACCCACCCACACCTCCAGCCACTAGATTATTGTTGCATAGATTTGGGAATAAACCCATGTGATAACAGAGAGACAGATTTTGCATTTCAGTTACTAAGTCAGTTGAAAAATGTGGAAAAAGCACATTTTCCCAGCCATATGTTAATTTTACGGCATGCAGTTCTTACTGATACATGTTTTGGCCAACAGAAGGGAGAATTCATGATGATGAAGTACAGTTTACCAACAAAGATTTGATGACAATGCCATCAAACCCTAGTATACATTAGGAAATAATTTTTCTCCATTAGATCATTTTTCATCAGTCCCAGTGGAATCCTCCAGCCTTTCTTGTGAAGCCAACACCCCAATTTTTCTTTTATTTGGGCTGGTCTTTTTCTTGTACTCTTCTTATCATGTACACATCCCATTTTCTAGTCTGATTCTCCCCTGTAGTATTCAGCTCCTCCATCCATGCCACTGCCTACAGGCACAGGGAAAGAGGTCCACAGAGCAGCCGGGGTCAGAAAGAGCAGAAGAAGCATTTGAGGAGAAACTGCAAAGAGAAAGGGATAATTCTGGCTAAGACTAGGGGGAAAATTTCGTTCTCTCTTTCCTTCCAGGATCTTCTTCTCTGGTGTTTGCTCTATTTTTTTGTCTTATCCACTGCAGTGCTTTGTCCTTGCATCCACAGGATCTCTTTTTTTCTGTCAGTGCCTGCATGTCCTGTCCCACTCTACACACAGCATATTCTCTGCTTTTCTATTTCCCCTGTGCTTACCAATCCTCATGTCGCCTTAGAGCTTAGAGAAATGGATGTAAAATTCTTTTTCCATTACACGTGGCTCATTTTCTTTCCCTGACTGCTGCATTTTCTACTTCTTATCTGTATTTGTATGTAAATATCATTTCAAATTCCCTTTACATAAAAGAGGGGCAGCTAACACAAATGGCCAGCAGAGCTATTGAAAAGCCACCACAGGACGTGCATCTCTATGAAAGACTACACTGCTTTTTGATACCAGTAGTTGCAAGGTCATTAATGGCAGGAATAGGAGACAAACAGTGTTAATAATAGGCTAGTGGGAAACTGAAGGGGCTTCATGCTTCCCATGAAAGCTTTTAGGGTTTTATTCAAATCCTTCCCTGACAGGAAAGGGATGAGAGGACTGGGAGATTTCTTCCACCCTAGTCATTTCTGTGGTACACCATGGCCAGAGCAGGACGCTGTAAGGATCAGTGTCTCCTAACCCCGACAATGAATACGTTATGCGTTGACCATGGAGGTGGTGGAGCCACCTTCATCTGTCCTCCTCTACCTACAATCCTCTGATTTCATAGAGGATTTAGATTATATCTTTCAAGGTAATTGTAGAGATGCCCCCTCACTCGATGGGGAAAACAGAGAGATTAAGAGAGACGGAAGCAGGCAATGGAGAAAGTTATAGCCTGTTTCATTTGACACTTTCCATAGTAAGTCTTCATACTCTCAAGACTCATCCACCTGGATGGAGATGGGTGAGGTGGCTCATTCCCACGTGAATGTGAACTAGAATTTGGCTCAACAACATAATTGCTTTTACAACTTGGGAATAGAATTTTCTTCAACAAGAGTTCAATTAAGAATGTCAGCTAGTTGGGATCTGGCTTCCATTTCTGCTGTTTACTAGTTTAATTTAGGTTGGGTTAGACCTCTACAAACTTCAAAATGAGCAATTGTGATCAGCTGGCCAGTGAACAGCTGATCAAGAAAGGCTCACTTAATTAGGGAAGAAGAGTAATTAGCTTGTCAGCATTTAAGCCCCAGAAGCCTGTAGCAAAGGGCTACATAGAAGGATTCCTATCACCGTATTTATTGACCTTTAAACTCTTCAGCTCTTCTGTCATTGATGTTTAATCGAGTCATTTATGCTGTCAGGCTAATAACTAAGATAATGAAGTAGTCTAGGACCTTGGTTTACTACTTTGTTATTCTAGCACTAATTTTAGCATGCTAAAAATAGGGTCACTAAAAATAAGACATTGTGGGTGGGTTTCTATCCTAAAACAATTGAGCTTCTGTTACTTCCCTGCAAAACTACTCAGACGTTATTAGATTTCAAAGAGGCTCTTTTGTAGTAAGAGTTAATCAGCGTGTTTTGTAGTTAAGGGCTTCACAAGCCAACTTCATGCAGTGATGGTATTTGAGGAATAAATAAAGATGGGATTTGTTACTTGTTTACAAACCTGTATTTCTAAACAGGAAGGGAAAGTCACGCTCGTGGCAGGGTAAGGGCATCAGGAAGGTGAGTTGCTTTTTGAAGGGTGGTATCTTTAAAAATAAAAGTCATTGAAGCAAGAGTGATCACGGCTGAAAATTTAAAGAGTATGCTGATTGCACGGGTGTCTGTAAGGACATTTACCCAAGCACTTTTTTCATGCTGAATTGTTCAAATTCATTTTTAAGTGTGATTTTATTTAGTAAATTCCTGTGTGCCCGATACTTGGCGTTGAGATATAACATTGGTGTAGCTGCACTTTCTTTATTTAGCCTTAGGTTTCTGGAGTATATTCTTACCCGTACAGCCATTTTAATATATTTGTATTTTGGCAGAGCTAGTGATAGGCACAGGTGAAACCAGCGAGTGACTGTTAAGCCTTCTCAGGAAAAAGCATGCTACTAGAATCAAATTCTGAGGAGAAATAAAAAGCATTGAGGTATGTTTTGAAAAATACTTGCTTGACACGTATTTTTAGCAAATCACTTTCTTAGAAAACCTCCCTCTGTTTTGGTTTACTTGCAGGTTTTTATTTTTTTTTCTCACAAAAGCCTCATCTCTTCTGATACTCTTTAGTATCCATAACATTAAATCCATTTAGGAAATCTTGCTTCTCTTTTAAAATAAAATACATTTTCTCTCCAAACCTAGACAATAATATACCCTTACACCTGTAAAGAACTCTGTAAGATTTTAGGCGATAAAGAACATTAAGGGAAGTGTGTTTTAGGAAAAAAAACAGTATTGGAGACGGTTTTATGTATTGGGAAACTGTTTCAATGGAATTTTACTTACTGGGAATAAAAAAAGAAAATAAATTCCTTACATTTTGGATCTTTTTTCCTAAAGTGTTGGCTCCTCTTCTTGATTTTAAGATTCTCTGTTCAATACACCGTGGCAGTTTGACCCGTCAGCTTTGTAGCTTGTTGAGAAGAATAATTTCCTGAGTTCCCATCTCTTCAGAAGGTGTTTTCTGAGATGGGAGTTGTGGGGACAGATGTCCTAAAGCCTGACAGATTTCCCAGATTATTATTTTGGAGCACAGAGCTGATTGTATGAGCTCGGGGGAATAAAGCCACCACTACTCACAGTCTGGTGAAACCCTTATCTCTCCTAGCCCCGACTGACTCGTGATTTAAGGCCGAGCCCTATGTCTAATAAAAAAACTCCTTCAGGCTGAAATGGTATCAGTTTTATTCCTCTGGTAACCACTGTGCGTGCTTTAAGACGCCGGACAAACAATGGTAATGTCTTTGAGGCCGGATCCATTATTTGCTGCAGTCTCAAAAGGTGTTTAAACCTGGTGGCAGCTTCGGCGTTAAATAATTCAGAACACCGCTATGATCTTGCACGGTGGTGGTTTATACAGTCTTCTGGGTCACATCTTTCTTCTTGTGGATCCCTGGCTTTGAAAGAGATAAGATTTTCCTCTTAGGGGAAAATCTTTCCTGGAATTTCTTCACTATTTGTCTGGGCCAAGCTGGCTGTCAACGGCTTCATTTAGCAGCGAGACTCTCTAATCACGCTGATGCAGACTGACCTCTCCCCAGAGGACATCTTCCCAAAGGTACTGTTCCATGAACCACCGATGCCTCCTGACACATCAACTCCCATGCTTCCCTCCAGCATCACCAGCTACTGAAGTTGGTAGAGAGCATTGACCGCCAGCCCCGCGGGATATTTTTCTATCTTTTGTCCACAGCAACCCTTTCATTGACCGTCTGGGAGTTTCTCGAGTTGCAGTTTTCAGGAACAAGGGGTTTCTGGGTTAGAGATCGGGTGGTGCTGGAGAGAACCATGTTTCACAGGCATACGGACCCACCACCCCCACTCATTGGGAATGCTTCTGAACTCCACACTGTGGAGAATCATAGAATGGTTTGGGTTGGAAGGGACCTTAGAAACCATCCAGTGCCACCCCCTGCCCTGGGCAGGAACACCTCCCACCACACCAGGTTGCTCCAAGCCCCCTCCAACCTGGCCTTGAACCCCTCCAGGGATGGGGCAGCCACAGCTTCTCTGGGCAACCTGGGCCAGGCTCTCACCACCCTCACAGCAAACAAGTTCTTCCCCACATCTCATCTCAATCTCCCCTCTTTCAGTGTCAAACCCTTCCCCCTCATCCTATGGCTCCCCTCCCTGATCCAGAGTCCCTCCCCATCTCTCCTGGAGCCCCTCGAGGGACTGGAAGGGGCTCTAAGGTCTCCCCAGAGCCTTCTCTTCTCCACAATAGCGTGATGGCATTTCGGTGCCCCATTTTACAGCTGCTGGTAGGAAGCACATGGAAGCACACAAGCCCAGAGAAGCTGTTTCTGTGTGTCAGTGTGCCTGCCATCAATGGGCATCACAGTGGGGCACGGCTCCGGTGGGATATACAACAGAGCAGTATTCCCAGTACTTCCCATAAAGAGAAAAGGTTTTTTGTGTCATCAAATCTACCCCACAAAGATCACAGCACCATTGTAGTCAGTGGGCTATTTCAAAATCAGATCTACTCCCGTAGAAATACAGATCCATTACTATGCCAAGAGAATAATTTTATTCCTGTAATTTGTAAGAGTGCTCTGGCATTCTACAAATGATAAATTTTGCATTTTTTAAAAAAATTTTGCTTCTGCAGAAATGTTACATTAAGTCCATATCTTATCTGCATCTCCAAGTTATTTCTCAGATGAGTATTCTCTCTGCTCACTCATTATAATTCTGAATTTGTCCTTGACAGATACCTGCCAGCATCTCTGTTCTCATTGCTCTGGAGCAGCTGATGCACTTGTTTTTTTCTTCTCTCAGAGGTTATTATCATGGAATTCACTACTTCCATCCAAACTTGCAGCCTTTTCCAGGCAGCATGGGCTAATCAACGCCTCATTAGACTAAGTTCACACAGGAGCCTAGTCCCTGGCCTCTGTGCAGCTGAGAGCTGGTTGCCCCACTGATGATGAGGAAGGAAACTTGTGTCTGAAGCCCCACTGTTCTGACTCCCTCTGAGAACAGTTAAGGACATATTCCCCTGCTACATATCACTTCAGCCTGTTTTTTTCAGTGTTGGGTTGATGGTTGGACCTCATGGTCTGAAAGGTCCCTTCCAACCCAGGCAGTTCTATGATTCTATGACTGGGAACCTCCCTGCATGGAGCCATCTCCAGCCGCCAGCACACACGTCCCACGGTACCACATCCGAGCCTAAGCCTCCATGCCCTTACACTAAGTTTTTGCTCCCAGACACAGAATATTTCTTCAGTTTCTGTGGTACAGGCAGGGAACCCAACCCTCCCATCTGCTGGATGGACCATGCACATGTCCCACCATCCCTGCTTCCACCAGGAAGGAGACTTTCTCCACCACAGGGCATCAATTCCACACTGGATTCCCAGTGCACTGACAGGTTTTACGTCTGAAGAAAAAACCTATTTATTTTTGGCTCTCACTGATAGTTACCTGCTGCAAGATGACATATGCCTCATCTGAAGAAGGGTTCACCTCACTCCATAAATCCCAGAAACGTCCTCTCTCCTCCTCTTCCCAAAGAGCTGATGATGTTCTTGGGCAAGACTGGGCTCTGCTCATCTCTGGCCAGGCCCCTTGGCTCCAGCAGAAAGAAGTGGTTGAGGCCTTGGACTGTGGGCCACGCGGAGGATGGGGGACACCAAGGGACACACCAGCAGGTACTGGCTGCAGAGTCCTGCAAAGCAGAAGGGAGTCAGACAGTGGCACTGCAATGTGTACGATCAAACTAGCTGTAAGGTCTCTCCAAAATTAGGTTTCTACCCCGGGTTCTCCCTTCCCCCTGTTGCAAACAGCCAGTCTGGCCCCGCAGGAACAAAACATTACCAGGAGGAACCTCCTGAAGGTTTGCAATGTGATTTTCTTGGTCCTAGGAAGATGTCTTGACTACCTTGAGGCGTCTCCCTGGCACTGAGCTTAGGCACCTGAATCCTGCCCTAGATGGCAGTAGTAGGACAAAGAGAGCCTGGAGCACTTGTCGGGTCGTGGGTGGGTGCCCTACCTTGGAAACGACACTGCAGCATCGCTTCAGCCCGTATTTAACAAGGCACATGAAAATGAACACTCATATAGATTGGGCTGCCAGCTGTAGGCAGGCCAAGAGGAAAACCCTCAGTATTTCTACTCATGGGCAGACAGAGTCCATTTCCCAACCCATATTAGGATTTCTTTTGCTCATTATCTTCAATAGAACATATTATTTGAATTCGTCGTTAATGGATAGACCTCACTACAGAAGGCTGGTTTCTCTACAGAAGACTTGAGCTGCAGACTGGGTTGCAAACAGCACTTGCTGGTCCGTGGGCGACCCGGGTTAGTGACGGGTCAGCCCTGCCCCGGGAAACACTGCGGCCACTCCGGCACTGGCATTCCTGGACATTTCAGAAACACGTTTGAGCTACATTCTTCACCGCGGCCAGATTGACTCTGGAACAGAAGTGGTGGCCTTAAAAAAATAATCCACCTCTCTAACTCAGTGAAGGGATTTCAAAATTGTCAACTGGACTTATTTAATGTCAGAGATATTGCAATTCTCTTAGGGTATTCACAACGCTCATGTGAGCTGAGTATATTCTAACCAAAAGGAATAGCTTTGCAAAGCCCCTAAGGCCACAGTTAGAAAAACCCTTTATTAGACTCCAGCTACCTGAAAAATACTTTCCCATGAAAAAAAAATAATCAAGTGACTAAGAAATTTGAAAGCAGTCAGAGTCTTTGTCACAGATGCCTTTAATCTGAGAAATAGCTATGCTTTTATTTATACATTTATGTTCTAGATGATGGGGTATGTCTCTGTATACATACGTGAAGATATTTATTTTTGAGGGATTCTAAGTGTATTCATTAATTTTCTTTCAATATGGATTCCTTTCGTGCAGTTGAACCCATTGTACTTTGCAAGTTTATAAATAAAACGGGACCAAAAATCACAATGCAGAGTTTTTAATCGTCTCACACGTTTTTAAAATAGCTGCTTTCCCCCTTTGTGGGAAGGCGGCGGCGTTCTGCCCTCGCCCATGCGCACAGCCCTCCGACTGTGGGATTCGTTGAACAGGCACAGCTGGCACACAGGCTAAATGACCGCACTATTTAATGAATTTGACTGCAACAGACGATGATACAAAGGCCGTGTATGTGCTGCTGGTGTGTGCCACGGGGGGATGAAGGCTTCACAAGCTGCTACGACGACAGCACGATGACTGCATTTTTGGAGGTTTGAGTAAAGACAGGGTTTGTGTGTGCGGGGAGAGCTTGGTTTTGCCTGGAATCGTTGGAAGTGCTGTAGGTGCTGAGCTCAGCTTACATAAGATTTTTCTCAGAAGGCAAGCTGGGAGCTGGCTCTCTGTCCACAAGTCAGTATTTGTTCTCTTCTCCCTGCCAAATCCTTCCTGCTCCTGCGTACCAAGATGATCTCTGGTTCATTATTTTGAAAACAATAATTTGAGTCCCATATTTCAGTCAGCAGCTTCTTTTTTCCTTCCTCTTCTTTCTCTCCTGCTCATAGTTTGCCACCGTTTGCCTCCGTGCAGCAACTTCCTACTCACACATAGCCCTGGACGTATCCCAAACTGGTTAATGACACCCTTCCTACCTCAAATGATCCACCCTTTGCTTCCAAAAAGGGACGTAATTTCTCTTTTCCTCTCTTTTCCTCTCCGAAGGACTCTGCTGGAGAAAAAACCTCTGCCACGTTTAAGTGCCGCTTGTGGTGGTGTTTCACCGATGTTCGAACAAGCCCTTCCAGGATTGTTCAAGACAAAAGCATGCGGTGCTGTTTCCTGATGTTATTAGACAGAAACGACACAGAAAAACCTTATTTCAAAGTGAAATCTGTCATTGCTCCCTAAGCAAGTTGCTGGGGGGTAACATCCCAAGGATATCGGTGCCACTGGCCTGATTCAGCCTGCTACTGGAATGTGAAGCTGGGCTGCAGCATCCCAGAATGGGTGAACTTCCAGAGCAGACACTTCTCCAGCCCAGGGCCACGCCACTGCCCTGCGGGACCTTGGAAGGTATCTTTGAGAAAGGACTTCTTTGGAAGTCCCATTGCCACTTCCTACTTCTCATCAACTGTGCATACAAGCAGAAGATAATGGGATTTTTCCAAAGTAAGTAGAATCCTTTTAAGACGATATTTGAGAGTCACAAGATTTTTCTGAGGAAAATTTCTGGTCAGTAGATATTGTGGCAGCAAAGTTTTTGAAAAAATCTGCTAATCTCCACAATAGGCTCTCCTGAACAAGAATGGGCACTTCATTAAGCAGAACCACGGTGCCATGGCTCCCAGCTGGGATCTCACTAGAAATGTTTCGAAAGTGTCTGTCACAGCAATATCTAAACACTGCACAGGGACTGTAAAAACGCACAGAGAACCACTCAGAAGGACAGTAGATCAATTCAGTGATGAGAAGTCATATCGCATTTCATCAAATATAATTCTATTCATTTATGCAGTTGTACCCCACTGCCAGCCATTGTAGGAAGCAACAAATGTGGTATTCAAAAGTCTCCAGGCTTCTCCTACGAGGAGTGAATAGCGCTGGCTCAAACCCCACTCAGAATTTCTGGCCTCCCAAGGGGTCCTCAGAAGATGACAGCTCCCCACACGCAAGTGCAGAGGTTCTGCACCAAAAGGGAGATCTTCACGGGAAAACCGTACTTGGTTTGGGAATGCTCACCGTGTCATGTCTGGGTCCACACACCTGCACCCGTTAGAAGGACCATTCCTGTAGACAAGTGTCCCATCATCTCACTTAAGGGCTGAAGAGTTTTACAAGCCCGGAGGGATTACATCTGATCTGCCTTCAACTCCTTGAAAGGTGCCATCTCCTCCTGTCCTGCAAATTCCCTGCCAGAACCAGTCATGGTGGCCTTTTGGTGCACACAGAGAGCTCACTCAGCTCCATCACCATCCTCAGTTCCCCGCGTCCCCGACTTGGGCCCTCGCTGGAGGCCTGCGTTGCCCACAACCACATGGGACTTTTCCTGCTCTCTGTCTTTCATCTCTTCTTCCCAACCTCTCTGCCAGCTCTGCCTTGTGCAATATAATTGTTCTGTCTCTTTCTGGGCGCTTCTTGTTCTGGCTTTTGCTGAGCAGGAGGCCACCATGGCATTAGCAGGCTTGCGCTTCCGGGTACTTCCAGGGCATAAAATCAGGATTTCTGTCCAACCTGGCTCATCTAATGATTGCCTGCAGGTTCTGAAAGGACAAAAAGCTAAATCAGTCTCTGGACAAGATCTCTGTGTGCTGTTAGCACCGACAGAAAATCTTATCCATCAACAAGTTGCAAACTCCAACAAGTCTTGAACCAAAACCATGTGCTTGTAGTATGCTCTGAAGTTCAGGAGCAGAGGGACGTCTCCTTGGAAAAGGTGCCATCTCTCCTTCTAAGTGGGTATTTCGTAGCACAATCAAAAAAAAGCACTCAGAAAAATCTCACCCTCCGCACCACAGTGTTAGATCCAAGGAAGCATCTCATCAGATCTCATTTCAAGTCCTGAGAAGGCTGGCGAAGCCAGGACGTGGGACAGTTCGGTCACACCAGTGAAACATGTTTGCTTAATGTCTCTTTTCTCAAACACCTGCAAGGAATCCCAGCATATATCCAAAATGCATACAAAGACCAAACAGTAATTTAACTCAAACTTGGTGTAATCTATCACAAAAAGAGGAGCTGATACAAAAAGTAGTAAATTTAAGCTCAAACTTAAACACGTTCAGAAATGCAAAATTGGGCAGTAAGAGAACTAAAAGCATACCCTTGGTGTAAATTTTCAATCTTCACATTAAAAGAGGGCTTAATTATGTTGCTAATTCTTTCAATTTTATCATGGATTTTTAACTACTTTATAAAGCATCAACCTCTGGAGTCAAACGATAACACAGCTCTTCAGGTTTTGTTTCTTTAAAGATTATTCTAAACCTCATAGCAAATAAAAATCTAAATTTAGTGCTTTTGAAAATGCCATCAGCAGTATTTTCAGACCAGACCCAGCTTCACTGGTGAGTTGTGTGCTATCATACAACATAACAAGCACAAGTATGGTTTTGGTTCAGACTAGTGAACAATACACTGTAAATGGGAGAGAATTTGTTTTTTGGGATGCCAAAGAACGTTTGCCAAGCAGGGGGGAGTGCCCCGCGCTCTATTTCTCCCCTCTGCTAAAGCAACATTTACTGTTTCATCCTGCTTTCTCCCGTTTCCTCCTCACATCATTATCAAAGCAAAGTTTGGGGGTTTTTTTGAGAAATGCACCCAAATAATCTCCAGTGAGCCTGCTGCTGAGGCCACTCTGCAGATAAGCCAAGGACCTCCCATCCCGGGGACGCTGCACCTCGTCCTCACACCCTTTCTGGGTGCCCTTCCTCACCTCAGGCCATGGCCTCCCACCTGGACGGTGGCTTTTGGCGTCCTGCGAAACAGGGTGGTAGTGAAGAAGCCCTTGGGTTGCCTGACCCCATCCACAGGCAGCTGCTGGATCCATGCAGGCATCATCACCCACCAGAGACTGTTTATTTTTTTCATGTCTTTTGCTGGCTCCATGGCAAAAGTTGTAAATACTGCCTTTTATCCCTCTTAAAACTCAGAAGAAATGTGAATGTTGTCTTAGTACATTTGAGACCGAACTCCTCTGAGAGAAAAACAAAACACGTTTTGCATCCCGTTATTAAGAGTTTTCTCCAGTGTGTGTGAAAGGGGCTCTTTATTTTTGCAGAAATATGAGGTGGAGAAAGTCCGTGGCCCATAGCCCCACTGATGTGGGGTGCTCATACCCTCTGGCTGGCTCTGAGCAGCAGAAGGGATGTTTGTTAACCTCCCCAAGAACAGAAATTTCTGCATCTACAGCATATTTAAAACAATTTTCAAGGGGTGACTGGCAATCCAGGTAAAGGATTTGGGTTCAGTTCTTGACAGCACGAGAGAGCAGGAGAAAACAGAGCAGAGGATTATACCCATGGAGGGACCAGGGGCTGAGTGGGAGAAGTCGGTGCCCATCAGGTGTGAGGCCAGGGCTACAAAGTGCAGAGGTCATTTCAAGCAAAGACTCTTAAAAACACAATATAAAAAATGTAACAGCAAAATGAGTGGTAGCTGGGGGAACTCGGCATCTGTCCTTTGGAAAGCTCTCCACCCTTGGGGACAGCCAGGGCACAGTTTGCACGAAAAGGCTGCTTCTTGCAGAGTTCTTGCTTTCTCGTGCTGAATTTGTGCAGCAATGGCTTAGTGATGTGCAGGTTGGAATTAAGAGAGTATGTTTGTTCATTTACTCAGACACAAGCTGATAACTCCGGTTCAAAATATTATACCTTTCTAGTCTTGTGGTAGAAGAGTGGCGGGAAATAATAAGGGCACAGAAATATGCATCATCATTTTACTATCTTGCTTTGTTAGCCCATTTTAATCATAGAATCATAGTATTGTCAAGGTTGGAAGGGATCTTTAGGATCACCTAGTCCACCCATCAACCTAACTCTGATAAAAACCATCACTAACCCGTGTCTCTAAGCACTATGTCAACCCGGCTTTTAAATCCCTCCAGGGATGGTGCCTCAACCACTTCCCTGGGCAGCCCATTCCAAGGATTAATAATCCTTTCAGTGTAAAAATTTTTTCTTAATATCCATTCTGAACCTCCTCAGGCTCAACTTGAAAAAGTGTTTTTCACATTTCTTTCTTGTGTGGGTTTTCTGCATAGATTTTCTCTCCTCCTTTCCTCTTAGTTACCATCAGCCCCCACACCGTGGAGGGAAGATGGAACTGGGGCAGGGATGTTGCTGAGAGCCTGGACTGGTGAGACAGCCCCTTCCCCTTCCCCTTCCACACCTCCCCTGCCCAGGCCACAGCTCCTCCTCTTCCTTTTGGAGATGATCCCTTCTCTCTGATGCCCTCCGGTTTAACAGGAGGTCAATAGAAACACTGATTTTGTGTTGGCTTAGCCCCAGCCGCTCACCTCTGGGAGCCGGAGCGGGGCTGAAAGTCTCTGGGCTGAGGAAAACCTGTCTGGATATTGCAATTGTAAAAACTTATATGTAAATGTGAGTGATTGTACACGCTTACAATTATTAGTTTGTGCTGGTAGGTAAACAGAAACGCCGGCGGTCGGGGAACGAGCAGGTTTACCCATCCGGTGTGCAAACCCGGGGCTGCGGCGCTTCTTCCATTGTTTGCTATTTACATGATGAAATCAAATTGACAGTTTGGATGCCAGAGGTTAAAAATATTCTGCAAACTTAGGTGAAAAAATAAAACAAACCCAACTGTCAAGAGTTCAGGTAGTTTCTATTTTATTTTATGTGCTGTCAGGGATACATTCACACTTCAAGAGGCTCTCGTATAAATATTTGCTTGTGAACACCAGCAGGATGGAAAACTACCCAGTGACTCCTGGTGCTTTGAATCGGGATCCAAGACTAAATTGACCAACTGTTTTAAATGGACTCGTTCAGTAAATCTGCTGCCTCATCTCCAAACAATCCCATTTACTCTTTGTCATCCAAATATTTGTGGGAAAAGCGTGAAAAGTGTTTACTTATAATTTTGAAGAAGGTCCTATATTTTCAGGTATCCTCCGCAACGTTGTACAGTGATCTTTGAGAGGGCTGCATCCTCAAGTCTTGTAAATCAGAATAACTACAGGGAACTTAAAAGGATGGATCTTGGCATAAATGAGCTGAAGATCTGGCCAGCCCAACCTGCGTGAAGAACCAACGGTTTTATTTTTAAACAGTTAGTAAATTAACTTTAACTGCAGTGTAATAGTAGCAATGCAGTTGGTAATTGGCTTCTAAGCTTTACCAGATTCTTATCGTAACAGCTATTAGGAGGCAAATCAGTGGCCTTCACTGATGACCTACAAATACGCTCTGTAATATCCTCTTCCCTTTGCTGTGGATGTTCTGAGGTTCAGAAACATCCCAGAAAACTTAACTTTGCCTTCCCTGTGGACTCTTGTCTGAAGCCTCAACTGTCTTGAGATCAAAGCAGATCCCTCGTCTGTGTTGTCATTTTGAGTGACAGACCAGCAATGTGTAATTCAGTAGATCAACCCCTACTATGAAAATAATAATACCTCTTCCTTAGTTAGATCGGCAAAATCAAAGTGATGGTCTAACACAACTTAATTTCATCCTTCAGAAAGAAGTCATTCTTGAGCTCACTATAACTTCAGAGATATTTTTTTTTGGTAACTGTTTCCTAATTAACCATTTCACGGCTGGACCCTGGGCTTCACTCCCTTTTCTCACTATACTGCAATTATTTTTTTTCTTTGCTTCTTTTCACCCTGTCTTTTGATAGTTGGGAATTTTTTGATGAAGCAACTCAGAAGGAAATCTACATATTGAGGCCACAGGAAGCAGTGAATATTAGTGGCAGCAGGACCAGGAACCCCAAATTTCTGTAAAATCTGCCAACAATATCAGTCAAATTCTCCCCAGACATCTTCGTGTTTGTCACAGAGTTCTTCCTGGGGTCATAAAAATACATTTCATAGAATCATAGAATGGTTTAGGTTGGAAGGGATCTTAAAGATCACTTTGTTCCAACCCTGTGCTCTGGGCGGGGACACCTCCCACCAGACCAGGTTGCTCCAAGCCCCAAACAACCTGCCCTTGAACCCCTCCAGGGATGGGGCAGCCACAGCTTCTCGGGGCAACCTGGGCCAGGATCTCACCACCCTCACAGCAAAGAACTTCTTCCCCACATCTCATCTCCATCTCCCCTCTTTCAGTGTCAAACCCTTCCCCCTCATCCTATGCTCCCTCTGTACTCTCAGCTCAGAAATCAGAGAAATGGGTTCTTCCAGGTGGAGGTCGCTGAGTTAAATCACAGCCCTGAAATGTAATTGGAAGGGACCTGTCTCATCTCTGACTATATCAGGGGCCCAGGAAGACTTACCCCTTGTTACCCCTCATCCTACGGCTCCCCTCCCTGATTCAGAGTCCCTCCCCATCTCTCCTGGAGCTCCTTTAGGAACGGGAAGGGGCTCTNCTGGAGGCAGCACTGGGGTAAGGGGGGTTTCTGGGCTGCCAGCGCATGAGTTGGGCAAAGAACGGGTAAGTCAGGCTCAGAGCATCTGTGAAGTTCTTCGTGAAGCGTTTGTTAACTTTTCCCACTCAAAGTACAAGGCTCGCTGAGGGTGAAGCAGAGGCGCTTCTGCTGTCCTGTGTCACTAGTTGGAATAATGCCAAGCTGTCCTTGTTTCACCGCGAGCTGTCCGCATGAACCCCGTCTTTCACCGGCTATCGAGCCTTCAGCTCCCCGGTCCCGCAGTCGGCGGGAGGAGGAGCGGGGGACGCGGAGCCGTGGCACGTCCTGGGTCTCTCGGGGACGTCTCTTCACAGTCACTCAATCCCGCCGTGTACGCGTGGTGTCACGATGACATGTCGTGTCAGCCGGGTAATCAAGTGCCACTCCCAGACCTGCAATGAGATACTCTCCACCGTTCCTTCCCACTTTGCAGGCAGAAGCGTGCACCCGTTGGGACGCCGGGATGCACGACATACAAACCGCTGCCGGTCCGAAAGCGAGGTGAAATGGTAAATCCAAGCGTTGTTAAGAAACCAATCCGCTGCTTTTCCTTTATCGATGATATTTCCTCCCGATCCTTTTCCACTTGCATAAACCCCTCTGGCGTGTTCAGAGCCCTGCGCCTAAAATACCAGGATACTCATTTCCACCTGAGGAGAACAAGAGATTGTTTCATGTCACAACATTGGATTTGCTCAATTTGCCCCACTGAATTAATGTCAGGATTTTGTTTATGTTAAAAGTTCAGGATGCT
>VXAK01012549.1:77374-97752 GCA_013399435.1 Arenaria interpres
GGGTGGGGCGCAACAAAAAAGCTCTATTATATACACCTTTACTGTATTAAAAAAACCCCATCTTTGATGTGTCCAGCATGCCACTTTTTGAAGTTTCCAATAGTCTATCAGGCGAAGCGTGGAGCAGAGAGCCTTTACTCTGGTCCCTCAGTCTATTGACCTGTGATCTCATCCAATAAGCAACTAATAAAGACAAAATTTAGATACTGGAACAGATTTCCCTAAAATATTAGACATTTTTTTCACCTCTGTAGTATCACAACTGAGGGTATGTTTGTAGTTGTTTTAGCAGTCTCAGAGTCTCAGCAGCTTCTGGGTGCTTAGAGAAATTAAGCTGCGTTCAAAGGGACTAGCAAGATGTACAGCCAGAGAGAGTGAGTTAAAAACCTTTCCCATTCATTAAAATCTATTTGAAGAATGGTAAATCTTCCCTGCATGTCAGACAGCCATATTTTCTGCTTTATTTTAAAAGCTGCTTTTTGGGGATCTGAGAGCAAACAAGCGTGCAAAGGCTTCTGTAACTGCACCTTATTTTACTTTTTCCCCCCTCTCTAATAAAAGAGTGTTTATGGCTTCATACACAGGACTGGAAAGAAAAGGATGTGAGTAAGAAAGATTAAAGGTATAAAATCCCCAGGCTACATTTAAAGTAATTTTAAGAAGCTTTATTCAATAAAGAATATGAAAATCAATTCATTCCCTTTTTTGTTCAAACTAAACTATTGCAGTTTCCTTGGGTTTCCTCCCCCCCCCTTATATAATGTTATTATTTGGCACCAGCTTTTACCTGAATCTAATGAAGGTTTGGCAAAACCTAAACACAGTAATGGCATTTTCCACATTAATTGAGCTTGCAACATCAGATTGTAAGCTTTAGAAACAATTTCACATTTAGCTAGAGGACTGACCAGCTTTATCCTGATACGGCCTTGAAACAAATCCATTCTAATTTCTTCGTGTTAAGCAGGATAGTGACTGGGATAGCTAATGGGAGAGCTACTGGGATAGCTACTGGGATAGCAACTGGGAGAGCTAATGGGATAGTGACTGGGATACCTAATGGGAGAGTGATTGGGAAAACTAATAGGATAGCTGCTGGGATAGCAACTGGGATAGCTACTGGGATATCTAACGGAATAGCAATTGGGATAGCTAATGGGACAGCTACTGGGATAGCTGATGGGATAGCTACTGGGATAGTGACTGTCGGATTTATGGTGTTGCCTATTCTCATAAACACAGATTATTTAGAAAGAGAAGGAAAACTTTCAAGCATTGTAGTTGTCACCATTTGGTGACCTTGCTAAGGCAAGGACAATTCACATCAGCAGCGTCCCAGGGTTTTCTTCTCAGCTTTCTTACCCATAGAACTACACAGTGCCATCTCTGTATTGTCCTCAGCAAATGACTGTGTAATTTATGTGTTCTTACCATAGAGTATTAAGAATGCCACACTAATTTAGTTGAAAGGAGACATAAACCAAATCCAATATATGTTGTAATTACGGCGAGTGACTTTGCTCATTCTCCGTGCTCAGCCATGCCTCCTGTTCAGGGTGATGGAACAATGTGGCTCTTCACTCCCTTTGCTACGTGCACCGTGGAAGTCACCATCCTCTTTAATATCGCTCTCCGGCTCCAGATAGTCCTCTCACCTTCCCTCTCTCTCACAGCTTCCACCCTGCTCCATGGTGGCCACGGTGAACATCTCATGCTGAGACACCCTAAATCCCCTGCTCCTTGATGCCTTCTGACCTTCTAACCGTGACTTTCCTGCAAAGCAAATGTGCTCTAAATGATCTGGAATTGTGCATTTTCCTGCCTTCCCTACAGAAAAAAAAAAAAAAAAAAACCCACAAAAAAACAACAAAGAAAGCTTTTGGGTGTAAATATTGCCTTTTTGAAAGTCATCTTTCATCTGCTCTGAAAATAGGGAGCTTCCTAATGATTTTCCAGTATATTTTAAAGCAACAAAAATCACCATTGGCACATTACAACACAAATCAATGTTTTGGGGAGGATATTCAGAGAGGCAAAGCATTATCTGAGGACATTACCCAATTTCAGTTCTATCTCTCACAGGTTTTCTGCATGACCTCTGGACATTCTCTTAGGATAAAATTTCCAAGAGGGATTTGGACATTAAGCCCAGATCTAGAAAAAGGCTTATGTGATTAAAAAGGAACTTAGGGAGGTTTTAAGTACCTGTGACCGAGACTGCAATCCTGCCAATTCCTGCTCAACGGCAGCTTAACCTCAGAGCCACCTAAGGAACATATGGGCCTGAATTTTTATTTTTTGCTTAAAATGCTTTAGAGGCATAAGGTACTGCAAAAGGCACGAAGACACCCATCCCAAAGCACACAAATGTTCTTTAGCACAGTATATGGAAAATAAACACCTAATGAAAGGCCCAATGGTTTGACTGTAGGAACTGGGTGCCTGTTTTCTTCTCATTCTGGCCTTGTAAGTGATAATATTAGTGACTTTCAATTAACAAGGTTATGATATTCAGATCTTCCCATGCCTAATATTACTTGTGGTACCTCTGGACCTCAGTTATTCGTCCAAGAGAGGGGCTTCAAGGTGCTTCCCTGCTAACCAAGGTGTTGTGCGAGGTAAATACATTAAAAAACACATAGCTCTCGGCTCTAAGGGAACTATATCAGATCAGTTTGGGTTGAATTCTACCCAGTTAAAAATCATGTTACATTAAAAATAATTTAAAGTGCAGAACAGCCCACAGAAGTGTTAGGAATTAAAGTTACACAATGAGAAGTGCTGGGATTTCCATCAAACAGCTATCTTAATATTCTAGTTCTTCTCTGAAATTCTGAAGGAATCTGCATACGAGTGTTGCCTTTTTCCTTAAGCCGTTAAATCAAATTTGTCAAAAAAAGTAGAGCAAACAAGTACCACATCTCAAAGGAGATTGGCTCCTCAAGAGTTTTCTAGGCAGTTATTTTACTAGGTAAGAAAAATTTTCATTATTTTATAGAGTATTTCTTCCCTGTTTACATACATCTTGTCCAAACCAGTTTAAAATAACTCTTAACAAGGGATATTTGGGAACCATTGTACTTTGGGAATTGTTTCACATTCTTGTAGACATTTCTGCTTGGAACTTAGGCCTCTTATTCTTCCCAAAAATGTCATTTGTTAAAATAATCACATTAATTTTTAATCCTTGTAGCCATTCCCTTCCAAGGCTTTCCAAGGTAACAGGCAACACCTAACCCAGCTCTCTGCCCTCCTCCTTCGGCCTCCTCTGCAGTGACTCACATTCGTGGCTATCCCAGTCTTCATTTGCTCCCCAGGTTTTCTAGCCCCAGGTGACCACCAACACCAGAAAATACTGTGAGATGATCGTAGAATCATAGAATGGTTTGGGTTGGAAGGGATCTTAAAGGCCATCCAGTCCTACCCCCTGCCCTGGGCAGGGACACCTCCCACCACACCAGGTTGCTCCAAGCCCCCTCCAACCTGGCCTTGAACCCCTCCAGGGATGGGGCAGCCACAGCTTCTCTGGGCAACCTGGGCCAGGCTCTCACCACCCTCACAGCAAAGAACTTCTTCCCCACATCTCATCTCCATCTCCCCTCTTTCAGTGTCAAACCCTTCCCCCTCGTCCTATGGCTCCCCTCCCTGATCCAGAGTCCCTCCCCATCTCTCCTGGAGCCCCTTGAGGGACTGGAAGGGGCTCCAAGGTCTCCCTGGAGCCTTCCCTTCTCCAGGCTGAATCCCCCCAACTCTCTCAGCCTGTCCTCAAAGCAGAGGGGCTCCAGCCCTCCCAGCATCTCTGTGGCCTCCTCTGGCCCCGCTCCAACAGCTCCATGTCCTTCCTGTGCTGTTCTTGGAACTCAGCTTCAGGCCAGGCACTTGAAGAAGCTGGTAGACTTAACTGTTCCTGTGAGATGCTGGTGCTACAGCCAAGACAAGTGTGGCTCTTCCTGACCGCGCTGGCAGATGCCCGGGGCACAATTCCAGCTGGGACCTCTTCTTGCCCTCACTCCACCCTCTGCATGCCCTGCAGAGCTCCTGCTCCGTGAGCACCCAGGGCAAAAGAAGCATCATCTTGACAAGGTTTTGCAGAGCAAGTCATTCAGACGACGTCACTGCTGTGCTAAGCCCCGTTTTATTTTAAATAATTTTGCCTACTTTTTGCTAGTTTAGGCGCCTCCTGCTCCCCGGGCTCCTGCTCAGCAGTGGCCACTCTCAGCTGCTCTCAGTCCCTGGCTCCGGATCCGGGAGACTTTTCGTCTCGCTGTCTGTCCTGAGCTGGCAGTTTGGTTTGCGGGGTTTTCCGTATCCCAGCTCAGCTGTGTGGTTTGTTTAGCTCTTGGAGACTGGGGTTGGCCGTTTGAATTCCTAGGTCTTGTGTGTCTGTGGTGAACCCGTTTGGTTTTACAAAAATATTCTTATGGTAGGACAGGCTCTTGAATAGCAATCAGTGTTCAGCGGCGGTGACAGACAGCAGTATCCACGGGTAATCAATGGAGACTCAAGTAATTGACATGTTAATGGCAAAAAAAAATTAACTCCTTCTAGGAAAATGAATAGCATGGACTCATGAATGGTACTTTTTTTTCCAAAAGGCTGTGATGTCAGTATCAATAATTGGCCCTTAGCATATTAGCGTAATGGAAATATTAGTAATGGCTGCGTCCCTCAGGGAAGAAACCAATCTGTCACAAGGAAATATAGTGGGAAATTAGCTACAGTACAATGAAAACAACATATACTTAGAGCCTAAAGGCTTATTTGTATGTTACGATTACTACAAAACCTCTTAATGTATAATTGCTAATGACTTAATCAAGTGTTTGAATTTCAAGCCCTCTCCACGACAGCAAATTAAGACCTCTTGAATCTGGAAGTTCTTTGGGGCAGGCATCGATTTTTGAGAACGGGCACGTGTAGGGCTCTGGACTGTCCCACCCGAACCTCCATGCTCAGGGTATCTCCGTGACGGGAACAGCCACTAAGACTAAACCTCTGGGGCACTCGGGGTGAAGAAGAAGGTCCCATCCCATAAGGGGTCACACAGTAGGTGACAGTTTACTGTGACGGATATTGCAAGGTGTGACATTCACACCACCTCAGTTTTCACTGACTGCTCATAGCATTATTCTTCCTTCCTTTTGTGAAGTTATTTATCGTAACATATATACATTTTTAAGTAAGTGTCTGAAATGACCTAGTTCTGAAATGATGTGGTTTTCCACACCTTCCCAGAGGAGGATATCAATAAAAACGGTTAGATAGATAAAATACAAAGTACGAGCATTTAGAAATAAATATAAAATTAAAATAAAATAAAAAGCAGTTAGACTTAGTATTATGTTGTTTTCCATAAGCTACCACTGATAAAAAAAACGCCTCCACTAACTCCTATTTTCAGCTTCCCGTAGGAGAGGAGGTGCTGGTTTATTCAGGAGCTCTGCTTCTTTGACTCTGAGAGTCCTCTGTTACACGTAAATTAGTCCGTATAAATATGAACCGCGCTTGAGGAAGTGCCTCCAAAAAGGCTGGTGTCCTGGTGTCCGAGCCTCCTGCAGCAGCAAAGAGGGGAGAGCGTGGCCATTTCTCACAGGGGGGGACAAAGGGACACGCCGGGTTACTACCTCTCCTCTTTGTTGATATTGGACACCTACTCCGGACAAAGCGATCCAGAGGAAGATAAATAAAAAAGACTTTGATTCTTCAAAATAGTGACTTTGAATTGGCCGGAAAAGAAAAATAAAGCAAGCCAGTACCATGTTACCACATGCCAGGAGACAGTGGTAAGTTTTTATTTTTATAGCACATTCTGGAAAACATCAGGGAAGGAAAAAAAAAATCATAGAATCACATAATTATAATCCTCTATATTAGGAATTAAAACACATTTTTATATTGCTTCTCTTATGCTAAATTTGAGAAGCTTTTGTACATTTTAGATAATTAACAATGCTAACAATTAAAGAGATGAATGAAAAAAGAAATATAAAATACGTCTGCATTTTGAGGGAAGGAAAATACCAAAGTAAATCTGTCTCAGTTTCTGAACTTATACCTTCCAAAGTCATCTTTGATGTTTCTGTTGGCTCTGGCGGGCCTCTGGACACACGGGAAGCTCTCCCCGCGTGCCTGATGGCAGGACTGGGACTTCATGTGGTAGGTATTTGAATGTTCACCACTTTACACAGAAAAGGCTCTGGCAGACCGGTGACCACACTGTAACCAGTGCAGGGCTAGAAAAAGGGAAAATGGAAGAACTGCATCATTTTCATCCTCCTGTCCAAAATAGTAAGTCCATTAAAATGTCAGCTGTATAATATACTTTTTGTTAGTTTACAGTGAAAGTGGCTTCTGGGCTTTTGTGGAAACCTTAATTCTTTCTTCTGAAGTTTATAAAAAGCTCTGTCACTCCTATATAGAGATCCCATCCCGAATGACCTCCGCAGACCTCAGTGGACTATGCGTGTGGGTTCTTCTGGCCCTGCTGGAGACTATCTGTCGCTGCCTCGGAGCCCTTCCGTGTGAAAGCCTAACTGGGACTGCACTGGGAGACCAGCCCGACATTTCATGGGGCTGAGCACCTCGGAAAACCGAGTGCACCTTGTAAATAGAGAAAGGCAGAAGCTGAGGCTTCTTGATGCCAGGGAGGCAACGAGCCAAACTGTCTGTGCCTGAAACAGGCATATCACAACAGTTCCTCATTGCCGACCGTGGCTAATAAATCCCTTTTATACCAGTATAAAGGTCATTCTTACACAGCTTAATGTACTACCAGCCAGAGAGGTCCCTACTTGTTCTGAATGAGCCAACTTGGGTGCCAGAAACAATACAATCGTATTTTCCAGCGCCGATGCTAACGGTACGACACCTCTGTCTCATCAGCGTGGCCCAAACCCAACCCCAATAGAACAAAAAGCTGCAACCCAAGGGCCAAACGCTGCTCCAGAGTGATTTTCAAAGACAAATAAAAGGGACAAGCAGATCTCTAATAGTTTTTAGAGAAGGCAAAATGTATAATTTGTAAATTAAATTTATGATTTTCCCTTCTATATACATAAATAAATACATTTTTAAAACCCTACTGGTTGGTTATATCACTCCTAACACAGTGAAGGTCCGATCTCTGCCGGAGTCACTGCTACCAATATAAAAAGAATGAACGGTAACACCAATAACAAAGAACAACTGAAGACCCGGACTGGAGCATTCAAAGGCTGGAAACCCGTGGGCTTTAGGAAAAAGCAGAACCAAAGGGATCATAAAGTTAAAAGCTGTTTTGAAGTAATGCAAATACTTGTAATCAACCCCAAATCTAAAGAGGTGAGTAACTTCCTCATGAAAAAAGCGGTTTTGGGGGAAAAAATCATGAAGCGATACCAAAAAAAAGTTAATTCGGGATGTATGCATAGCAATAGAGTCTTTCCATCTCAGGCAATACAGCATTCTTATTACTCAAAAGTAGTCATTCTTTCAAATCACAATAAAAATTACCCACAGAATACAGTTTTAAGTAAAAAAAAAAAAAGTCCAGAATGAAGAAATGACTGGAGAGAAGTTATCTTCTCTTGGCTCCAGCAGCATTTGCTAAAATTTGAACACAAATTGTGGGCTCAATGCAGTTTTATTCTAATAAACGTAACAGGATGGGATCCTCAGTATTCACAACAAAAAATAATCATCCTTTTGGACTTTTTCTGGGTACCTTAATGCAGTAGCATTTTGTGGTGGCGTGTTCTAAAATGTAATTATGTGCAGCGGAAAAGGGCATCTCTTTTTTCAGTTTTAGATTTATTGTCTTTCAATTCCTTTGAAAGTCCACCTGCTCTTCCTTTTTTGAGAGAAGGAGACTACCAAGCTCATATTTTTTTCCCGGAACAATCCTTTTCTTACAACATAACTGCTATCTCCTTCATGAAGAAAACACCTCTACTTGTTTTCAGGTGTCCCCTCAGATTAGTCTCTTCTCTGTCCTCTAACACCTTGACTTTTTCTTCTTTTGCTTGATCAGCGTTTTGATATTAAAGTGATGGAAATAAAGTATGATATGCAAGGTTAGATATCCCCAAATGCAACTGTATCTGAAACGTCATAATTTTTGCTGCCAGTTCCAGAGGTATTATAAGGAGAATCAGCTGTTTTCATTCTTAATGACCTACCATGTTGTTTGCTCCTGGCTTTCTGTTTTCTCTCTGGTGGACTTCGATATTTATAGTAGGATGCTGAAAGGAGTTTCCGGAATGTAGGTGAGATGGAATGGGCTAAAAGGAACAGCTATCCTTTCGCAACAATTCCTTTTAATCTCACAAAGCATTATCCACTGCTTATGGATCAGTTATCTCCCATGTATGGAGAGAGGAAGGAGATGGGCCAGCATTTTAAATACATCCCTCCTGCTCATCATCGCTCCTTTTACCCCTAGACCCGAAAGAGTTAAGTTCATAAACTTTGGAAGGGATTTCCTCACTCTTCCCTCTGTGCACATATCTTCTCCCCACTTACTGTTCTACATCAAGAAGAAATCCCTATGTAGCTGGAAACAGGCAAAAGCGATGTGGACATAACTAAGACAAAATTTAGGTGTAATATTATGAAAGTTCTTCTAATAGCAGGATTTCATGCCAGTTTCCGAGGAAAATGTTGAAATCCCTATCACCCAAATCTACTCCAGCTGGATTAGACAAACCACTGTGAAACTGAGTAGGGTGGTCCTATCCTTGGGATGAAAATGGTTTAAATACTCTTCTTATCTCCGCTCTCTAGGATTTACAACAGGAAGTTTTTAGGCAAGCAGATGTGATCTTCCATATGAACGTGGGTCTGTCTCGGAGAGATGCTGGAGCTCATGGTTATTCAGCTGAGGAGACACGCTGCTATAAGGGGGTCCCTGGGTCGGTTGTGACTATGGCACGACGGGAGTGAAGAAGGACAGATGGGAGTGAAGAAGAGGAGGATCCTCCTGTGGCTGTATTCTGATTGCCGGTGCTCAACTGCTATAAATGTGGGCAAATAATCAGCTTTACCTAAAGCTGTGACTGTACACGGGGTTTGGAGCAATGGCTCATTTCTCTTTAGAGTCTTCTCCACTCCAGCAATTAATCCCGTCGACTTTAGAAGGATTTTAACTCATGTGAATCAAGACCACTCGATCTGCTCTGGAGAGTGTGGTTGGTTTCCTTAACAAATTAATTGCAATCTGAATTCTAAGGCATGGCTTACGCTGTCGTACATCTCTTGGCAGAAACTGCCTGCCTGGGGCCCTAAGGAAAATACACATCACAACACTGTCCCAGCAAGTAAACATGTTTGTGACCTGAAGCTGCTTCTGCTTTCCAAAGGCCAGTTTGAGAGAGTCTCAAAACCTCAGCCTCCCCCGGTTCATTCATTGCAATTGTTGCTCATAGCTGTGGTTGTTTTTCCTTCTCCCTTTCCTGCTCTGTGGCCTGTTTTGCGGAGTTCACTCGCTCGGGCCATGGAAAGAGCTTCCCTCAGAAAACAACACCGGAGATCTGCAGCTTCAAAATGTCACAGCAGAGCAGGGAGGATGGGCAGAAAAACACTCCGAAGAAAAAGGCAAGTTTTCAGGAGCATCCTTCAGCTTGAAACGTGGCCTCTGGCAAAATGGGATACGCTGAAGATAAACTGAATTTCTGAGAACTGCCAATACATCTCTGCAATGGAAGAATAGTGTTTGTATTCTCTTTGTGTTAATGAGGACTAGGACTTACAGTCAATGAAAAGACTTCAGGGTAAAATTAGAGCACTGTTTTATTTTATTTCATTTCCTGAGGAGTAGTGAACATTATGCATTTTATAATTAATTTATTTATAATTAATCAAATAAATCTTTCACTTTAGCCTCTGGTTTATTCTTGGCTAAATGTGTTCTTCAACAGCAGTAGCCTTCAACCAGGGTGGTGGTTTTTTTCTGTTCACCCATTAAAAATCTCTTTCCCTCAACTTCCAGCTAACCCAGCATTAATCCTGAAGCTTGGAGTTTCCCCCAGACATCAGGTGCAAACAGTCCCATACATCCAATTTCCACTTGGGAAAGCTGTAAGAATGCACTGCAGAACATTAAAACTTCAGTTCCCACTAAAAATGAGTGGTGCCTGCTGTCAGTGCGATCTGTTTTCCTTGACTTATTCAGCAAAAGGAGTGTGCAAACCTGAAAGTGGGGTCTATGATCAAGGTATGCTTTGAATTCTCTGAGAAAACCAAGGAGAAACAGCGTATCTCTACAGAATACTCTCAAACCAGGAGTCTTGGAACACTGCCTGTAACCTACAAGATCTTGCTTTAAATCTGGGATCAGAACTTTTACATCAAAAGTTCTACTCAAGGAAGCATTTTTATTTTTTCCCAGTCGTGTAGAATTAATATTTCTTCTGTGTTTGGAAATACAAATTTGTAATCCTTTTGCACCCTATGTCTACAATTAACTCTAAACTGAAGAACAGCACAGAATAGCACAGAACAGTAATGAAACTGGGTACCAGCTGAAACAAAAGGCAACAAAGAAATTGGTGATTTGCACAAATCAGGATGGAATGCTTCCTACTGTTACGTGATTACTTCTACAACTGTGTTAAGAAAACCCATTTTGCTTTGGAAACTTTGTTTCTGCCTTGCCAAAGCAAATATTTTTAATCTGTTCTAATTATCTGTGATTCTCTAAGGACCAAGGTACCTCTGAGGCTTTGCAGTCTCTGATCAATGACTGTTTAGAGGGATGTCAAGACTGTCCGTACAGCCCAGTCATCGACCTTTCTAGAATACTGAACATACAGAGTATTTTAATTGTGCCCAAAATTATTGTTTGTTTGTTGGTTTGTCCTTTTCCTCAAGGCAAGGGGAACCTCTCATCTTGGATTTTGATGCAACAAGGAATCACATTTCTTTTTCTGCTGTTGCTTTGTTTCTAATTGTACCTACCTACATTCTAGGTCCCAAAATTGAAAAGAATGCAATAAAGAAAAGGAAAATAATTTACTCATCATACAATTTTTCAGCATTTTCCATTGTAAGATCTTATTTTCAATTCCTTATGTATTAACCCATCACTCTGGGTCAGAATATTCAATGGTAGCCGGCTGGCTCACAGTGACATTATTTTTGAAAGTTTTAGGAAAACCGACTCAGTCATTTTAAAGAACAAGCTGAGAAGAATGTTTTTTTGATGCTAGAAAAGTTTTCAGAGAGTTCGCTGTGGCATCCACCGTACTTTGGCACAGACGGGTGAAAACTAATAGACAGCTAATGCTTGTATTAAGGATGTGCTTTTTCATTACCTCACGCCAATAACATGATTTAATTTGGACAAGATGAAAACTTTGGAAAATTTGAAATCTGCAGATTCTCAGTAATGGTTTGCTCAGGGTTGGTACCTAAATTCTTCAAATATTTGTTCTACATTAAGCCAACAGCTGAAGGATGCAGGCTCTCCACATTTCCATGGAAGGACTGAGTACTCTCTGCTATTGTTGGCTGATGCAGCCCTTTAGATTCCAACTAACATTAGGGATTTTTTTTTTCTGCTTCCAGTGTGCAAAAGAGGATTAAATGGCTCAATTAGGGAACAAGAGAAACAAGTCCAAACGGATGTGTTAGGAAACAGAGTTTGAGGTAAGAAAACTGAGTCTGAGGAAGAAGAGCTGTTGAAAACACGTGGGAAGGGAGTTGAAAAACCCTGTTGAAAGATAGTGGCGAAGGGCTCCAAGCACTGGGCTAAGGAGGAAACCAGATCAATGGAAGAGGGATGAGGCTGCAGATTCTGGGACTAGAATTGAGTTGGAGCAGGGAAAGCTGCCCAGCAGCAGAAAGAATGAAATAAGGACCAAGGAGAGAAAGGTGGTTGGTCAGATGAAGAGTTTCATAAGGAGTTGGGGAAAGACCGAGATATTTTCCGCAGCAGAGCAAAATGTGATGGGAATAATTAAAATCAGGAGCCACCAAGCAACCGGGGGGGCCACCACCATTTCCTTCTGTGGGTATTTCTGAAGCTTTCACTGGCTGCTCACTGTGAGTGAGAATCTGCTCAGTATCTGAAGTCCCTCCTGGATCAAGCCCTTTAAGGCGATGCCAGTTCCTTGCCCTTAGAACCTCGGCTGAGCAATAAATTAAAGGTGCTCAGCTCCAACTGGAACAGGATGGGCGAGGACTTGAGCAGAGACATCATCCGGGCACCCCCATAGCTGTACAAGGAATAATTCTGTGGGTCTCTGGTGCTGCCAGGGTCTATTCAAGAAAAACCACAGCTTTGGGATCACAGAATCACAGAATCACCACGGTTGGAAGGGACCTCTGAGATCACCGAGTCCAACCTCAACAATCATATTCCCAACCATTTCACCATCTTTGCATGGATCTGACCCTGGGAATTTAGGCTGTCTCTTTAGGTAGCACTGGACAGGTTACGAAAAAGACCTGAAACAGACATTTCAGACCCTTTGAGAGAAGGTGGATGGATGCGCGTTAGTTAGGCAAAGAGAGCCAGAGGTCTGACCTCTGAAAAGCTGGCAGGAGCAGCTGGAATTACCTTCTGATATGCACTAAGTAGCTGCCGAGTAATGATTAACAGATCCCAAATATCAACTTTAGACCATGTAGCTGTGGTCAGAGTAAATGGTTCATGTTAATGATTTACATAAGCATTTCAAATTTGGTGGCACCAAAGTGAGTACCTTTCATTTTAGCAGGAAGAATATAGAAGATCTGCCTGGAGGGAAACGGAAAGCTCAGCTATTGCAATATTTGACATAAGCATCTGAAGTTCCTCCCTGAAACGTAGAGCGGTATCTCAGATGCTCAGGCGCAACTTGTTTCTACATCATCACTCCTGGAATATTCTCTTTCCTCCAGATATAATGCTCTCACTTGGACTAATAAGACTCTCAAAAGATCTGATCTGTTAGGCTTCACTTAAAATGCGAAGATTAGAAAGAACCTTTCAGATCATTGAGTCCAACCATCAACCCAACACTGCTAAAAATCATCACTAACCCATGTCACTAAGCTCTGTGTCACCCCATGTTTTAAATACCTCTAGGGATGGTGCCTCAACCACTCCCCTGGGCAGCCCATTCCAAGGCTTGATAGCCCTTTCAGTGTAAAAATTTTTCCTAAGATTCAATCTGAACGTTCCCTGGAGCAACTTGAGGCCATTTCCTCTTGTCCCATCGCCTGTTCCTTGGGAGACCGACCCCCCCTGGATACACCCTCCTTTCAGGGAGTTGGAGAGAGCGAGAAGGTCTCCCCTCAGCCTCCTTTTCTCCAGGCTGAACACCCCCAGCTCCCTCAGCTGCTCCTCGTAAGGCTTGTTCTCTAGGCCCCCCACCAGCTCTTTTGCCTTCATTTTAGCACCTGAGCTGTGGCTGAAGGTTCAAGAAACGGCTTGCTTTCAAATCTCAGTAGCAAAAGCTGCACATATTCCGTCAATCGATATACCCTACCTATTTGAGGGCTGAATCTGGCAATGAGCCTCGTGGTGACCATACATGCTTTGCACGGATGGGGAAATACCAGAAGAAGAGGAAAGTACCCAGGACTGGAGTGCGTTTTATGACTACTCCTCTGACGCTCCTACAGAAGGCAAAGTCAATGGATTCCCTCACCAGGCGATGAACGTATCAACGATGTGCACTTTAAGTCACTCTGTATTAATACAAACAAGCAAAGCTGTACATGAGGAAGCAGTTCACGTCACCACGGTACAGATGAACTTTTTTTTTTACCCTTTTGCAAGTTTTCCTCTTTCTCCCTGGGAAAGGACACTGTGCTGACTCACATCTGATTCGCCCCGTTACTACAGCAGAAGCAGTGGAAAGGGAGAAAAGAGCTGGATTCTTTTCTGCCTCATACATCACTATCCACCCACAAAATCTAATAGAGCATAAATCATATTCTCAGATGGGAATTTTCCCATTGATTTCAGTGAGCAAAGCGGGGCATTTTCAGTATTTATTGTTTAAATCTTGTTACCCGCAGAAACACTGGACTAAACAATCGAAACATCTGTTGCAGTTCAACTTCCAGGAACTTAAGCCGAAAGCCCCTAAAATCTCTTTTTGATATGTAGACTGTGGACATCTGGCTGGAAAAGCTGAACAGAAGAGCTGCACAGCAGGTTTTCACCGAGTCACTGCCGATCACACAACTCATCCTGAAACACCCTGCCCGATTCCGAAGCGTGAAGCCATAGACCCTAACGGTTCCTTTCTATCTCTCCAAGGCTGGTTCCAACCAAACTGCAAGAAGAGAAAAGAAGAGAGAAAGAATCTGCCCAACAAGCAGCTCTGTGAGTAAAGCATCCCAGAAAATCTGTGGATTGATGTGGATTTCAAAGAGATCAGTAGCTGGGCTGATGCCTTCCCCCGTGGTCAGGATTTCCTCGTCTCTCTTTGGACATAGATTCTTTGGAGTCTACTCAGAGCTGAACTGAGAGTGTGGTCTGACCTTCTGTGGAAGCAATAAGAAGTCTTTATTCTTTATCAGGCTGCTCTTTTTCACAAAATCTGGAGGAATGTAATACCTCTGAGATGACTGCTTTCCTCCCAGGCTTGGCCGAAACTGGCTGCCAGCTGACTTTTGACCAGGCAAGCAATGCGACCTGCTTGTCTTGGTAATGAAATTAAAAACAAGTGCTCCAACTAATCAGAAGTTATCATCTTCCCCAGGTAAACACACTTGCTATCAATGCTTCCAGTCCTGTAAGTCATTCAAAACCTTTTGAACTTTTGTCTTTATCCAGCTGGTTTTACCAAAACAAATACCAAAAGCTGGCACAGGCTGATAACGGGGAGCTGTAAATACCCAGGTGGGTGATACTCTCAGCATCAAAGGGCTGAAATTAACAGAAAAACTCCCGCTGGCTTTAACGGACTTTGAGCTTTCTTCAGTGGACGTCTTTCTTCAGCGATGGAAAAAGACTGGGTCCTCTGGAAACATGTATACTAATAATTAATAAATGTTGCATCTCCACGGAAAATAAAAAGCGATGAGTTTTGGCCGGAGAATGAAAGAAAACACTGAGTTTCATGATGACCAAATGTTTATATTTTCAAACACATAAGTTGGTTGAAGCTGAGAGAAACTCAGTGCTTTGCACAAGACTTTGCAGAGGTCCTGTCGCTTTCTGCAAAGTCTTGGCTAATTAAAATCCTCTTGCACACAATGTGTGTTCAGTGTGTGCTGCCATCCATCCATAGGCTTTACAGACACACGTGTTCTACTAAATGATGTGAGTACAGTCCGTGTGTCTATTCAAATACAACCAACATTTTGGCAAATGGGTTTATTACCAGATTTCAGGCAATCTTGTTATAGGTAATGCTTTACATTCTAGGTATTTTGGTGACTAGATTAACTTTATAAGCAGCAAATTAATATACTACTCTTTCTTTTGCAGTGATTGACAGATTTATCGTAATTTTTTCCTCTTCATCAATGCTTCAGAATTAAGAAGTTCTAATCTCCCCTCTTTTGGCATTTTTAACTTGCTGTTGCAATTTTGTTTACTTAATAAAAAAAAAATTGCAATAAAATTGCAAGAAAAAGAAGGTAATTTACCCTTGATAAAGCTATGTCTCGTTAACTTCCACCTGTGGGTAATGGCCAGTGAGCGTGCAATGGGGCTGGCAGAGACTGGATTTGGTGTAAGCAGAAACAATTCTGATGGTATTGTTAGGAGCTGGCATTTGCACTTATGCAAATTTTTTTACTGGTTCAGAATAACAATGATTTAATCCAGCAGCACAGTTCAGCGCTTGACATGCAAACACAACTGTTATTGTGGTTTATTTTTTTTATATCCTTCTTATTAAAAAATCTCAAGAAAAATACAGATAACTCCTATATCTGTAATATAATTTCCATTCAGTACTTAGCTTTAAAAATGTGATCCTGTTACCACACAGTGTGATAAATATTCTAAGCATACACAACTTGTGCTCAGCGATAAAATATTCTGAGCATGTCCTAAAATGATTCTCTCATCAGAGATGGCTTGTTACCTCCACCATCAGCAGATACTGATAATTAATCAACTGAAATGAATCTTTACAGAATAAACAAATCTGTTATACATGAAGGATGATTATGTTCTTTTGGCTGTGAAGATTTTTCATAACTTATTCATGCCCGTGGTGTGCCTGAGTTAGGAAGTATTTTTCACTTATGAAATAAATATAGCATCTTTTGTTTGTCATATATCCCCGCTATTTTCTGGGCTTTACCAACGTAAATCAGCACAAATCTACCAGCTACACTGATTTACACCAACAGAAGAATTAGCCCTCTGTTCATAATCAGCATCAATGTTCCCTGGGTTATTTCAGATGCATTTCTAAAACATAGCCCTGGCAGACGATGAATTTTAGACGTGCACGTGAAAGTATTTGAAAATCTTATTTTCTAAGGAACAGGAAACAAGACCATGTTTGGCTGACCTCGGCAATCACAGATAAACAACGGGGTTTACATTACAAATATGTGTCATATATTAAAAAACCAACAGCAAAAAACGGAAACACTGACAATTGTCAGACAGCATTATAAAATAACCAGAAAAACAGCAAATATGCTTGAGGAAATCAGGATCTGCTATGAATATTCTTCAAACGGAGAAAGAAGAATTGTGAATGATTCATTCAGACTGAGTCATACTTTATTTTATTAGAGAAATTCTCAGGGTTAGGCCTACTGTGTGAGCACAAATTCTTGGCTAAGATTCACTAAAACTGAAGTGCTAACTCACTTCAGCCAGACAGCCTTTATTTAAAAACAAAACAAAACACAAATCCACAGAAACAACAAAATACCCCAACCAAACCCTTGACCTAAGGAAGGGGATAATGCTTCATCCCTTTCCTTGAAGTTTCACTGAGGGAGTGGAGTCAATAAAAAGTTTTAAGACCTATTTCAAAAAAATCTGCTCAGGAAAACCTTGTGCTTGTTTCTTTTGAGCATTCACCTCTTTCCCACTAGGAATGAGGCCACTTGCTTATTTCTACTATATGCTGTAAGACATACTTGGTGCAAGTTTTGTGGTAAGTTAACATATAGCATGGTCCGTGTGCTGCTGTATGTATAATAGACCACAAAAGAAGTTGCCTGGAAGACAATTACTATGTTGTGGGGCAGTGAGAAGGTGTACTGAGGAAATCAGCTCAATAATTTGGATAGTATCATAGGTCTTGAGGGCCTTGGGACGGTCTTTGCTTTACTTCAGCCTTTCACCAAGGTACTCGGTACGCCCACATGTTTCCAGATCTGATCTTTTCCAGACCCAGTCCTTTCCAGCTCTCTCCAGACGCATTCAGTTCTTTACAGATCTGAGGAGATCTTTTCTTGCCCTTAAGCTCCGCACTGCAAGGCCTACATTTTAGGCATCTGGCTTCCAGTGCAAAATCCAGAGTGTTGTAAGAGACGTCCCAGAAAGAGGAATGGATGTCAGAATTAGATCCAAACTAGCCAGCACACTGGGCTCTGCCTTGTACTAGTCAGTAGGAAAATGTCGATACTTTATCAGTCAAGACTGAAAAATCCTACAAGCTCCAGGCTGTCAGCCTTCCCAGGGTAATCTTTAATAAGTTCAGCAAAAACCTATGGGCCTGTTGAGATATGGTTGCCCTGTATACAGTACCCTAATAGTTAGAACACCAGCAGCAAATCAGCTCTCTCTATTCCACATGAAAACAATCAAAGCCTAATTTTTCACCTCAAGGACAGCGTCCAGGCACTAGGTTGTGGCTTGTTTTGGAAACAATCTACAGCTCTTCCTGCAAAACCCATCTGCATATGTATAAACAAGATCAAGATGCCTTGTATCAGAAGAGGACACAAGGAGGAGCATAACTCTAGGTGGTTTCTCATTTTCTGGAATGATTCTGTGCTCTGTCTTGTAAGTGTTACACGTAAGACACAGAAAAAGCCATTGGTTGAGGAGACACAAGCTCCTAACTTCTCCAAGAAATGCGTTACGTGTCTTGTAATGAAAACTGGCTCTCCATTTTGCCCTCATCCCGTTGCATTTTATCATATGTAGGAGTCATGCTTCTCTCTGGTCCAGCTAATCTTGGATTCTCCTCCACCCAGTGACACAGTTTCTCTAGAAAGAATGAAGAATGTTCCTCCTCTGTCCCCCAGCGCAGTCAACGGCTTTGTGGTTAGAGCAAAGGAGCATGACACACGGGCCTGAATCTAACCTCAGTCACCAGCGGACTTTGAAAACCAGGTGGTTACGTAGCCAAAGACAGCGCTGCAATCTGCTACAGCCATATCACGTCCCTGTTTAAAAGTGAACATTAGCCTCCACCGCCTTTTCTATGAAGATAAGGAACTTGGGCCTAAACATACGCATTGGCTGTGCCCAGCCCAAACCCTTTATGCTGATGGCACTCAGGCTTTCATGTCAGTCAGGCAATGACCTTCCAGCCTCGTGGGGACTGAGGCACTGCTGAAGGCACGCTGATGGGGCTGATGGCTGGAAAATGAAGAGCTCGGGTGCTGTTGCACCTGGGGAGCGGTTGAATGAGGCTTTCCAGGGTCATCCTTTTTCATCTACCCCTCTGAGTTTCACCGCTATCCTACTTGAAACACAGGCAGGTTTTAGGCTTGTGCTTCTCCTCGGCAATTGGCTCAAGACCATGTGGCAGTATAAGGTGAGAACTGTAGCAATTGTCTTAGCAGCCTTAATACGGAAAAAACCCCACCCACTGAAGCCTGTTTTCACAAAATAAAGTGCAATAGGACAGACTTTCAGACTCATATCTAAATATCCTGTCTTCCAAATATTCACCAAATGTTGTATTTGTATTCCAAGACAATTGTGCAATTTTCTCTCTGTAATTTTTCCCTTCTTAGTGGTATTATTAAAATAATCTAAGATTTTTTTGTTGTTGTTTATAAATGGACTGCTATTATCCATTCATTTATGACAAGGTGACAGTATTTACTTATCCAGTTTGCAGATAGGCACCACATAATTTGTTTTTGTGTTCATTTGAAAAGACGTGGCTGGGTGAAGGCTCCGAGTCTGCTTTGCTCTAACTGCTGTTTTCTAGGTCAGGGAGATGCAGCAAGAAGAGAAAGGCTGTGCTGTCTCTCAGATCAGCCGAGCACACGCAGCGGATGCGGGGCAGGTAGGAAAGGAAGAGGATCCAGCAAGTGGGAGGGTTTTACAAGAGGCAGAGACTGGAAAACCGCTGAGAAGCGGAGGAGGGAGATACGCTGCCAGCCCTCGCAGGCGATGGAAGAAACCTCTGAGGGACACAGAGGAGATTGTGTACAATTTGCTGAAAACCAGAGGGTCATTAATTCATTGGACTGGAAACAAATACAATAAGGGCCATCCTGCAGAGATATATAGTGGGAAAGGGAAGATGCATTTATGAATCCTTTTAATTTGTCTACTGTCTCCCTCTAATACAATTAAAGACAATTAATTAGTTCATTGTTCTGGTTTATATTGCAATAAATCTGGCTTTGAGATCCTCTGCCTTTTCAGTATCTTTACGAAACTCACTTTAGGGAAAATGCTGGAAGATCCACCTCAAAGCTATGACGAATTTGATACTCAATTATAAACGCAAAAGCTCACCCCTGAGCTACACTTTAGCTACATGCAGGTGACAAGTTCCCTGTCTGCACCACCAGCCTCAGGCCAGGCTAAAACCCACCCCCGGGAGCCATAAGCCCTTGAGGCCAGCCAAAGCGGGCATCGGCAGGGCTGGTGATGGCCCTGGTGGCAGCCACTGGCCTGCATGCCAAGTGGTACGTGGCCAAACGTGCCCAGACAGGCTGTCTGGAGACAGTCTGCAAACTGTCTGGGAGGCCGAGCCTGCCATACTTGTGGTCATCCCGGGTACAGCCGTGGGCTTGACCGGGGCCGCTGATGTGTCAGGTTCATGCCGACTCAGGAACTAAAACGGCATTAACAGAATTTGGTTGAAAGCACGGCTCGTTCTCGGGACATGCCAGAGTGAAGCCTTGGGGTACCGCCACCGGGTGAAACATCCCTCCCTCACGGGGATGAAAACGGCTCTGGGCAGGAGCGCAGGGCTTGCCCAGAGGCACAGCGTGGCTGCTGTGAAGGTGTTCGGCATCCTTCTGCCGCCTGCCCCGGCGTCCTCCCACCACGATGGAGGCATCTCCCCGGCTTAACAGCACCAGTCAGCAATGGCCGGTGCGGTCAGAGGGGGCTGCAAGGCTCCGAGGGGCCCGCAGTCCCTGTGAGGCGACTCGGAGGCCGCCAGGCCACCTGAGGGGAAAACCTGAGCTAACCCGGGCCCCTCGCAGGAGCGAGGCGGTACCGGCCCCGAGAGGCCCGCGCCCCGCCGCTGCCCGAGGCCGCATCTCCGGGCCGGGCGCGGAGCCCGCAGCCC
>VXAK01012549.1:98254-112361 GCA_013399435.1 Arenaria interpres
CGTGCCGGCGCCGCCGCGGCTCGGTGAGGCCCGAAGCGGTGCGGGTCCCCCCGTCCCCGCGCAACCCTGCCCGCATCCCGGCCCGGCGAGGCCGCGGCTCCTGTTAGGCCCAGCCGTGCCTCTGTCAGTACCCCGCCACACACCCCCAGTGTATAGATGCGTAAAAACCATACATACGTGTTATATATACACTTATTTTTGGACGAGAGAAGGCTGTGGGTCCTTGAGACAGGACCTTGGGCTCGCCATGCCCACGGCAGGCACCGATGTGGGCCCTGACCCGCTGGTAGGCCCGAGTGTGACAGTCCCTTTTTGCTTCTCCTCCCATTTTCTCTATATACCTCTTTTTTTCTTTTTTTTTTTTTTTTTTTTTTTTTTTACCTTCTATTTTCACATTTGATTATAATTTCCAACCGGTTTCACGTCTCTCTGCTCTCCTGTCAGATTGATACCTGCTAGTTAGGCTTTTCAGAAGGGTAAATGAATTGAATACTTTTATCAGTTGTTTAATAACACACTTCCATCCCAGAAAAAAAAAATAATTAGCCATTAGCTGGATCAGGGCCATGTAAAAATAGGTATTCCACTTCTAAGGCAGATGAATTTGTATGTAATATTGTTGTTTCAAAACTTACTAGTAGGTTTTCATTAAGTTTCTTTTTTGAATACTGAGACTTGAGAAGAAAATGGGCCACATCCTGCTTCTTTTGAAGTCAGTGGTGAAACTTATATCGAGAAAACCGAGCTTCCCCAAACAGCGCGAAGCAGCACGTGTGCTCAGGCTGGTCGGAGTTTTACGCTCCTCTGTTCAGTTAGTCCCTCACAGAGCTGCTCCTGTCAACGCCTTCCTCACTAAGAACTTCCTTATCTGAAACGCACACTGCTTTAATGGACTGGGCAACATACGAGTCTTCTGCTGGGGTGTATGAAACAGTCATCCCCAAATCTTATGTTTAGTATTTATAGATCTTAGCTGTCCTGCCTAGCTTTTCTTTTTTGGTTGCCCACTGGTCCGTACACGCAGCACATTAGTTGCATCTTACCAAACTCTTGGTGTTACAAGGCTTAAAAGTCTTCCATTCACCCAATTTATGAACCATCTACTTGCCTTTCCTCTCCAAGTAGCAGTTCTTAATCCTCAATGCCTTTGAATCTCTGCTGCTCACATACACTTAAAAAATGTTGCATCTGTAGTTAGTGTTTCTCTGACCTGGTATACATGTGTGCCCCCTGCTACACCTTTGCATGTGGTCATTTCTCTTTTGGCTTCGCTTATTTCACGATTCAAATCACCAAAATCTTTACAAGCGCTTGTTGGAAAGGCTCAAGGCTTAAGGAGAAACTGATCGGAATGTTGTATGTTTCTGATTAGGTCAAGCTTGGCAGAGAGATACCTGAGAAAAAGAATAATGGCTTGTCACTAGTGTCAGAAGCATCCTTGGTGCATCGCAAGGCAGAGACACAGCGCTTTGTGCTGCAGGGTTTACAGCCCTCATGTACCTTCTGCAGGCTTGAATGTGTTTGGAAAAAAAAAAAAATAGAGCTGGGAGCAGCCAGAACGGATTAATTATTAAGTTACCTTGTGAGACTTGAA
Organism: Arenaria interpres; assembly: GCA_013399435.1. NCBI lineage: Eukaryota > Metazoa > Chordata > Aves > Charadriiformes > Scolopacidae > Arenaria > Arenaria interpres. The sequence goes on from VXAK01012549.1 coordinate 99,849, forward strand.
GGGTTTTTATCTTCCTGAGGTGAAATAGTTGCTGTTAAACACAGATGAATTTCTATTTTTATTGAAGTCAGAGGCAGAATGTAAGTAGTGTTTTGTACTCCTAACGGTAACGCCTGAGCTGGGGTTCTGCAAGCACACCTGTGAATGACTTTGCCATGGAAAGAGCTCCCGGGCCTGAAGTTATTCACATGTGCTTGCAGGCACGGGCCTTGATTTGTGTTCTAACTTCCTCACTGATGCATCTCAGTAATGTTTGCCTTTTTCACCTCAGCCAAACAATGGACTGGTGAGTCGAGTGATTTTTCTAAAATCCCTTCAGTGCCTTTTCCTTGCCAGTATCCTGCATGAGCGCTTCATTTCATTTTTTTAATTACACCCTCTTAGGCATATGAGTGTTTGGGATTGAATGTAATTGTTCTTTGCTTGCAAGAGTTTAAATGTTGACATTGACATGACTCTAGGAATTCAGCCTGTCAAAAGGAAAACCCAAACAGGATACTGTTAAGGCTGCGTAGTTAAGCACTCAGGTATCAAGAAATGGGCAAAGCTTTTATGCATGGGATCTTTAGTGTCCATCCCAGTACCATTTAATTTTCTTCACTCTGTGTTACTCAGTCTCTTACAATTTATACAACGTTTTAAGCAATGCATATTGCATATCAGTGTCTTTTCTGAATCTTTGAAAACGTTGTCCAAAAGTGCTTTGTGAAAACTGCACTCCAAATTATATTTGCACAAATTGCCAATAAAAACTGCAGGTGAGATGTTCCAGGAGATTTTTACCCCTTTGGTAATGAAAATGCCGTCACAGGTACTGGTTTCTTTTTCTGAATTGCACAGAAGACAGCCTATTTGGAAAGTCTTTCTGTTAACACATGCACAGAGCAATAATGACGTTTTATCTAGTGTGTCATGCTTTATTTCTTCATTCTGAGTGTTTAATGACGGAATAGTTTTTCTGCCCTTGAGCCAGATGCTTCTAAAGAGAAGTGACGTGGTCTGGCTAATGCCATGAGTGTGTGCCAGTCACCCGCTGTGTGTTTTACAGCAAAATTCCCTGTGCCTGTTGAGTGAATGTAAGCTACCCTTGGTCTGGAGACCGCTGCACCGTTCTGTATCGTATCGTATTGCATGTGCCACCTGTAACTTGCTGCCTTTTGTAAAGTCCTACTGCTTGCTAAAACGTAAACTTATTTTCGGTGGGAAGTTCTAAGGTACTTCTCAGTGAGACCTTGTCCCATAGCTGATTTTGCCTTTGCCACTGTGCTACTTTGCCCGTTCAACGTAAGGTCGGAAACTGATATTTGTAATGGCAGGTAGTAGACAGAATATGTTTAAACTTTGTATTTCATAACCACTAAGCTACGCTCAAAACAGTTAAAAATGGCATCAAAGAAAAACTCCAAATTTGAATAATTTCAGTAGAGAAATGAAACCTTAGAAACTGTGTAAAAACTGTGGGCTTAGCATGGAAGCACTTGTACCCCATTAAACTTCCATCTCTGCTGTGGACAATGTGTGAATAAATTTTGATATTTGTTTTGAACTGCACAGTAGTGATATAGGAGATGATTTTGAAATAGTGTGATACATCCCTCTTTTTCTAATGTAATTGTTTCTTGATGCATGTGTGATCTTTGATCCATTGAGCACATCCTGGTTGCCTCCATTACCCGGAATGTAAAAGTTATTTTAAAATTATTGTCTTATGAACAAAGTGAACACAAATATCACATGCTAAAAAAGCTTGTTGTAAAATGACTGTTCAAGTAAAGGCATGACCCTTCCACCAGTACCTGGTGGGGCTGCTTGCATGCTTAATACTAAGTGCATGCTTAAGTCTTTTGAAAAACAGGTGCCTGACTCTCAGAAATATATCAATAAGGTAACAGAAAGAGATTTGCTGCTGACTTTACTTACATGAGAATGTTTGGGAAGTTTCTAATGCAAGGTAAAGAAAATTTGTTATGCAGTTTTGGTATATTTAACAATTTTTTATTCTCTTTCTGCTTGTATTTTTCTGGAAGTGTTTACTGTGGAAACTGTATTGATGCAGTTACATGTTCTTTCCAGTTACTGCCGTATTTACCTTTAAAATCCTGAACCTTGTCACATCAAAAAAAGTTAGTCCCCATCACAAGCTGCTTGTAAGTCTTGGTGTTAATATAGTCAGGTGTTTCCCACTGAACACCCCAGTCCTGCAAGATGCATCACCTTGACTGAATTAATTGGGGTTCTGTGAAGGATTGATGCTACTGGCCCTGGCTCGGTGAGCCTTTTTGTGTGCAGAAACGACCCCGTGCCTGTGCTGGGCCATGGGAGTTCCTGAGGTCTGGGTAAGCTGAAATACAAACACCATGGCAACGCGGTTCTAAATGAACGTGATTCCAAACCATGCTGGAACTATTAGATCACAGAATCCCAGAATGATATGGGGTTGGAAGGGACCTCTGGAGATCATCCCCAACCCCCTGCCAGAGCAGGGTCACCCAGAGCAGGTCCCACAGGAACGTGTCCAGGTGGGGTTTGAATGTCTCCGGAGAAGGAGACTCCACCACCTCTCTGGGCAGCCTCTTCCAGGGCTCTGCCACCCTCACAGGAAAGAAGTTCCTCCTCAGGTTTAGATGGAACTTCTAATATTCACGTTTGTGCCCATTACCTCTTGTCCTCTCCCAGGGCACCACTGAAAAAGACTGGCCCCATCCTCTTGACACCCACCCAATCATTTACTCCCCTCTCCTCCCCGCCACTGTTTGTGTGTTTGGTTTCATTTGCTTTCTCTTTCTGCACAAGGCTTTGCTCATGGCATTTACCCTCAGGAGAACTGCTTGAGTCCCAATCCCACAAGGTGCACTATGAGTTATGGGTGGCAAGAATAATCCCAGGGAAGGGACTCGTGGAGCCACTCTCCTGTGGAAACAGTCCGTAGAGCTCTCTTCTGCAGTGAACACCAACTTACCCCGAAAGGGAGCTTTATTACACTGGGGATTTTGTCTCAATTGAGATTATCTATTCCTTTGTGCTACTATTCCCCCCCCTCCAACACCGCTTTCTTTATCAGAGCGAGAGGAGATGGTGGCAAAGGTTGATCTATGTTTTTTAGAGGTTCTGATGGGATCACACGTTGCAACTGCCAGTGGTCTGAACAAGTGTTTGGAACGTGCCCTTTCCCATTCTGGTGTCCCTGTAAGAGGAATTGTAGGGTGAGCCCCCTTTGTGTGTAGTTCTGGGGGGGCGTCACCGGAGCAAACAGTTATGTGTACATCCTTATGCGCATCCCGGCTGTTGTGATACCTGCTGAAAAGTATTTAAAATTGTCTGGATCTTACCACATCAGGAAATTAATTCCTCTTCCAATGCAGCTGTGTGTCCCAGGAGGTTGGAGGAGCTCTTCCAAATGTGCTTCAAATGACCTGTTAAAGGCATGATCCTGGCCCTGTTAGAGACATTTACAGCCCTGAATGATAACAATCTCTCTTCTGACCAGCTTGTTTAGGCCAATATTTATTTTATTTATCTATGTTGTCCAAGGAGTTTGACAAGGAGGTATGTGATACTGTATATCCTGGAAGATGGCATGAATGCGCTGCCTAATTTTAACTGCTTTTTTTGCTTTTGATCTGTGGAATTGCCGCTGCTTTGGCTATCGAATGGCTTGACCAAACTGAATAGAGCCTGGATGTTTGTATGGCCCCAGACCTAACCTTGGATGAGGGCCCTCGGCACTGCTGGGGCTCTGCTAATCGTGCTGGGTCGCTTCGGCTGCAACCCCGTCTTCAGAAACAGCAGCTGATGTTTTCTGGCACAAGATACCTATGGGTAGTAAAACCTAAGGGTGCATATTTTCTGGTGCATTCTCTTTCTGGAAAGTATCTGTATCTCAGTCATTCGCAGGGAGATAAAGAGGTCCTTAGAAAAATACTCTATCTTCGATTGCTTTGGAATAAAGCAATTTCAACCAAAGCTTTGTTAAAACACTTAAAGGAACACTGCAAATGCATTTTTCATAACATTTTAAAATAATTTCGTGCTATTTACAATACCTCAGAAACGTGCAATTGCAATTATATTCTTTACCAAAAACGTTACTTGGCCTGCACAAACCCCAGTGTGTTAAAGGATGAAATTGCTTGTAAGGAGTGGGTTGTTGGCGTTTTTCTTTTTCTCTAAAGACGAAAAAAACCCAAGAAACGTTGAGAGAGAGTGAAGTGCACTCGTGTGCACCAAACTGTGTACGTTTAGAGAAGAAACAGAAGATGTATAGCTTGTGGCAAGCCTGAGCACATTCCTCCTGTAGGATACATGTGAGGTGCTTGACCTCAGCTGCTGGATTCACGTGCTTCTGATGCCTTGCACGCCTGGGCAGCCCGCGGGAACTCTTCTGTGCTCACCAGTAAGCTCGCTCTCGAAGATCTGCCTTACTCACTGGCTTGCTCTTGGCCAGGTGAGAACTAGAGCCTGGAATTTAGGGTGAGATGACTTTTTGGTGTTCGCTAGATCAACATCTCCAATGCCAAAAATTTTATCTGTTTGGCTTTGGAAGTCGATTTGGGAAACCTATCTGTGGTGTGGAAATAAGAAGATGGGGATCTTCGAACAGCGAGACTTGCATTTCTATCTCAGGCAGGGACACTGAGGGACCGTGGATGGGCCAGACCCTGATGGGCACCCATCTGGGATAGGGAGAAATTTGGATTCTCTGTTGTTAGTGGAGTTTGTGCATTTTGCATGAGTGATACCCCCACGTGCCGGGGTTTGGGAGGGCTGATGTTGGGCTGTGCTTGATGCTGAATCCAGCTCTGCCAACGCGTGTTAAGGGGGGGTTCATGCATGGTGGCCTGGACAGAGCCGGGGGGGGGGTGCTGCTCAGTGGGTCTGAAACGTCTGTATGTCCTTGGCCAGACCTGTGGCAGTTCTGGGTGTGCACCTTGGTGGAACTTCTGGAATCCTAAAACTCCTAAACTGCATGTGTCTTTCTGCTTGCAGATGGATTGGGTTTTGCATCATGCTGTGATGGTCTGACCCTCGGAGCAAAGTGGAGTTTGCAAATGCACAAACACACAGTTTTGTTTGTAAAGAGTGCACTGAGATTGGCAGACTTGTGCCCAGACAGCCAAACCTTTTAAACATAATTCTTAAATCTTAGTGTCATCACGACTTCCATAGCCTTAAGAGGTTACTGGTTTGTTTTTGGAGTCCTGGACCAGGCCTCTGGGACGGATTCTTTGCCTGTTTTGCCTTCCTAATCCTGGACTGATCATCTCTCTGCTCTGATGCCGGGACTGAATTCCTGTAGCTGTTCTGGTGGTTGGGTTGGCCTGAAGAGGTACCTCTTTGTTTTCCACCGAACCACCAGGTCACTGTGTTTTTAAAAGTCAGTGGTAGGCATGAAGCTGTGATTGAACTTGGCTAATACCAAAGAGTCAGTAGCAATACTAGGATAATGCCATGCTGCTGGATGAATTAGAGTGGGTAACTGACTTGGGAAAAAAGTAGCACAGCTATTACGTATAAATATGTATACATATGAATTGTTTTTGTTTGCTTTAAATCAGATCAGTTCCCTAATATGGTTCACAGCAAAACAGCATAAGGAGTTACATGGATGGCATGTTCTAAGGTAGCACTGAACGCAGAAATACCTTGAGCTGGAAACCTCTGAAGAGCTATCTTATGTAGAATCATAGAATTGTCTGGGTTGGAAGGGACCTTTAAGATCATCTAGTCCAACCATCAACCTAACTCTGATAACAAAGACCATCACTAAACCATGTCTCTAAGCACTATGTCAACCCGTCTGTTTTAAATACCTCCAGGGATAATGATTCAACCAGTTCCCTGAGCAGCCTATTCCAAGGCTTAATAACCCTCAGTGTAAAAATTTCTCCTAACATCCATCCTAAACCTCCCCTGGAGCAACTTGAGGCCGTTTCCTCTGCCCCATCGCCTGTTCCTTGGGAGAAGAGACAGACCCCCCCTGGCTACACCCTCCTTTCAGGGAGTTGTAGAGAGTGAGAAGGTCTCCCCTCAGCCTCCTCTTCTCCAGGCTGAACACCCCCAGCTCCCTTAGCCTCTTCTCATAAGACTTATTCTCCAGACTCCTCACCAACTTCGTTGCCCTCCTCTGGACCTGCTCCAGCACCTCAATGTCTTTTTTTGTGTTAAGGTGCCCAAAACTGGACACAGCACTCAGTATGACAATCACGGGACTATTTACTGCCTTGCATTTCTAGATATTTTTCCATTTCCCACTGCTCAGCAGAGAAATGAGGAGGAGTTGTTTTTTACCAAAATTAGGTCTGTGCTGTTTTCTGTGGATCAGCCCTTCCTGCTTTGCTCCTGATGGGATAACCAGAGAGGTGCTGAGGCTTTTCCCTAATGCGAGAGCCATGGGGCAGGCCCTGGGGATGTACCTGTATGTTTTGCATAGGCCAAACTGTGAGATTGTCACAGAACTAATTGGTCACCTGATGTACCCACTAATTATTTAAATGCCGGTGGGCAATGGACAGTTTAAGTGTTGAGAAGAGGGAAGGTCAAAAATGGAACTGAAACACCAAGAAAAATTTGTGGCCGTTTTCCTCTTCAGTATTCATACAAAACTCTTTGGAATTCTTTTGTCCCATTTTCTCTCTGTAGCCCAGAATGATTTTTTTTTTTTTAAAAGGACTGAGCATTTTTAAAAGGAATACTGCTGTGAATTTTCCATGGAAGCAGAAATAAAATACTAGACTGCCCTTGCAAAGGGTTTAGCATTGTGTTGGTTTTGTTTGTTAAAAGATGTGACTCTGCTTGGCTTATTGATGTATTCAGATGGGAACTGCCTGGGCTGCAGAAGGAATAGCTGCCTCATTTGACAAGTTTCTGGTTGTATTTGCCTTGATTAGCCCAGCTGGTGCCTACCCGTTTTTCTAGCAGTGCACACAGAGAAGACGACTGCACCCTTAGCCTGTAGGAGTCAGGCAGCAGGTGAAATCCCAACTCTTGAGGCTTTTTTCTCCCGTTAGAAATGTATGAGAGTGAAGGGGAGTGACCTTCGTGGTGAAGGTGATGGAACCTTGCACGCAATACAATAATCCTTATGATTTTTTTCTTAGCTGGGTAGTATATGAATTATTGATACACGTGGGAATTGTGAAGCACTGTGGCATTTTATTAATTATCCGTATTAAAACGTATAAAGGTTAAAATGAAAAACCTCTCTACAAAGAGGTTTGATGCATTTGTGTTTTTGGTTACTGTTGGCTTTATGACCTTTCCATCACCGCAGTCATGCTCGCTGGTAGCCAGTCCGTGTTAGCATAAATAACCTTGGTGCCTTGTTCATCCCTTCAGCAGGAGACCCAATCTCCAAGGCTTTGGACCAGAGCTGGAGGGAGGTTTATATCCCTCTGGGAACAGGCACCTGGACATCACTGTGGTTTGTTTTGTTTTTTTTAATCCAGATACCATCTTTGGAAAACTTACCCGGTTTGGGTTTATTGTATTAAATAGTGCTACTGCAACTTGTGATTGCTTTAGTTCTTCTGAAATGTTTCCATTCTTTCGTGACACATTTTTCTTTACTCTTCACATCTCCTGTCTGTGGGATAGAAACTGGTTTTGTCCCCACAGAGGCCTTTCTTATTCTTGACAGTCCACGTTCGCAGTGAATAGGTCGGAGAACCTCCCTTGAAACTGTGAATTCTCACGCCACAAAGTGCCCTTATGGCAGGTGCAGACTTTGCAGCCATATTAGTGCTGTTTGAATTATTACTACTTCTCTTTGATTAAAAATAGGTGCAAATTGTGAAAAAAAGATGTTAACAACACATCTTATTGCATAGTGCTAGATTAATTGAATTTGGGGGTCGGGAACGTCTGACAGCAGAACAGACATATCAGGAACCCAAATGGTTAATGACATGTTGTAAAATGAAGGAAAGTCTTTCAGAAACTGACGTTTTTAAAGCACATTAAATGCTTTTTGAACCAGCCTATCTTATTTTCTAAAAGTTGCCAGAATACAGAATTAAATTGACCTGCTAAGGTCAAATATTTGCTAAGCCAGCAACAATAACCCTACAGTTGTAGTTACCTGTAGAACTATCGTTAGGTTATATTGAGATTAGCCCACAAATTATGTAGCTGGAACTTGCTTGTGTCTTCCGTTCTAAACAGAAATGTTAAGAAAATAATTTTCCTTGAAGGGTAGTAGCATGTAGTCTTTAATTTTTTTCCAATCTTCAGGTCCCACAGATAATAGACCTTCAAACTCTTGAAGTCTAGTTTTTAATAATATTTTCATCAGTATAAAAATTTCAAGGCTTTTAAAGGCTATTTTTGAAATTATGGGGACCTATCAGAAGGGTAATACATGTGCTTTTTACATTCATGTCCTTGATAATTAGGGCAATTGAAGAATTGCAAAGAGCAACCCTAATTCCAAAGCTGGAATATGGAAGAAGGTGTTGTGTAGCTGGATGACCATAATTATTAGTTAACCTTATCAATAGGTAGAAGCGGACTTCTTTTTGCCTCCTTCTTCAGATGCCATTACGTTAATTAGTGTTCTGGAGTATTAAAACCTTTTTCTGGAGTATTAAAGCAGTTAAACAACTGTTGAGCAAATTTAAACTAACATTTCTGTGCAGTTGTGGAACTGCTCAGGGAGCAAAGCGCCAGGGGATCAAGGTCAGAATGTTTCTGATCCAGCTGAACAAATTTTTCTTAAGCTGAAAACTTTAGAAAAAGGTCGAGAACAGTGATTTGATGTATTTGAATTCCATTCGTTACTTCCATGATAGAGTTTCTTCTTTCTCTCTCTCCATTTGTGACACTCCAATCTTGTTGGTGCTTCCTTCGTAATTGAAATGGATTTACTGAAGTTCAGATTGTTGTGGAAAATGCCATTGACCACAGATTTTTTCCAGCTTCATGCACAATTTTCTATTTATCTTTTCACATATTTCAGTTTCTGGGGGTGAATACTACCTGATCTTTATTCACTGGAGATTTAAAAATGTTCTTTCCTGGAGCCGAGTTTCGTTTCTCTCTGAGAGGATAAGTTTAAACCTATCAGAAAATGGAAGGTTCAAAGAAGGTTCCTTGGCAGGTTGGAGTCTTTTTTTAGTGCTGACTTTGCAAGGACACGAGGAGAGAACAACAACTGGCACTCTCTGTTCCGTGTTTTTCTTTCTGATGTCGTGTACTGGGAAAAATGTCTGTGGAGTTCAGAATCTGGAGTCATGGAAGGGCACACGTTTCTCTACCTTCTTCCTGATGGTATTTGCCTACGGCCTAAAGATGCACTTAGTCAACAGGGGAGGATGCTTTCACAACGATGATCCCCAGCCAAATGCCAATCATCCGGGCAGTAGGAGGCAGAAATTTTAATTTTCTTCATATTTAAGTTGCTGTTTCTTATCCCAATTTCTCTTGAACTCTGTCAGCCAATAGAACCTTCACTTATTTGGTGTTTTGCCTCAGTCAATGGTTATTTAATTCTGGGAAGACAGCAAATGTGCCCACTTCATCTAGGCAAAGCAGTAAATTAGAGTAGTTTTTAAGGAATAAATTAGAGCAAATCATTCAGTGTTGAAATAGCTTGAGCAGCATCTGACTGTGTCTTTCATCGAAGACTGATGGGCGTTGATCAAACTGCAGGTAACCGCTCCGAAACGTAGAGGGCTGTCAGCGGGATCGTGACGCACAGATTCCATGGCTGTGCACTGGGTTCAAACGTGCTCACACGTGGTTTCCTATCCTGAGAAATGACATCTCCTGCCTTCATCTTCCTGACACCCAGCTCCGTTTTTAGGACAGAAGAAAAGAGGTCTGAAAATTAGCATTACTGAGCAAACAGTAGGTTATTAGCTATTATTGTCATCTTTCTGTGCCTTGGAAATACGACCTGTTTCCGCTCTTCTCTGGATCCTTGGCTACTAAAAGCTCTTGGTCACGTATTTTATTATTGTACGTCTTTATCGTGTTTGACAACTACCGTTTGATGGAACATCAGTGATTTAACAGATCTTTGGCAGAAGAAACCTTTAAGTGAGGCACTGAGTATGAAAAGCTATTAGAAAAAAACCACGGTATGTAAAAATACTGTGTCTGGCTGATTCCTGCTCCCAGCCCTTTGTGCAGTCTCAATCTGACTAGAGAAATCTTCACGTGTTTAGGGGAAGAAATTTTTGAATAATTTCACATTTCCATTAAAATAGTTTTGTCACTGACATCAAGTCAGCCTTCCTCCTCCCTGTCACTTCACCTGTCTAACGCTGCTTGCCATTGTGTGTCAGTCTCACTGGAAACTACTTTGTAAAGATCAGGAATTAGTCCCGTGTTGATGCTGTTCAAAAGGAAGAAAAACACGGCAACAACAAACTTTCTACAATTGCTTCTGCTCTGTTCTCACGCCCAAAATCACTTACTGGGGCTGTGTCTTTTCTTTCAAGCCCAACTGATGTGAAGCAGCGGGTTCTGCCTTGTCTGCATCATGAACGTTGCATGGCAAAAGTTTTGGGCTTCTCTTTCTTCTCACAGTGAAGAAAATGATGGTGACCATAAATCTCCTGCACTTTGCTTTTGGTGCAACCTGTAGATTCAGTATCTCGGTAAGGAGAAGAGACCAAACCAGAATACTGAATTCTCAAGTGGGTAGACATCCAACCCAAATATTGTATAATTAAAATAGCACTTAATATTCTGTGTGCCACTGACACGTTGAGGACAGTAAACCAGCTTTGCCCCTTTTTCTTGTGGATACATGAGAAGGGAAAGAGGGCACTCAACTTTTGAAAATGGTGGAAGTAGCTGAGCAAACTACACACAAAAAGACTGACAAATACACTATTTTCCTTCAGTGTGTTTAGGAAGTTATATGCAGAATATGTGTCTACGATTCTTTTGTGGCTTTGAATTGTGGGGGTCACTTTGTGTTGTGTGTGACCCACAATTGGATTAAACAAAGGGATAGATAATGAGGAGGAGTATGAGGTCTCCTGGCTTTTCTGTGTGCTGTGTGAAGGGTTCCTGGGCTGGCAAAGGGTGTGAAAATTGTGAAGAGTAACCACTGACTGAGCACCCAGCGTTTTCATGAGGCAAAGCATTAATTTTTCCATTTCCAAGGGCTGGTTCAACTGTTCAGGAAGAAGGTTTTGGAATTTTACTATGTTTTTGACAGTTGATGACAAAAAGAAATGAAATTGAATGAAATGAAAGTAGTTTTAGGATTTTTTTCTTAAAATTCCCATCTTCAAATCGGAATGCTTAATTGGTGTCCTGCTCTGAGGACATCATCTTTGTTTCCACTGCAACCAAACGATCTCATAAAAATATTGGGAGAGTTATCCAACAGAAGTAAATTTAGTGTTTTAATGGAACAGTTATCGCTTTATGCAAATATATGTAATAAAATAGGCTCACAGATAAGGAGCCAAAATTATTCAAGCTAAAATCAGAATAGTTTCTAATTAAAATGTATTAAAATGCTGGAAATGTTTCTGCAGTTTCTTAAGGAGATGAGAAGCTTTTAATTATTGTTGTCAGGTACCTTACAACTTCTGCAAATTATGGAGAGTTATTGTGAACTCTTTAATAATTTTGACTGAGTTGCAGCAAGTCGGTGGCACATAAGCCTTTAGTGTTACAGTCAGTGCCGTACATGAATGATTTAGCTCTGCATTGGATTATTTGATATTCCCCCATGAAACGGCAGATTATTTCCAAGTACCCTCTTTGAGAGCTTGAACTTTCTGGTTCTTAGCAAGAACGAAGGTCACGTGCCTTGAGTGGCTGGTGGCTACTGTGGAATCTGCTGATATTTAAGCACCGAGCATTTGTTTTATTATTAATACTGAAGGTAAAAATTATAACATAAAATGTTAAACTGCCTTTACTCTGTAATGACCCTGTCCTTGGAGGGATCATCTAATAATTTGTGGTGGAAGTTGGACAAACAGTGACACCAGTCCTTGCAGGCAAAAGAGAGCGTGTTTGCAGGGTCCTGTTTTGGCATATGGATTTTGAGATGATGGGTAAAAATCTTTAAGGGAGAGAGATATATTTTGCGATTTGCAAGTCCAGGTTTTCCACAGTCAGATGTTGACTACTGTGTTTTGCCTGGGAAAGGAGGGTTGTTACTGTGACTCCTTGAGCTGTGGAAGAGTGTGGGCATGCTCTCCGTGACCCAATACATTAATGTGCTGAGCGTTACATGGGAAGGGAAGGGATAAGGATAAAGAAAAGGAAAGGAAAGAGAAAGGATAAGGAAAAGGAAAAAGGAAAGGATAAGGCAAAGGAAAGGAACAGAAAAAAGGAAAGGATAAGGCAAAGAAAAGGAAAGGAAAAGAAAAGAAAAGAAAAAGGAAGGAAAGGATAAGGCAAAGAAAAGGAAAGGAAAAGAAAAGAAAAGAAAAAGGAAGGAAAGGATAAGGCAAAGAAAAGGAAAGGAAAAGAAAAGAAAAGAAAAAGGAAGGAAAGGATAAGGCAAAGAAAAGGAAAGGAAAAGGACAGGAAAGGAAAAGAAAA
>VXAK01012549.1:112396-183217 GCA_013399435.1 Arenaria interpres
GAAAAGAAAAAGGAAGGAAAGGATAAGGCAAAGAAAAGGAAAGGAAAAGAAAAGAAAAAGGAAGGAAAGGACCTATGGTTTTTTTCTTATTGTCTCAAGTACCACAGTGCTATTATTTGCCCAAGCATGCACTGGAATGCTGCTGGTATTTTTGTTAGCTATGAGGAAGGGTTCCTGACTGCAGGACTTCGGGGTTTTCTTTGAGTCTCATCATTTCTGGCCTTTAATAAGTTTGCTTTGTGTGTGTGGTGCTGTTTCCGTTGTGCAGTCGTCTTTTGTTCTTTTTAAGGTTGTGGGGTTGGATCCATGCAGACGTAGGGATTCACACCCACTCCCACACCCTTCCCAGCGCTCTGAGCTGCTGAGGTGTAGCGTTTTGAGTAGCGTTGAATAGATGGATTTGATTTTAAATAGGATCTTGAAAAGTGAACTTCTGTGTTCAAAAAAGAAAACACAACACCGAAACAAAATACATTTACCTGTCAGTTATTCCTGCATAATCCCTGTCACACAATTATTAGCCAAGACATGTAATGTATAGGAACTTTTCTCTAGCTCATTTCTTTTACTTGCTCAGTCACAAGCACGAAGTCACAAATAACAACAGTTACTCTAGCAACAGCCTGAGACAGACCTTTCCACAAGTTTAGAGGCACCGATTGCACATCTATATATATTTTCTTCTTCATTGTCACAGAATTAGTGGTTTTCTAAGAGCGAATCATTCTGTTCCAATGCCCCTGTATGGCACTGCTCCAGGTTTGCTTTCTTCAAAGGGCAGGTTTTTGGTTATTGCTGCAAACGATCCTGCTCACTCCCTGGGACCTTGTGTCACAGTACAGCTTCAATTGTGTAGGCGTCTGGGAGTGAAAATTATGGAGAAACCTTTTGTACCACTGTTCAGGTTGTCTACTCCTGCCATTTTTTTGCTGCCTTGGTTCTGTAATTTATGAAGGTGTCAAATAAAGCATGGGACACTTCTGTTGAGGTCACTGTGTGCGCTCTATGGCATCAGGCACAGCACAGGACACTCAAGAAGGTCCCTGGTGGTGCAGCATCACGTCTATTTGGAATCTCTTGATCGTGACTTATCTTGGTAGAAGCACCTGCTCATTTAGACTGTAAAAGTTGCTTTGTGCCATGCCAGGGACAGAGTGAGTGTTTGGGTGTTGGGGACTGGAGAAACCAGGAGTGGGTATCTCCGTTGAGCTGTTGGGAATCTTGAGCACAATGAGTGTGGGGACCTTGGAGAAGCTCCTTTGGAGCTTGTATGTTGTGTTCAGGAATGGCTCTGCCAGAGCTCACTGCTGAAGGTGCCACCTTGTGAGAACCACGGTGTTAAATGGCCTTCGGTCTTAACTGTGGCTTGCCCTTTGCTTAATCCTGCTCCAAATACATATTTTATGCTAATGACATTGAGTGCCAGATAAAATCCATACTCATAGTCTGCCACTTCTCCCTGACAGTTTTTGAGTGATAACAGGTATCCAGTCTTCTGCTTCCTGCAGGTAGTACTTTTGATCTTGCTGTTACGCTCGAGAACTTTCCTATCCTTGCTTCTATGGGTGAAATGACTATTATCCTGCCAGATGTAAGCCTGAAGCTTAGCTCTAGAAGATGACTTGCTGGTACTGGAATGACTTTTGGAAGTTGAACATGAGGCAGTTGACACCTTGAGCTTATGGCCAGTCCCCTGGTTGTACAGTACCACGGTTGCAAAATAAGAATTCCTGGGAGCATTGAAAGGGAAAGTCTATAAACTGGGTTGAGGTAGCCACCAAATATGCTTTAGCAGATTGACGTTCATAATGCTTAGAAACGCCTCCATTTCTGAAAGGTGTAAGGAAGGAAAAGGGAGCGCAAAGGAACAGTGTTGGCAGCTCTTATCTCATCCGTCTGCGGGGAGCAGGAGGAGGGTGTTTTTGAAAAATACCCATGAGTTAATGGAAATGTCATTTGGCCATTCTCATTAGTAGCTCGTTTGAGTCACAGAATTGTAGAATCCCAGGTTGGAAGGAACCTAAGGATCATCTGGTCCGACCTTTCTTGACAGAAGCACAGTCTAGACAAGAGGACCCAGCACCCTATCCAGCTGGATCTTAAACATGTCCAGTGGTGGGGAATCCACCACTGCCCTGGGGAGATTATTCCGATGACTGATTGTTCTCATTGTAAACAATTTGGAAATATTTTTTTTTATTGAAGAACCCCTAATATATCTTCCGTATAATTATTGCATTTCTTCCACTGAGTGGTGAGCTCTAGTTTGCTGAGATACACTGGGATATGTTAATATTCCATAATGGCCACAGCAAAGCAGCTTGGTTATGGATCTTTGGGTTGCAGTCCTCAAGATCATCCGAGTAAAAATGTGTTGTAGAGAAGCTATGAGAAAATAGGGAATATTACTTAGAGTAAGAAGATGGAATGATGCAGTCGGAGCACCGTAGCGCTTTGTGAGATAGGTAAAGTCATCGGAGAGCTGAGCTGTTCCTGACAGCAACGTGAAAAGTGAGAGAGAAGTTTCTGACTTTCACAGAGAGTTGCTTTTCAGATTCATTTTCTCACAGTAATGTAGTACGTCATGTTTTGTTGTAGGAATGACAGCAGTTGCATCCTTGCCCCAGTCCAGAGGCTGACTACAAGCTAACAGTCTGGTTTGTTCCTAACTGCATCTTCTGATACATGCTTAAAGCTTGGGTTAGGTGGTATTGGTCACAGTGTGATGCTTTTTCCTTTTGTCAAATGATTTTTCTGAGCAATGATGGTCCCTTGCTATTTTTACCTTAGTATCTGGCTAGTTTTATGGTCCTTCTGTTTTCCAGGTCTTTAAGTAGGAAAATTGTAGAAGTACATGGTCTAAATGCCTTTTTACATAGCATTAATTAGCTATTTTGGGAAATTCTCATAGCAGTTTTCCCTAAGACATATTCTGCTCCCACTGTCATTTCTTACCTACTTGGAAGCACTGGACAAACTGGACAAGGATTTTCCCGGTGGATGTAATTGATAACTGTGTGTTGTCCCAAATCAGTTTGTGGGGAAAAATACTGTGGTTTATTGGGAATCTCCTTGTGTGAGAACCATCCTAGGAACAAACTGGCTGTGTTTGCTTTGGGACTGTGAAAGTAGGATCAAAGCTGGCAGGTAATTGCCCAATAAAGCGAGTCTGTTGGCTTTGGTGCACTTGGGGAAGTGAGGCTTCAGAAGCTGGACTGGGAATTGCCCAGGGATTTATAATTGGGACAGAGTGAAGATGGAATTGAATAGTTTTGTTTGAGATTTGCTCTCCCTGTTAGCCAGCAAATTTTCTTCTGCTTCACCATTGTATGGGGCAGACCCAGCACAACTCTCTGGTTTCAGTGGGGTTTATTCTGTAGCTCTGCGTACTAAATTAGCCTGTAGGATCTGAGAAGACTTTGTTGATTAGTGTTAATAACATTTCTCTTTCTTAGTAGTGACCAGCTTCTCCTACACTGCTCCTTACCCCAGGCCTTTAGGTAGATATCCCAAATGCCATCTGGTCACACCTTCCCAGGAAAAGTCCTCAGCTCACCCTTAGGGAGGTCTGGTGAGAAGGTCTTTTTGCTCTGTGTTTTGTGCCAGGTCTCCTGCCAGGTGTCTGGTCCCCTGCTTGGTGAGCTGCTCCACGTCTTACTTGCAGACTTCCCCATGATGCCAAGTAGTAGTTCCCTTTCCATCTCAGATCCCAGTCGAGTTCTTTGGATTCCATCACACAGAAGGAGCAGCAGTGATTTTGCTGAAGTGAATGTTGGGCTAATGAAAAATGGACAACTGAAACTGGAGACAGTGCCCTGGACAGATGTTGATGCAGAATCGCAGAATAGTCAGGGTTGAAAGGAACCTCTGGAGATCATCCAGTCCAACCCCCTGCCAGAGCAGGTCCCACAGGAACGTGTCCTGGCGGGGTTTGAATGTCTCCAAAGAAGGAGACTCCACCACCTCTCTGGGCAGCCTGTGCCAGGGCTCTGCCACCCTCACAGGGAAGAACACTGGTTTAACTCCTGATGTGTGCTGGTGGGAAGCGACCAAGGGGAGTTTTGATTGTGGATGCTTTTGGTAGATTTTTGTAAAGAAGGAAGAAGTGTGTTTCCCATCTAAGTGAGCAAGTCAGTTGTATTAAGATGCAAACTGGAGCGTTGATTTAGCATAATGCTTGCACAGTATTGATAGATTTCTGGTCTCAATTCAAAGTTGGCCAGTAACTGTGCTTCAGCTGGTTTCCGATATTCCAGTCACTCATTTAAACAAGAATGTAAGGTCAAACCCTGGTTTGATCTCCTCTGGAGTGGCACATTTTGAGTGTATATGTATACTTTTAGCCAAAGGGAAACATTACGATGATCTAATCTGACCTCTTCCATAAACTGGGCCACATGTGTTTGAGTCTTACAGGTGGACTCAATAACTGGTGATGAAACAGAAGAATACCTCTACAAGACATGAGGTTTCAATCTTGGATTGAGGTCTTTCAGTGGTGCCAAATACATTGCGCTCTTTGGTCATGTTTAAGAATGGAAGAACTTTTAAAAAATAATCCTAATTTCAACATGAAGCTACTAGAGCTTGTGATCACTTGTTAGGCCTCTCATCAAACATCTTGTATGTGCCTGTAGATGGTGTTCTCTAGAATTCAACAGACTGAGCTCGCAGTGTCCAGCAGCGAGGCAGAAGGTTAGACGTTTTATGTTTGCCATTAGTTTAATGCTGTATCAGCATTAATCCTGATTTTCCTACTGCTGTTTTTCTCTCTTGCCCACCCACGTTGTTCTTTCCTGGGGGGAGCACACCCGTTACTTTATTAGTCCTTTCATATCTTTTGATATCATAGACCATTGACAACCTGTTCCTTCTGCCCTGTGTATGACAAATACATTAATAGACTTGATTGGAAATGTAATATAAATTTCTTTGATTCCCAGGGGATTCTGTTTTCTTGTGTTGGTTTCTGAGGTGTCAGTGTCTGTTACAAAGCATCTCTCTGCAAAGAGCAGTAACAAACGTTATTTCTCTCAGATCTGCTTTATCAAATGCCTCCTCACGCAACTGGAGAGATGTCACGTCAACCAGCTTGTAGCTGGGCTTATCTCAGGCTGGGTTTTGTCTTTATGGAGAGAAGATAAAGTGAAATGGAGAAGTCTTTCCAGTAACAAACCACATCACCTAAGCCCAGTTCTGTGAAAGGCAGTAAATATCAGCTGGGTTGAGTGAAGGAGAAGCAGGTTGTGTCTGCGGGGGCTTTTCATCGGACATGCTACCCTGTTACCTTGTAGTCTTGTTGGCGTCAGGTTTCTCAGCCCACCTTCAGCTGCTCACAGAACTGGGAACGGTTTCCAGCAATAAATTCTGACTTTTCCCAGAAAGGGAATCTGCTGGTAACGCCTGTCATCAGGATTAGTTCTTGTCCCGGTGTGTGCAGCTCCAGCTTTGTCCCCAGCTGAGGAGGGATGAAAGGCTGAATTAGATACTTCTCCTCCGAGCAGTGGCACGGCTGCTTCAGCATCGCTCCTCCTGGAGCTGTAACGTAACCTAATAGAGGCTCTTTTCCTTAATTGGGATCAAACAGACCATTTCAAAATGGAGATTGGTGGGTGACACGTGGATGAACCAATTAACGTGGTTTGAGCCATCTCTTTCCTCTCCTGTTTCCTGGGAAATGCCAGAACATGGAAGCAGACTGTGGGAAGTGAGGGAAGCCGTGGTCCATGGCTGCTGCCTGGGCTGCGGGTCTGCAGTGCCTCTGCCCATGCGTTGGCCTGACCATCTTCCAGTGCATGGTTGGAGAGAAACTGGCTGTAAAAAAACCCACCGAACCCCCCCTCTTAATCAAAGAGGGGCTGAAAAGGGGCAGCTGGGCTATGAGTGTGTTTTGTCTCCCGAGTTTCTCAAGCTTCCTAATGTGAGTGAATCCAAAGGGAAATGGGTGTAAGTTCAGCTCTCAGCAAGGACCCCTTTCGTTGGTTCTTTTCATTCTTCGATTTCTGGGACAGTATAAAACTTGAATTGTAAAGTTGATGAAGTGTGATCCTGATTTATTTTTAATGGCTAGAGGTGTTTGAAGTGTCTTTTCTTTGCCTCTATAGCAGCAGGATCCTGCATTGCAGCACGACAGAAATTTTGGGGGTTTTATTTTCAACAAAGTTCCCAATCGCTCTAAAGTACCTGATTTTTACAAATGGGCTTAAATTCAATCTCTGCTTAGTACACAGTGATTACATTTGGGACAGCTTGTACTTTAGAAAATAGAGATTTTTAGATTCCCGGCTTCACAATTACACTTCGATATTTTTTATTTATTTATTTATTTTTTGCAACTGCCTCCCCAGGGATTTCTGTGCAAACACAGAACTGGGGCTCCAGCTGTGGGCTCTGTCTGGTGGGTCCCAGCATAACTTCAGGTGTGGTTTTTCCCTTTCCAAAAAAAAAAAACACTTCTAAGATTTTATAAGAAATCCCATTCATACACTTTTCTTAAAATACTCTGGGGTTTTTGCGTTTGGTTTGGGCTTTGTCTTTTTTTTTTTACTAGTTTTTAAATGATCCATTTAGGGTGAGGAAATAACGACTAAAGATTCTTCATTAAATGTAGGTATCTAGTGTGCTACTAGAAGTGCATTGCACTCACATTCGTCTTTGCAGTCTACCCTTGATCTGGAGAGTCAAGAAAGTAGGCAGTGGTGTTTTATTCATAACATTTCTCATGTTTAATCAAAAATCACGGTAATGATTTTACATCTCACCCTTTGGCTGTTTATTCCCCATTACAGAGATGTTTTCACTTTTTTTTGGAAATCCAGGTTTGCTTGCAAAGTTTTTTTGTTTTTTTTTTTTTTTAATTAAAAATGGATTGGTGTGTTGAATTGACTTACCGGTTGATGGTTATTATGTTGGCAAGCAAGATTTTATCAAAGTATCCTGAAGAAAGAAAGGGAGACTCTATAGCAGGCACAGACCGAGGGGATAAATCCACTTACTTTCAAAAGCAGCAAATGGATGGCCCGATACGTCAATGAGAGAAATGGTTATAGGGTTACTCCATAGCAGATAGAGAATATTTTGGGGAAAAAAAATAATTCTCATTACTTTGGGTTTGTGGTGATAAACGTAACTAAGATTTTACTTGGAGCTGGCTAATTGTCCAGTCTGCAGAAAAAGCTAGATACTGTGCTTTCTGAATTTACCTCATCGAAAAGGTCTATGCTGTAAGTTTAAATAGTTTAAAAAATTGGAAGTAGGAGGTAGAATTACCAATAAACCAAATAACTATGTTGGAGTTCAGTCTTCTAGGGCGTTGCTTTCTTGGACAATTTTGTAAGTCTGAGTATCTTATTCTTGCCATCTATCGGTTGGGGGCTGCGTATGGTGCTCTGAGATCCTTAGATAAACGATGTTGGAAGCATAAAAATCTGGTAAAGATGGTATAATGCCAGGCCCAAGCAGAGAGGTAGGTCGAAAAGGTTTGGTACTTGACTGTCTTTATATCTCGTTAATGTGTGCTTGTTTAAGAGTTGCAGGGTTGCAGTTTTGTTGCAGTTACAACAAAAATGGTGAATATAACTTAGTATAAGTGTGCAATGGGTACAATAAGCATGGCCAGCTAAAGCTGTATCTGACTCCTCTAAGGTGAACAGTTATTTTCATCACTCCTTCTGTTGTTTAAATTCTTCCTTTTAAATGACACTTTGACATCTTATACATAAATTATGCATATTAATATAATTGTATTTACTTGTAGGTGGCTTTAACCAAGAGAGCTGATCCAGCTGAGTTGAAAACAATATTTTTGAAGGTATGTATAAAGTAAATATTTTACTCTTTTTGCTTAAATTTTTCATATCTTTTGCTCCTTTATTGCAGCATACAACTCTTGATAGTTTTTCCAACCATTAATCATTCACTGTATTATTACCATGTTAGACTTAAATACCATTATCAGAATTGAACAATGCTCACCAAGAAGTCAGATACATTCCTGAGTGATTATTGTATTGACTCAGGAGAAGTATTACTATCTTAGAGGAAGAAAAAACCCGCATTGTTCGGAGAATGTGGTGGGAGTTCCAATATTGTTCCTACCCATGGTAAAACGTTGGTGGAGACACCTTGCTGTTAGACCATTTGGGAAATTTTTCTTCTCCCATCCTCGCTTCCTTCCTTCCTTCAGGGACACCTCAGTTTTTAGAGATGTTGGGAAGATCACCTTGCGAAGTGGTGGCCGTATTTCCTGTTTCACTAAAATTCCTTCTGTGTTGGCCTGCCATAGACATCTGCAAGTAAAGAAATGACTCGTCTACTTGCTTGTGGACTTAAATGAAGTGTGCTTTAGTGTTTTGCTGGAAATTGGCTTTCTTTGAACCATTTCCTGAATTTAAATAGCTATTTTTATAGTTTATAGCAGCCTTCCAATACCTAAAGGGCGCCTACAGGAGAGATGGGGAGGGACTCTTGATCAGGGAGGGGAGCCATAGGACAAGGGGGAAGAGTTTGACACTGAAAGAGGGGAGATTGAGATGAGATGTGGGGAAGAACTTCTTGGCTGTGAGGGTGGTGAGAGCCTGGCCCAGGTTGCCCAGAGAAGCTGTGGCTGCCCCATCCTTGGAGGGGTTCAAGGCCAGGTTGGAGGGGGCTTGGAGCAACCTGGTCTGGTGGGAGGTGTCCCTGCCCAGGGCAGGGGGTGGCACTGGATGGGCTTTAAGATCCCTTCCAACCCAAACCATTCTATGATTTCTAAGCTTCCTAAGATTTATTAGTTCAGTCTCTGCATTGATTTGGTACTCTGATGTGAAAAAAGAGTACAGAAGTTGGTGGGTCTGGAGAATATCGGTGAGGTAGGTGCCATGGTGCTACAGGGAATTGTTTTATCTGCATTATTTTTGTGAAAGTGTTGGGTGCCTGAGGGAGCTCATGTGTTTCCAAGTTCCTCCTTCCACCTTCCCTCTCTCCTGCATCGTGCCCTACTCTCCGTGCAATTCTTTGCCTGTTTTCCATTGTCCCTTGTGAGCTATTATTACCAATATGTGTAGGTGTCACTATGTATATTGCCAGTATTTATAGTTTTATCATATACTGTCAGTATTTATAGCTCTGAAATCAGATTTTCAGTTGAGAAAGCCAGAATTTAACTTATTAAGTCCTGGAACTTGTGTCTGTCAGGAGAGCAAAAAGACACTTGAGAAAGACTTGGATAATGTGATCATCAGAGGTAAATGCTTGAGGAAGAGGAGCAAGGCAGCAGGAAAGGCAGAGGGGGAGTAGACCACTGACCTGAGAGGGTGGTAGTGTTGGGGAAGGGAATAAACACAGCAGAGACAAGCACACTAAATACCATCTCCAGCTCCTTCTTCTTCCTTCTCTGCCTCCCCTTGTACTAAAAAGAAGAGGTCTTTGTAAAGCAGAGTAATGAAATAGGAGCGAAACGTTTTATTCAGTGTAATGCCGAGATTGTCGTGCCACTTACTACTGAGAAAGGAGAAGGATGAGTGAGTGTGGTCCCTTGTTTTGTGCTCTACAGATGTGCGATGGCCACAGCGTTAATTAAGCTGCTTCAGGTGATTGTAAGTGGGGAGGCCAGTACAGTTGCTTTTGCATATTGTGGGATCTTCACTTATAAAGTAACTTGACAGGCATTCTTTCTACATCGATTGAGAATTAACAAATATGATTGCCAGGTAGGAATAGTACCCGCTGTGTAGAAATAAATATGAAGCTACCAGTTTAAATATAGCTGATTACAGCCAATTTTTAGCATATTTAATACATCAAAACCCCAATAAAATGTTTGCAAATCTTATTTAAAATGGGGTTGAACTGGTTAATACTTGACTATCTGAAATGTATGTAAATAAGTTACCAAAAAGCCATTAAGTGCTATTGTATAATATCAAATTCTCTGTGGGTCTAATTGCCAGAGTGGGAAAAAATACAATCGTAAAGAACCATTTTTTTAAACGTCTCTCCTCCCAAACCAATAGAATTGATGTTTTTATCTTTTTGTTATGATAATTTCCAAGAGTAACTCTACTTTTTCTAAGTCTTCTGCCATAACCCCTAAGAGAGTAGATTTTAGTCACAGTGATCAAGCTGACATTTTTCCAAGGTCATTTTCTATATGTAGTATAGAGGACGTGATTGGATTTCAAATCCAGTCGAGTAAATCACAATGACAAGAAACAGGGGGACACCGAAACCTTGTGCTGTTTTCTGTTATTGAGTGCCCTAGCGGGGGGTTAGCCCGCATGAAAAAAAAAAAAAAGAAAAAGAAATAGAGAAGCACAGGCTGTCTGACTTATTTGATTTGTTTCTCGATAGCAGCTGTGTTAAAAGTTTCCGAGGCTGGGATTCTGAAAGATTCTGTCTCCCTGCAAATGATGACATTGAAATCAATTGATCTGCTGGTTCTTATAAAAGTAGACAATTCAGAATTCCGGGCGGTGTATCCACGAGAAGGCTCGCCTTATGAACAGCGTCTATTGAAATAAGAATCCTTAAATGCTATCCAATACATAGATGCCAAAGCAAGTTAGGTTTTGTTTGGGCTTGCTTCTGTGAAGCTTTGTTTCTCGGAGGTATTGCTGTACCTGAAGACTGTATTTATACAGCACTAGAAGGAAATAATCTACTTTACTGTTAGACTTTGGCATCCCTCTGAGGGTTCTGTGCCTGCAGCAGGTATAACGGAGCTCTGCAGCCACCGACGTGGCTCCGGGAAATAAATATTGGGAGTTTGCTTCCCAGAGCGATGTAAAATAAAAACATGTCTCTTTGAAGTACGCCACAAAATAGCAATAGGCATCTAATTTATTTATTACTTGAGTGTGGATAATGCTCTGTGGGGAGCTGCAGCGATGGTTTATCATCCTACCTTGCCTTTGGAAAAATAAGAAATTAATAGTTGCTTTCCTGTTCTCAGCACACATTTGTTATCCCAAGACAGACCTGTTTCACTTAAAGCTAACACATGGTTCTGGAAATGATGCCTGAGATTTTCCCTCCTAATTATTGTCCTTATCCTTTTTCTTTCCTTAGAAAACGTTTTTAGGGTTGGTTTCAAGTTTACCCTTTTACAGAAAACGCGGGCTTTAAACTTTGAGGAATTACTGAGGAATCAGGGATAGGATGGTAACAAAGACAATTTGATTTATTTACGCATTATCTTCAAAATATTTTATTATTCCTTTCCCTTGGTATGCAACATGTTACTGGAAGCTTCCCTTGGGAGCAAATATGCTTGTGGATAGCTGTTTTCTGGAGCAATGTGACAGTGACTCTGGTTTAAGGCAGGAGTAATGTGTGCCGGTGGTGTTTGGTGTTGGACCTCTTTGCTTCTTCCTGCAGTGGGTTGAACTGTCAAAGGTTCTTGTTTTCTGTTGCATTTTTCTGCAAATGCTATTCTCTGGCCTCCTTTCAGCAGTTCAACCGAGGAGGAGTATCCGTAGCTCCTCCTTTACATAGGGACCAGCCCTGATTGAAGGTGATGGGGTGGAGATCCTACAAACCAGCACCCCCAGGTGGACACTCCTGTGGGACCGTTTACTCCTCTAGAATTGCAGTGTCGTTACCTGGGTTAAACCTGCTCGCTCATCCCACCGCAGAACAGCTACACGAAAGAGTCACTTCAGATAAATAAGATCTACTGGAGTGTCCCAGTGCTGTTGGGGTTTCAGTGGTCCTGAGGTGGCATTTTGCAAATGCACGTGTTCTTCTTAGAATCATAGAACCATAGAATGGTTTAGGTTGAAAGGGACCTTAAAGCCCATCCAGTCCCACCGCCTGCCCTGGGCAGGGCCACCTCCCACCAGACCAGGTTGCTCCAAGCCCCCTCCAACCTGGCCTTGAACCCCTCCAGGGATGGGGCAGCCACAGCTTCTCTGGGCAACCTGGGCCAGGCTCTCACCACCCTCACAGCAAAGAACTTCTTCCCCAGATCTCATCTCCATCTCCCCTCTTTCAGTGTCAAACCCTTCCCCCTCGTCCCATGGCTCCCTCCCCTGATCCAGAGTCCCTCCCCATCTCTCCTGAAGCCCCTTGAGGGACTGGAAGGGGTTCTAAGGTCTCCTCAGAGCCTTCTTTTCTCCAGGCTGAACAAGCCCAACTCTCTCAGCCTGTCCTCACAGCAGAGGGGCTCCAGCCCTCTGAGCATCAAATTCTTGTTCTGCTTCAAAAAACCATTCAGTACTGGAGCATTTCTAGACTCCCATGAGGAAATCGTTGACATGATAAACAAAAAAAAGGATATAGTTGGCAGTTTTCTGGCTGGGAAGCTCATCGGCTGGAGCACTCCCCACTCATCCTCTCTTGTTTGGGTGGGGTTTGTGGGTTCTTCAGAGCAGAACTGTCATCTGCTGTAGTGTAACCCTGCTCTGGATTGGAACCTTTGGGTGGTGGTAAGAAATGCCTGGAGAAGGGTGTGTTTGAGGCACTAAATGTTGTGTTCATTTAACAGTATGCCAGTGTGGAGAAGAATGGCGAGTTCTTCATGTCCCCCAATGACTTTGTCACACGGTACCTGAAGATAATTGGTGATGGTTTGCCCAATGCGAACACTGTGCAGCTCCTGGCAGGAGTGGTGGACCAGACAAAGGATGGGTAAGTGGGGTTTTTTGTGTTTTCTTTTTTTATCATTTAAGTGGAAAGAGCAGAAACAATGTTTTGGCCTGCAGGTACCATTTAGCTGAGCAAACCATCTTCTGTCTGCTATTTATTTTTAATCCGTTGACCCTTTCATGTTTGTTGGCTGGCTCCCCTGGCTCCTGCTTTTTCTTTCCTTCCCTGAGTCTTTCTGTCTCTGTTTACTTTTTATCTGTCACAAACACATTCAAATAGCAATCCCAAATAAGTTTAGATGGTGTAGGAAGAGATCAGAGGAAAAAAAAAAAAGTGCCCCCACTAGTGCCAAAGGTTTTTGCCACTGTTTTTTTCCCCTTAAGAGGGAGGAGGAGCAAGGAAGGCCTTTAGGGAGCCACTTTGGGAAGACAGGGGTGAGGTTGGGTGCACATGGTTTGCATTTGAAAGGCTGACTTTGCCAATAGGCAAGATTAGCCACCCCTCCGGCTGCCTCCCCCCTTCTTCAATGAAATCCTAGCTTCTGCTTTTGGTACTTGCCCGGGCAGGCTGCCTCTTCACCCGTATGAATGCATGTTTTTTTGAACTCTGCCTTTAAAGTGTCTATAGAGAAATTTTCAGAATAAGTAGTTATGGACTTAAAGTCTGGAGTTGTGGCATTTTTAGAAACCAGCAAACTTCAGGCGTGACTCACATCAGTGGTTGCAGAGAGTAAAATGTGAGATAAATAAAGCATGAGTAGAGAACGCAGGCTTCCTAGGGAACTGGGAACTTTTGCTATCTTTCCTGTGCTCTCTTTCCTGCTCAGCCAGTGCCATGTATCTGGACACCTTAGACCTTGCAGATGAGTTAATGTGATGATTGTTGCCCCTGGTAAAAGGCTGTATTGGTGACACCAGCCTGATGGCAGCAAGAAAGCAGTGGCTTCAGATAGCGTTTGACTGAAAACGTTAAAACGTTTCTCGGATTCCTTCCCTTTGGTTTGATGCCTGCAAAAAATGGCATTTTCCAAATTGCACAGCTTCAGATGTATTTTGTAATAAGGAGATTGAGAGTATAATCCATACCTCGTGATTTGGATCTGCCTCACAAGCTGAAGCTGGCGTCAGGAAGAGCAGAATGGAACCCGGTAGCTTATGTGAACTTGTTGACGAGTTGGGATTTCATAACTTGGCGTGATCCTGTAGGAGTTTTGCGGTGTGGTATTTGAGGCTTCTAATTGCTGCTTTCTGCCGCCGGTGAGGATCGTTTCTTCAGTCTGGACTCTGCAGTGACAGGGGACTGCGTGTTCCTAACACGGCTTTGGAGAGTCTCTTCTGGTGTTTAGGCTGTCGTCCTGTTTAGCCTCTGTGCTCATATGTGAAAGAACGGAGAAAGTGGAGGAAGTGATTGCCATCCATCTCTCTCGAACCTGGCATTGTGGTATTTTTTGCCACGTGCCCAGGCATTTGTCCCTTGTTCGAGCGATGTGTAAAGAATTCGCAGGGTGATTGTTTGAAGTGAGGGTCAGTCGCTTTTCGGTTCCTGGAATGAAATCTCCGAGGGAAAGCAATAGGACCTATTATTCTTCTATAGAATTCTTTCCAATTTGGCAGTCCAGAACTCCTAGCTTTAAAGTGAAGCACAAAACTGGTTTTGTGGGTGTTCATTTTTAACAGGCTGGTCATTTCTTAGAGACTGACGTGTTTAAGCTCATGAAAGTCTCTTCAATAGTTTGGCTTTATTTCTAGCATAAAATAGAAGGCAGCTTGCAAGAGCAATGACAAGTTAATTTTTTTATGGTGTAGTGCCTTAAAGTAGTGCGTTTCTGCAAATACCCTTAGAAATATTTCTAGAAGCATTTATCCGTCTCTTGGATCCCTGTGTTGCTCTGAAGAATCATCTGTTCTTCATGACTGGTGTGACCACTCTTCACTAAGAGTCTGAGTCCAGAAGCACCGGGGTTGTTTCTAGCACTTTTTAAAATGCTTTTTAGTTCCTTCTGATTTGGGGGAGTAAGTTAGGTGTAGGTACCAAGTGTAATCCATGAGAAATACTAAAATGGGTAAGTCACTCGGGTGAAAGGCAGATGGCAAAAGAGCTTCTAGCTCATGAGCAGAGCAAATAAACGGGCAAAGAGTTGCTTCCCCCAGGGCTGAAGAAGGTCCTGAGTGTGAAGTGTAAGGAACAGTAGATCCTACGTGCAATCTCACTGGGGTTGCTGTGGACAAAATCTCTTGTGTAGCTCTAGCGCGATTCCTGCATTACCAGAGGGTAAGGATTTGAGGGTGTCTGCGGGAACTGCTGGAGGTGTGACAAAGATATGAGACCTCTTAAGGCAAACTGTCATTTAATGAATCTCTGTTGCCATGGGAGCAAGTTTTGCCTCCGTCTTAAGTCATGGCATGGGGTTATTTGAAGGTGTGCTAGATTTTGATGAGATGTGGGGAAGAAGTTCTTTGCTGTGAGGGTGGTGAGAGCCTGGCCCAGGTTGCCCAGAGAAGCTGTGGCTGCCCCATCCCTGGAGGGGTTCAAGGGCAGGTTGGAGGGGGCTTGGAGCAACCTGGGCTGGTGGGAGGTGTCCCTGCCCAGGGCAGGGGGTGGCACTGGATGGGCTTTAAGGTCCCTTCCAACCCAAACCATTCTATGATTCTTACAGAGGCATCTTTTTAAAGTTTACTTTAAGAAAAGGAGATGTTTTTCTTGCCAGTGGCCAGAGAAGCCTTGCAAAGTAGTCAATTTGTAATAACACAGATTTTTAAAAAGTATTATATCACGTGGCTGTAGCTTGTATGAAACAGGCTTAAGAGCCTTGACCGGTTCCTGGCCTTAAGCTTCTCGTTCCTAATTTTAGTTCGAAAAAATGCTTCACTTGGCTTCAGGTGGATCAGAAATTCCCTGAAAATACAGTTGATTTCTCAAGGCCTGTCAGCAACAGGCCGGGCATTCTCCATCCTGCCTACTGTAACATATTGTTTTTCAGTCTTTTGTTGTACTTTTAAACATCTGTCTAACAAAATAAGTATTTACTGCGGATCTCTGTTTGGACTGTAGTAACTAACACTTTACTGAGAAATACTGTATGCTTTATTTTTAGAAAGGACAAACTATTCAAAAATAACACTTGGAAATGCCAGCATTTCCATTATTATTGGATATAAATTTATCCTCTAATGCACCAATTTACCCTATTCTTAGTTTACCCAGGTTGCAGCATAAAATAATAGATGTAGCTTCAATTTGTGTCCCATTATGTTATCATGCTTAAATTGCTGATACAGTAAAAACATATGCATTGATTTCTGAAGAAACCTCCTCATCATTGCATTTGTGTGTATTATTACAGTGGGTGATGGCTTCTTTTCCCTTTGCATGGCGACACGTGGACTTGCTCTGGTGGGAAAGCATCGTGTCTCCCTGGTGCCCAGGCACCACGGATGTGAGCGCCAGAAGAAGCAACCTGGGAAAAAGCAGAGAGTGGAAAATAGTGGGTTTGTTCCACCGTACCCGGTTGTTGTGTTGAGACTGTAGCTCTTGGGTATTTGTTTTTAAAATACCAAAAATTCAGCCTTCTTGAATAGATGATGCAGTGTTGGCTCCGATGATGAGGATGTGAAGGTGAAGGAAGGCTGTGACCAGTCGGTAGGATATCTTAAAGTAAAATCTTGTAAACATTTCGGCTTCCTCTCTTTGTTAAAGAGGAAATCACTGTTAAAATCACTGGGCTTTTTTTCTGCTTTTGTAACATAAATGAGCATTTGTTTAGGTAGATAAATTAACTCTTAAGTAGTATATTGAAGTCCATGTTAATATGTGCTGTTTAATGACACCTAATGATATTCAGCCAAGGGTTACGCTAAACCCAAAAGGGTGATGCTAAACCAGAGAGAAAATGTGTTACCCAGGCAACTACCCTTGTGCAGCACAGAGAAGTGAGCATATGGCTATGTAGTACACATTATTTCAGCATCTTTAAGCATTAAGAATCACACGTGTAATTGACTGTGAAAAATTACTGCTCAGTTACTGTATTGTACGGTCATAATAGAAGTAAATGAATACGTCATTGTTGTTAGAATAGATCTGTTGGGAATCACTAGCAGGCTAGTCTACTTAAGGAGCAAAAATACAATAAGAAGAAAATAGCTGGTTTAATTAACATGTAAAAATTGGGTTAATTTGAATTCAGCTGGCACAGCAGATATTAATGTCTCTTCTTTAACATTCTGGCTAGAACCACACAATTTGTACACTTTTAATCTTCCTAGTAATATGAATAATTGTTTTTTAAAATGGATACGGGGTTATTTTAAGAACCTCTCTCTGACTTATTAAGGGGGTTTATTACTTGCCAGCACTGACAAAGAATGCTTCTGCCAGTATAAAATCTTGTAGCAGTGCTAATACATGGAGGTTTAATCAAATCCAGGTCTGAGAACATAGAATAGAGGAAGACAATATATTCTTAGCGTGGCGCTGGGATTCTGCAGGTCTAGGTGCTGTATTTCTTTTCTGTGCTCTCCCCGCCGTGTTGGGATCTGTTGGTAAGGACATATTCTGGTGGCTGTTTCACAGAAAAAAAAATGGCTTTATCAAAATGGTGTTGGCAGAGATTTTACGTTTTTAATTCTAAACAATCCCATTATAGAGTCTTGTCGCCTCCTGTCTATTTTGTAATTTCTTCGTGGGGGCTTTGCAGTCTTTGGGACAGGAGAATTCTGGGCTTTGTACCTGTTTGCTGTTGTGGGATTTGTCAGGTGTGGAACCAACAGTAATGGAGAATAATGAGCTTTTACAGCCTGTAAGTCACAGAGTAACAATAAATCTGCGTAAATGCAGAACTAAGCAGGTTGTGATATATTGGTTTAAAACTGAAGGAAATGTTGTGTTTTTAAAAATTTCTTTTGGCTTAGGAGAGGTGGAAGTTTTCTTTTAAAGGCTGAGATTCTGCATGTTGTGTCTCCAACAGTGGGGAGCACCCAGAGCTCCCCAGGAGCTTAAAATAAACAACTTTATGCCCAGCCCCTGCGCTAAGGTGTGTGTATGTAGCGAGTCATTGGCGTCTTTGCCAGGAAAGCTTAGGGCACGTGTGAGAAACTGGACCTTACAGCGTGCTTCCATGGTCACTGGCATTATCAGTTGTGAGTTTAATATTAAGAATACCTGAGGAGGTTTCTTTTTATTTATTCCTCCCACTACATAATAACCTATGGGAGCAAGTTCCCACAGCTAATTATTTGTTAGACTATTACTGACTCTATATATGCTTTCTTTTATTTAGTGCCTATATATTGAGGCAGGTAAAGTAGAACAGCTTTTCGACCTTCTCCCTGCCATACTCTTTCTAAAATGTCCTCTTTTGTTCATCTCACGTTTTCATGTTCTTCACAGAAATCGGCTTCTATTCCCCTGTGGCTGTTCTGCTGCTGCTGTGCAGCGAGCGTGCTTCTCTGTGACTTGAAATTAATTCCCTTGAGACAGGGTGACTGGAAATTGCTGTATAGTCATGGGTCGTCATAACTTGATGGAAAGAATGTCTTTTCCAACCTGTTCACTTTCTTCTTCACTGCTGTCGTGTACCAACTGGAAGTTTTCATGGAAGGGACTGCAGTGTCATGTTGAGTCCAAGTCCTAAGTTAGTTTCTAATTAAAAAAAACCCCACAATTATTTTTTGTGTGTGTTTCTAGACATTTGTTAGGCTGAATTTTGTGCTTCTCAGAAATAAATCTCTGCCATGTGATCCCATTAAAGCTCTGCGCCCGCTGCACTGACAGAAAGCAGCCTTGGGAGAGGGCAGTCGGGAAGCTCCTGGGCTGCCAGCGGCCCCGCAACCGCATATTTGAAGAGGATTTTAAACTCTGCCACCAAGACATTAAAGAAGTAGCAAACCAGAAGAATGGTTGGCCTTTGCCTCTTTAAGAATGGGAATTTTTGATCTCCAGTTGAACTCTTGGGCGTGACTCGGAGAAATGAGAACTGCTCGGGGTCTTTGCTCTATCAAATCTACTGTTGGAAACAATGCCAAGTTGCCTAATTACCTATTTTGGTGTATTAACTACCTTAAGGAAGGGCACCTCAGCTTTTATCTGGGCTCTGCTACTGTGCTTGCATATGGGTAACCAGGCTGTAAGGATCATAGAATCATAGAATGGTTTGGGTTGGAAGGGATCTTAAAGCCCATCCAGTGCCACCCCCTGCCCTGGGCAGGGACACCTCCCACCAGACCAGGTTGCTCCAAGCCCCCTCCAACCTGGCCTTGAACCCCTCCAGGGATGGGGCAGCCACAGCTTCTCTGGGCAACCTGGGCCAGGCTCTCACCACCCTCACAGCCAAGAAGTTCTTCCCCATATCTCATCTCCATCTCCCCTCTTTCAGTGTCAAACCCTTCCCCTCGTCCCATGGCTCCCCTCCCTGATCCAGAGTCCCTCCCCATCTCTCCTGGAGCCCCTTGAGGGACTGGAAGGGGCTCTAAGGTCTCCTCGGAGCCTTCTCTTCTCCAGGGTGAACCCCCCCAACTCTCTCAACCTGTCCTCACAGCAGAGGGGCTCCAGCCCTTCCAACATCTCCGTGGCCTCCTCTGGTCCCACAACAACAGCTCCATGTCCTTCATGTGCTGAAGATGATGAATTTGGGTAAACTGCTCATGGGCTGAGGAGGAATGTGCAGACAAACTGCTTGAAATTTGTGACTTTGCACAGGCCTGGGGGGCTTAACAGGTTGCTCACAAACAGATAACTCCTTCTGATGGGTTCCTTCTGAAGCACAAACAGATAACTCCTTCTGATGGGTTCCTTCTGAAGCGAGCTGCAACGCGTAGGTCCTGAATGGATTTGTTTTACAAAAACCTTAAATACTGAGTATGGAAGGAAGTTACTCCTCTTTTTACTGGCTCTCTGTCTTGCCAGCTGGGGGAGGTAGGCCCCCCCAGAGTGCAGTTAGACATTAAAGCCAAGGTGAGTAGCCACGCTGAGCTTTTTCCTTATTTGATGTTCTGTTGTGACTTGCCAAGAGGAATAGTTCCTAGTTCAGCAAAGTCTTTTCCATCCAGGCCTCCTGACAATGTTGGTGATAAGGCATTTTAGGATAAATTTTAATCCCTGTTTATAACATCTTGTACACACTTTGTTTGTGATCTTATTTCTTTCATATAATCTATGTCATATTGTATTTCAGTTTTCTGCAAGCATGTGGTTTCATAGCTCTTGCCTTTTCTTTCATCCCTCAGGTTGATATCCTTCCAAGAGTTTGTGGCGTTTGAATCAGTCCTGTGTGCTCCAGACGCGTTGTTCATAGTTGCCTTTCAGCTGTTTGACAAGACTGGCAAAGGAGAAGTTACTTTTGGTAAGACTGTTCTTAAATGTGCACTCTTAATTTAAAAATCCCTACTCTATTTCACCTCCAGTTGCTGTAGGGAACACGGTGACGGGTGGCGGAACCACACAAGTGCCAAGCAACTTTCTGGCCAAGTTTTTTAGTCATTTACACGAGCACAATATGGAGTCAAGCTCACAGTCATCTTCATGATGGTGGTTTTCTCTGGAGAGCTGGTCGCTTGGCTTTTTCTCTTCCCCAACGTGCTCGTGCAGGTCTTCTGAACAGCAGTGAAAGGTGACCCTAGGAAATGATTGTAAAACCGCAAGAAAGTTGCCAGAAGACTTGGGTGAATGTGGAGCCTGAAATTACCCTGAATTATTTTTTGTTTAAATTGGCTGTATTTCAAGCTGGCTTCCTTTTAAGGCTTAAAAATTTCTTCTGTGAGATTTTACAGTAATAAATCCATTATTACCAGCCTCCCACCTGCCTCCTCCCTGAAAATTCAGGAGGTGTGGTGTTTGCACTGACAATACGGGAAATACTCAAGCCAGTTTGAAACTTGATTATGGGGCCTGTTTCTTTCTAGATACCATAGAGCCAGCTTTTGTTATCTGCAGGACTGTCTGCCACCTGCCTGAGGGTGAGGGCCGTGCTGTCTGAAAGGACTCAGAAATTAGCAGTTTTGAATAACTTCAGACATTGAGCTTGCGCTTCAAAAAGTGGTGGGGGATTTTTTCTGCCTAAGTTCCTACACTGGATAAAATTGCTATTTGTAATCTGCTGCATTTGGATGTGGTTATCCAAATGTCTCAAGTTTTATTAATTGGTTGTTAAACAATTTTAAATAAAAGGAAAGTTGGATGACATTGACTCTTTGTCTTTCCAAAATGTACAGTTCACACGTCCTTTGTTTTTTGCTCTTATTCCTCTCACATGGTTTATTCTCAGATAAAAAAGCCCTTCCCTTTCCATTTGAACTGAGAAGATCCCGGTACTGTTGCTTGAAGCATCATTGTATTCCTTCTACTGGCTCCAAAAATCCCTATTTGAAGTTGCGGCCAGCGAAAAGCCTTGTGTCTATTTTAGTTTTTCATTATTTTGGGTTGTTTGTTGAGGTTGTGAAAGATGTGCCTTTTGTGTGCAGTATTACCTGGTGGAACGGCTTTTTAAAAAAAATGACTACGGATGCTAAGAGATTTGAAAGAATTTCAGGAAAAAAGCTCTGCTGATCAGAACCTTGATGAAGGAAGTATTTTGTGCCTGACAGTCTTGTGCATGGACAGCGAGGCAGGGAGAGCCGACATGCTCTGAAATGGGGAGGCCACACATATTTTGCAGAGGTTTTGTTCCAGCGCAGACAAACGGGGTTCCTGGAATGCCTGTGATGTGCAGGTTCTTGTCTGCGTCAGAGCCCCCACCTCCCCCCCCAGGTTGCTTGGAGCAGCTCGTTAATAATCTCGGAAGAACCTGGCAGTCGTTTGATGTGAAGGCTGAATCAGCCCCACTTAACTTTTTAACTCTTGGCGTTCCTGTTCATATTTTCGTTACTGGCAAAGGCTTCCCCTGGGGTTTGACACAGTGAGTCAAGGGATTTGTTTGGCATTTGAAGTCCATTGAAGCCCTAGCGATGAGAGAAACTCCCGTGCCAGGCTGTAGTTAAGGTATTTGGAAGAGGAGACGTGCCAACGTTGGCAGAACCTCAGATGGCTTTTTTTTTATATTTCCTTCCTCTCCCCCTTTGAAAGCATAAATGGGTTTGTGACTCCTGTGCGGTACCTCGGGGCTGCCACCCTGGCAGCGCCTGGGGTGAGGAGGATGCGAGGGCTGGCTTGGTGTTGTGCATTCTCAGCAGAAACAGGTGACCTTTGAAGAAAGCTAGTTTCTATTTTCTATCGTAATAAAAAAAAAAAAAAGCTTTTTTTTCTCTCCTAGTATGAAAAAAAAAATCCTAATATTTTCATGACTAAATTATTACAATACCATCCTGTAACTTTGCTGCTCGGAGCCTCAGTCATGCGTCTTTGAGGTTAATTATGAGATCTTTTTCCATTGACTTGAATGGGAGTGGGATCAAGTCCTTATCAAGGTTAGGAGACTTAAATAGGGGTTTTGTGTACTGTGGAATTACAGTGTGAAAGGAAGAGAAGAAAAGGGAAAGGATCGTTTTTCACTCTGCTGCTGTTAAATGTAGTATCTCAAGGATCCCATTATAAGTCTGTATCTCATTTTATTTTTGTAAAGAAACAGCTTGGCTTTTCTGGGCAGTCATTGTTTTTTCTGTACAGTGAGATAAAGGTATAAATATTTTAGCTTATACCGAATGGAATGCAGGGATTCACAGCCGTGAACTTTGCATTTTCTACTAAGCAAATCATCCAAATCTTATTCTTCCTCCGGTGCACTTAGCTTGGCACCTTTGTAAAACAGATTAATAATGGGCTTTGCAGCAATGAGCTTTTACACTGAATCCTACATCCAGGCTGTGGGCATTTAGAGAAATGTTCTGGGTAAAGAAGTACCACTATTTAATACTTTGCACTTCCTTTTCTTGAAAAATGCTGCTCTCTTACTTTAAGCTTCTGGGATGGAAATACCTTTTGTGTTTTAGCCGTATGTTGACATCTCTATGATTTTAAATGTTTTAATTTCTTTCAAGTTGGAAGTTAAGGGTGCCTGGTTCCGTGATGGAGCTGGTTAAAGGGGCTGATCCAGCAGCAGTGTGGGTACGGGGCCGGGGGGGTGAGAAGAATTTCTGAATTTATTGCTTTTCCAGGCGAGTGAAATGGCCACTAGTAAATCAGTGGGCAGTGGCCGACTGAGACTACACCTGGCTGTGGCATCGTGTCCTAGATTTATCTGCTGCTGAAGTGTCAAAGCTTTGACAGTTTGCAAGGAGTTAAAGCTCTCAGCAGGAAAGTGGGAGGAAGTTTCGCTGGCTTTTAAATTCCAGGCAAAGAGCAAACCATTGCTTCTTACTGTTGAGTGTTGACAGGCACATAAAAGCTGATAATGTAAGTCCAGGGGTTTAAGAGACTTAGTAGAGTTGCTTTTTTGTCGTATGACTGTATTTTAATGCCTCATTAAAGAAGCAGAGCCCTTTGAAATTCTTTACTAGATGGTGTTTAAAGAAAGGCGAGATGGTTGGGTAAAAATGTCAGTGTTTAAAAAACTAAGTCGTCTTAACCTCCATCTCTAATTTTGGATGGATAAATGAAATGATGGGAGGTAAGAGTTCTGAGCTGTGAATAACACAGCAGTGATAGCCAGGGACTGGAACTTTCCTTTTCTTATCCCAGTTCTCACAGCCCTCGTGAAGGGCAAAATGAGTGTTGTCCACATTGCTTTTTGCTCACAGAGAAAGGAAAGGCGTGAAGAGAGATGGAATTGCCCCAGTCTCTGCTGGCAACCGGTGCTGAACCTGGCTTTGAAGATTTTCATTCTGATTTGGTTTAAAGTAGAATTTCCCACCAGACAGAAATTCTTGCTCTCAGACTTGGTTTAGTCGTTGGGTGTTTGTTGTTTGTTTTGGGGGTTTTTTTAAGTGCTCTAATTCATTCTGAAGTTGTTTCAAAATGGATGCTGTGCAGTGCTGCTGTGGGAAATGTGAGTATGCTGTAAAACAAGTCAGTCCTTTAATTAAAAGAAAAAAAAAAAAGAAAAAGCAAAGCATAACACAACCCCCAAACCCAGCAGAAATGCGAAGGGAATGGGGAACCCAAACCCAAAATTGTTGCTTGTTTTGCATAACGGAATGGAGCGATGTGTTCTCCTTTTGTCTCAAAACAAAACTTTATTTACATGTAGACAGCAGCTATTGTGGGTCTCTGCTTCTGGTATTAATTATATCAGTACGGTTCTTGGATAAGCATATTAATTAAGGATACATCTTACTAAGCACTCCTGTTTGCTTATCCGATACTTAAGTTGCCTGAATACTTGTTTGTAAACTTTCTAAAAGCACTTGGCTCTTTCCAGAGGTTTGAATAGCCATTGTGGTGAGCTTCGGAGTTTCTCCTCTGCGATAACGCTCCGATACTTTTCCAATATGCAAAGAATTATTACTGGAGTCACACAATTGGCTCTTCTCGTGGGATCTGTAATCCTGGTTTTCCCTTGCACAAGCCCTGGCTTAGCGATCCCCAGCCTGCTACCATTCAGAGCAAGGAAAAGCTAAATCCAGACTACCAAAAGAAATTGTTGAGGCTGTAACTTTGATCTCTAATAAATCACAA
The DNA here is from genome assembly GCA_013399435.1 of Arenaria interpres. Taxonomy (NCBI): domain Eukaryota; kingdom Metazoa; phylum Chordata; class Aves; order Charadriiformes; family Scolopacidae; genus Arenaria; species Arenaria interpres. The sequence continues at coordinate 136,505 of VXAK01012549.1, forward strand.
TATTCAGTATTTCTCAATGAAATTTCCATCGCTGGTTCGAATTGGTTAGAAACCGTGCAGCGCTGTGTTAGCTTCCACCTACACACCGAAAGGCTTGTTGGTTTATAAATGGCAGTTGCCTGGAGATGATGGTCCCAACGGCAACATTTCACATGCAAAATTTGTTTAGTCTCTGATGGTTTTTTGTGGTTTGTACTGGATTTTGCACAAATAATGGCCAGTTTTAATTAAAAGAGGACGTAAGGTAGACTTGTTAGTATATTTATTTTCTTCAAAACAATTTTTGAAATCTTCTTGATACAGTTTTTGGAGAATTTCATTTCTAGACATATGCCTACTGGGCAAGTTTTTCTTGTTTTGTTTTTTCCTTTAACTAAACTGTTATGTAGCCAGGCAGACTGAAGGCATCTGAAGTAAAACAAAGCCTGTTTAGTCACAAAGTGAATCTCTCATTTTAAACATTAGGAAAAGCTCCATCCTTTTACACAGTTGTGTTTCATTTGGTCTAGAAAATACAATTGAGTTTTCTAAGTCATCCAGAACTGAAATTTGTTGTTTGAGTTTGTTCTTTGTTGGTGGTTTTGTGTTGTTCTCTTTTTTTTTTTCTTTTTTCTTTTTTTAAAAAAATCGAAGTTTCCTACTGACAAACACCAGGCTTGAAACATCTTGTTCAGTACCAAAACCCAAGGAACAATCAAACAGTTGAGGTTTAATTTGGAAGGGACCGTGGTGGCCACCTGGTTCAAAGCCTTGCAGGACCATCAAGACCAAGTTGCTCTGGGGGCAACATCCAATCAAGGTTTTATCTACTTCAGAGGATGGAGACTCTGGAGCCTCTATGAGAAGCTGTGGCTGCCCCAGCTCTGAAGGGGTTCAAGGCCAGGTGGGACGGGGCTTTGTGCAACCTGGTCTAGTGGGAGGTGTCCCTGCCCAGGGCAGGGGGTGGCACTGGATGATCTTTAAGGTCCCTTCCAACTCAAACCATTCTATGATTCTATGAGCATCTTCCAGGGTGTGACCATCGTTACAGTGAAGAATAATTTCCTGATGTCTCGTTGGGATTGCCCATGTTGCATTCATTGCTTCTTGTCCTTCCAGTGTGCGTCTTCGTCTCCCCATCGGTAGCTGTGGACACCAACAAGGTCCTCCTTTAGCCCACCCCTCTCCAGGCTAAGAAACCCCCACACTGTCAGCGTCTCCACATACGGCACATGCATCAACCCCCAGCTATCTTTTATGGAGAAAATAAAAGTGTTATTTTATTTTAGCCAGGTTCTGTTTACCTTGGTGGAAGTGATCTGTTTTTTTTTTTGTTATTCTTCAGGGCAAAAAGAGTAAATTTCAGTTTTTAGGCCCTTATGGGGCCTAGTGCTTCCCAAACCTGTGGTCTTTGGGCCCTGGCAGTTTGTTGCTCACCTCTAAGGAGGCCAGGAAAGGTAATAAAGAAATGTAAGGCTGTTGCCAGTAAACTGAAATTATGGATATGCGCAGCTCAAGTAGAAATATTTTTAAGGGTTTGCATCTTGGAAAAATGTTGGAAACCTTTACTGTAAGCCAATTATGTAATATTCCATGTATAAATTAATGTCATTTTCCCTTACATCCAAGGAGGCCAGAAGAAGCAGACAAGTTTGGATCCAGAGTCATAAGTGCCGAGAGCGATGGTGCTCTTGGAAAGAGCTTGCTTTTTTTGGAGTATTTGCAATGTTTAGCAGAGGTGATAGAAGTGCTCAGGCGTGTCGGTCAAAAATCAGGGCCAAGAGAACGGGACAGGGTATGGATATGTCATGAAGAAGGGAATTCATCGTTTTTAGAAGTGACAAGAGCACAACCAACCAGAGCAGGGGGAAAGTAAGAGGGTAAAAAAGTGAGGACATTTTGGGCTGAGGGGTGAAACTTGAAGATTATCGTGGAGCTTTTGATTGGGAAGAATCACAAAGGCATGAGCATGTTCCCTGTGATGCTGTCATTAACGTAAAATTAATCTGTGAGACTGCTCTGTCCTTGTTGAGAAGTTTGGATGGGGCAGTGACGGGGCTGTGGCAGGACGGTCCCTTTTTTTGCCCGAAGATGTGCTGAGTCAAACAATTCCATTTTCTGAGGGCAGCCCGACAAATCTCATGAGCTTTTGCTTTCCATTGATGTTCTCCAGGTGTTAGTATGTCACCTGGGGGTGAAAAAACATGGTGAAGGCATCCATTTTTTGATGTGTGTGGAGCTTTTGCACTACTTTAAGTCATGTGTTTGTGCTGCAGCAAGAACCACCCTGATTTTTGGAACTTTTAAAATGATTTGCGAGCGGTGTTTTCCGAACAACTGAATGTAGATGCACATCAGTATCAGATTGATGTGCGTGGAATGGTGTGGTATTGTGTCTTTGCCGAGATCAGAAGACCTGCTCAGAAGCTGTTCCAGTTCAGTGGGTCAAAAATCCATTTTTTATGAAAGGCCAACTGTAGATTTGCACCATTTACTATAACGGCTCCAATTTGACAAGATAGAGGTAACAGAGAGCTACGTCCAGTTGGCGGGATAATTTGAGAATCCAGCATGCTCAGATGGTTAAAACATGGTGTTTTCTGCTGCTACTTTGTAATACTTGAAAAAAGAAAAAAAAAAGGTGTGGAAAAGGTGGGAAAAAGCCAATTTGAGAATAAATTTCATCTCTCTGAGGTCACTCTTTGGTTAACAGGGTTGGCCATCGTTCCTACAGCTGTATGTATCCTGTCAGGGACAAAAAAGCCCAAGGTGATTGCTAGGCAGCATCTGGGGAGGAACCATAAGCTTCCACACCATAATATATTTAAACCATGGCAGCAGCAGTTAAGCTTGATTTTTGTTCTAATTCTTCCCCATCCCCTTTTCAAATTGTTCTGGAATTACAGATTAGGAGATAAAAAAACTCCAGCAGGCCCTAAGAACTAGGGAAAGTGTTTTGTTATTACAAATTTTAATGCGAAATTTCAGGTAGCAAAATACAGATATTTTGCGGTGTGTGTAATTTAGTTTTCTAAATTGGAAAATCTGCTGTTACCTAGCAGTTAATGACTATTTTTTTCCAACGTTTGGAATGCAGGACCTGATTTGATAAGCTGATAAAAGAAAACAAAACTGAGAACGTGTTGGAAATGCTCAAAGTGAAAATTACAGTTTAGGTAGGTTTGGTGGTAGATAGTTAGACATTTTAATTGAACTAAAATAGTTTTATACTAATACAGTACTGTTGTGGGAGTACATTTTGTGGTGCATTTGAAATTGAAGTATTTAAGTGGGGGAAAATGTATGTTAATGCTTTGCAAGAAAGTGATTTTTTTTTTTTAATACCATCTATCTAAGCAAAATAGCTGTTAAAGAAATAGAGCTCTCGAGTCTGTACTGGAAAGTGAAGTGTAAAGTTTAAGGATAATTTCATCAAGCCAGGAATTTGCTTTTATCACTTTGGCTGGTGTATTAAACTGCAGCAGGTAACAACCGTGTGAATTGTGGAGTAAATTTGTGTTCCTGGACAACTCCAGCGCAATCAGCCCCTGCTGGTATGAAATAGAGGTGTTGAGTCAGTCTGAAAGTCCTGGGTTCTTAATATCTCCGTGACAGGGATAAGGGAAATGAGTCCGGAGGATGATTTCTCTTGTCCACATGGAAATAGGGGCATTGAATTTGATCCCACAGCTCTGGTTGCCCGACAGCAAGGTGGGCTCATGGTAAGCAGTGGAAACCCCAGCTTGCCCATTACGACTCAGCACTAGCCCACAGCTGGGCTGGCTCAATATAGTTAAATGGGTTAAAATTATCACTTTTTATTATTTGAGATTACTTGGGCCTTTGGGGATTTTCTCTGAATTTGGAGTAACTACTCCAAATTTATAGAAAATAAACTACCACTTGCACATGCATGCACACAAAATTACCAAAAGAAGTCGATTCGGGGTTTTTAGGTGTTTGTACCCAAGTGTGCGTGTGCAGCTGCGTTCTTCAGCTGTGGGTGAAACTGGTCTTAGTCTAAAAGGACCGGGGTCACTGATAGAGGATTTTGCACTCTTTTGAATGAATGTTTTAAAACAGTAGATAAATTGCACTGACCTGAGCTATCTTTTTTCAAATCAACCCCGCCCTCCTTCTTGAGATGTTTAATACTATCCCATTTTCTTCAAATTCTGTACTCCCTTTCTACTCTGCCAGCTTCAGTTTGGGTGTTCTACCAGATACTTTACTTGTAATATTTTAAGAAGGAAAGAACCTAATTATTTTATTTTATTTTTATTTAATTTTATTTTAATTTTATTTTATTCAGATTTGTAGAATAGGTTGTGGTCCATGGTTTGCAAGGAATTAAGAGACAGTGAAAATCCAGCATTTGTGTATTATTTCAGGGCTTCTAACCTGTGGGAGAAGGTGGCTGGCACAGCCCTTCCTGCTCTTCTTGCTTTGTTTTTTCACCCCATTTCCTTGACAAAGCAGCAGGGAGATGAAGACAGTGATGTCCTTCCAGAAGGCTGTACCTCTTCTGGGTGGATGGGAATAAATGAAGATCCCAGTCCAAGGTCTTGGAATAACCAGTGTCCTGTGCCTCTGTGGAGCAGGTGTAATGGAGACGTGTTTTCCAAAATAAAAAGTCATCACTATAGAACACTTAGTGCCAGATGGTAGAAGGATGGACATAAACTCTTAACTAGCTGTGTGTTTGAAGTTCACAACCGGAAATTAAAAACCAACCAAACCAAACCAAAAAACCCAAACCAAAAGAGCCAACCTTGGATAAACCCCAGCAATTCCAGTAGAACAAGATAATGCAAAATATTATGAGGTGAGGGGTTTTGACATGTATGTGTGTCAAAGAGGGTGCACAGCCTGGTGGTGCACTCAGGGTCAGGAAGCTTATGGAGAACGTGGAGCTGTTTCAAGTGGTCCATGAGGACCAAAGCCTGTGGAAATCATCCTCTTCGCATCTCCACTGAGCTTTAGGTCAGGGCTTGGGGAGCAGCTGGCAAGGTGCTGGGGTTCCTGGTTGCGATGGTGAAATGGCTGCTCTCATCGGTAGTTTAATTTGACCAACTGGACTTCCTTCTTTGCCTCTTCTTCTGTGTAGGATTTATTTTAAATTACTTTGAAAAAAAATGCACTTTTTATTACAGCCATTTAAAGGGAACGAAGCTGTTTCCAAATGCACAAACAGAAGTGCTTAACCATTAACAAAACATGATTTTTTAAAGGTATCACCTTTTGTCTGAGCGAAATGACAGAGATTTGCATATTTAGGTTTAAAAAACCTTATCTCTTTATACTAAAGTATTCTACAGTCTTTGCATTAATTTTGCCTTGTTTAATCCAAGGTTGTAGCTATAATGCTCCTATGTTCCTCTTCAGGGCCTTAAGTGTGATGAATATAGAATCGGTTGCTGCCAGGAGGGTTGGGGAAGGTTATTGGTGCATGGGGAACTCTCGTTAACTTCTGGGGATTCGTGTATTGTCACATTTGTCTTTTGTTTTCCTCTTTGCCGAAGGTTCTTTGGTTCTTTACAGAAGTTGCTATTACCAGTATCATCAGGGTAATCTCATTTTTTTCTCAAGGTCCAGGGATTTGGTACAGGTTTTCTGTACCGTGCACAAATCGCTTGATTGTGTAAAGGTATAACGTATATAAAATGTATAGAATTTATATAAAATAGAGCCGATGATGACAGCTTCTCTGCAAAAATTGTGCAGCAATTTTGTAAGGGCAGTGGGATTTTTGTAGAAGATCATGAATTTTTTTCTAGCTCTACGTTGAGATAGTATTAACTTCATTGGTCTTAATGATGACACTGCATGAAAACTGTATGTCCTTGCACAAATAAATAGTTTGAAAGAATTTCAGATTTAATATATCATAGAATCATTTATATATCGTCATATATATATCTCAATATATCAGATAAAGTTTTCAGTTGTTTGTTCTGCCAATTTTCTTAAATATAGTGGGAGAGTGACTTTCAGTTTTTTCCTTTTAAAATTTCAGATTTCCGAATAGATAATTTTTCACTGGGGGAGTATTGGTAGTCTTTGTTGTGCCAAGTGCCTGTAGTATTTCAAAGCAGGCTTTATTTCTGTTCTAATTCTTAAGGACAGTATGGAAACGTGAATGCAGCGTGCTTGTTTGTACAGTACACATTTATGGGTAGACAACAGTACACTGGGGAGAAGAAAGTCCCCAGGACTCAAAGGACCAAAAACCAGTCCACCAGCATCAGAAAAATAACAACTTTTTCTGCAGTGCTCAGAAACCAATGACAAGGTACCTGGTTTTTAATCAGAGGCAGCGCGGGGCCAAAACAACTATTTGTTCTAGAACTTTGTCATTTAATTTAAAATTTAGTTTGAAAGTTGTTTTTTTTTTTTTTTTTTTAAAGATTGGCACAAATGATGGCACGGATTTCTAAAAATGAGTATTCAAAATCTTCTTCAACCTGTCATTCCTTTTGTTTTCCGACAGCTCTGCTCCAAACAATGCAAACATAGAAATGGCTCTGTCTTTTGCCAGCTTGAGATCTTGTGCTCATATATCTCCATGCACTGGAGCACCAACATTTAGCATTTTTAAACCTAAAGCTAAAACAATTAAACAGTGTTTTCATATGGATTTAAAAGCTTCCATTTATCAGATATTTTGATTAAATATGGGTTTGGGATCAAGCCACAGTTGCCCAGAGAGTCTGCAGCATCTCCATGGTTGAAGATACCCAAACCTCAGTTGGGCAACCTGACCTGGTTGGACCTTCTGTGGAGGAGGTTGGTCCAGGTGACGTCCAGGTGTCCTTTTCATCACAAATGATGCTGTAACTCTGTGAAACAGGTTCCTTTAAAACCATCTAAACAAAAATAACTCCTGGCTACTGAAGGACATTGCTACTCCCTTATGTTTTACTGGCTTTAGTTCTGCAGCTTGCGGGGAGCCATGGCGCTTTAGCTGCAGGTTTAAGGCAAAGCTACATTTCAAAATTGTCCCTCTTTTATTTTAATACTGGATTTGGATGATGAGAAGATGATACTGTTAGAACTGAGCAATGATTTGGAGTGAGTTCGAGTCATTGGATCTCTTTTGGTGGTTAAATCACAGGCTAAAACACTTGATAGTTGTTCATGGAGTATGAACAGTCGTTAACGCCTGAACGGGCCAATGTGACTACGGACGGGACTTGGGTCAGTGACGGTGGTGTAGGTGAAAGTGAGGAAAGAGGAAAAACACTGGCCACTTAGCCTCTATGAAAGTGTGTGAACCGTAAATAGTTGCGGAAGGGAAGTAGAGGGCATGCGTGAAAAGGCAGCGGCGAGCAGGGTACCAGGTCTCATGCCATCAGAGGATCCATAGAACATGCACTCTGTCAGAAGAGCTTCTGGTGTCAGTCACCAAGTCATATTGGCATCAGTATGGAGTATGAGTTTGAGAAGATCAAGTAGTGTAGGGGGGTTTCTTACTATTGCACCAAACACCTACACTAATGTGGTAGACTTTACTTTCCAAGTCATAGGAAGAATTAAGTGTCGTCGCCTTCTTGGGCTGCTCAGAGGGATATTTGTGCTTACATCAACTCCTGAGGCATCTGCGCGGGCTTTCATCTCTAAAATAGACCAGGAAATGCAAAAGCCCTGGATATAGACTTTACTCTATTCCTGGCTTGATGAGCTTTTAAGTTCCACTGCTGGGGGTTCCTTTGCCATTTATAGCGCCAATCATTAAACGTTGTATTTGGTCTGAAATTACTGTTGTTTTCACTTCTTGATGTTTGATTATCTTGAGTTGGAATTTTTATTTTTGGGGCCCCAGCTAAGGAGGGTTTACAAGGCACAGAGTTGGGGGAGCAAGATGCATTGTTCCTTCAAGATAGCTAATGTATGATAACCAATTAAAATAAAATTCCAGTGGCATAATCAGAGGACACTGTGTAACTTTCATATGTTAACAAGTTGCAGGAAAGGTTGTGAGGAGCCTGGGCCCATCAAAAGGAATTTGAGGCTGCTTTTATGCTAGCTAAGATTTTCCTATCTCTTACCCTGCATTGAATAAGAAAACACCTTTTTTCTCTGATGAAGAGAAACCTGGAGTCCAGCCAAACATAGTTCCTGGCAAATGGTGACTTGTTCCTAGTCTTATCCAAACATTGTTGGTGTCTTGCTCTGGGGAACTGCAGGAGGTGGGGAGAGAGGAAAAAAGGAAGCACATGAGCATCCAATTTCTGTGCAAGGCACAGGTACTAGAGCTGTTCTGGGAATATCTTCATTCCTCTGGAAAAGTGGAGATGGAGGCTGTCTCTTCCTTGCTACCAGGAAGAGACAGCCTCCCTTTCCTCTTTATGGACAAGACAGGCTCTCCTCTTCACGCTGGTTCCCTTCTTTGAAGGAAGTCTGGCAGAAAGCAGGAACTTTATAAAGGTGATCTCCAGTGACCTGTGGCAAGGTGCCTCGAGCTGTGTCAGTGGAAAGCATCCTAAATAAAAGGCTTTCAACAGAGGGACAGGACCTCACCCTGAACCGATTGGCTTTTCCTCCTGGTGCGTTGAGAGCGGAATTTTGCTCCTGGAGAATGCTGGCGGACAAGGTCCCAGCTGGCTGTGATGGAGCTTGAAGACCTGAAAGAACAATGCTGTCCTGGGGGCACTGACATGGCTTGGAGAAAATTCTCATAGGCATTAGGGCTTGAAGTTCTGAATTTTGAGAATTTGAGGTTAAGTGGGGTCAGTCTTCTGTTTGTAAGTTAAATCCAACTTGTTCTTTCACCACTGATTCCCCAGGATCTGTGTGTGGGGGGGTGTTTTTAAAGATGAAACTACTGACTGTGTTGAGGGATGGGAAGAGGTCTGCAGCACCATGTCTGCTCTCTGTGAAGCTCCCTTGCTTGAGGACAAGCTGTCCTGGTGGGTAACACTTTTTGGATCTGTACAGTAGGACACCTGCCCCTTTCACCTCCTCAGGACCATTTTTTCCTATGTCTTTACCTGTCATTCCCGTAGACTCTTCCCTGACGCCTTCCTGGCTTTCAGCTGTGCCGCCGTGCTCTCACTTTTTCCTGCTTCCTTGGCTAAAAGTGGGAATTCCACCCTGGCTGGGTTTCCTCAGGTCACCCTGGCTGCCATGGGCTTGAACCAGGAGCCAGAACTCAACTTGCCCAGGAGACGGGACCTCACGGTCCCGAGGAGTCGCCTCCCACCTCTTCTTGTGGCACTGGGGTGAGCTGGAAGGTGGCCCTCAGGTCCGGCTGGTGGGCAGAGGCTGGCTCCACGAGGTGGCTCCCAGCTCGTTCCACACAAAGCTGAGCTGATTTCCTCAACCCCAGGCGCCAGCCACACTTGGGAACTGGCTTCCAGCTCTGCTGCTTGCAGACAGACAGGAGCTCGAGGTTTGGGCTGCCGGTCTTTCTTCCCCAAAGTGTGAAGGCAGCAGGAGACCTGTGGGCAGGGAGTGTCTCCTGGGAACCAGCTCTCCGTGCCCACGGGAACTCGCCGGAGATGAGAAGAGGCTCTTGGCTGACGTTGCTGGAGGAGCCATATGGCAATTAGGAAGGTCTGTAGCAGTTGGGAACCTCTGGCCTGGAGCTTGTCTTCAAAAGATCTTTGCCCTGTATTTTTGGCCGAGACAGACTGTCCCATTGAAGTGGGTGCTGTCATGCGAGACAGGTACTTCCTCAGATCTTCTTGCTGTTTCCATGAGTTAAAACATGTACAATACAATATGTTCCAGCAATGCATGGTCCTTATTAGTGATTGTACAACTTCCTCTGGTTCAGGTGGTTGTTTCTTCACCAAAAATGCCATGTTTTACCAAAAACTCGGCCAAGCTTTAATAAACCACTGCCCAGTTGCGACGACTAAACTTTAATTAAACTATGGAGCCTGCTATAAACTTGAAACTATAAAATTGAACTTGAACTTCAGGTGTGATCAAACCAACCCCCCCCTCCTTGTGGCAGAGGTCTGGGGCTGGAGGTGGTCCCAGTTTGTGTTCCTGCCCACCGTGTCCCCCCTGTGCCTGTCCCTGCGCATCACTGTCCCTCTAAGGGAGCTACGGAAAAGTGGGTCTTAAAATACTGGTATTTTTTGTAGTTGGTTTGTTTGAACATGGAGAAGTCTGGGAATAATACAAAAGCCTGAATTATAGGTGACACAAAACTTTCATTGTTAACGGTGTGAAAAGCTTATGTTGAAAATCGGTTAGCTTTAGTCATCTTTTTGAAAAATTGTCTTTTAATTTTAATCTTTTCTTACTTGACTTTGAAATATTTAGTTGAGTCTCTTCTAATCAAATGCTGCGAGTCTAAAACTTCACAAATAAAGAGATTATTCAGAGACTGTGTTGGTGAGGATGTTCAAAACTTCATTTGTTTTGATATTGGCAAACAAAAAAATCAGGTTTGCTTTAGAATATATTACCAATTTGTATAAACAGTATTGCTTTCCTGTTAGAGAATATATTTGTTTTACTCGTATAAATATATGCTTGTATCTATTGTTATTTAATTTTATTATTTAAATGAACGTTTTTCTTTTCTTCCCAGAGGATGCCAAGCAAGTTTTTGGCCAGACCACAATTCATCAGCACATTCCGTTTAATTGGAATTCAGAGTTCGTGCAGCTGCACTTTGGAAAGGATAGAAAAAGACACCTCACGTACGCGGAGTTCACCCAGTTTTTACTGGTGGGTCTAATACAATACAGTGTCACAAGAATATTTCAGGGATATGTAATGTATAGAGAATAAAATACAATCTATCTTTTGTAAGGACTCCTTGGCTACTCACACTTTAGGGTACTTTGTTACAGCAAACAAAATATTGCGCTAATAAACAAAATAAACAGATTGTATTTCAGCAGCACTGTTACAGATAGTCTTCAGTAGGAAAAGTGATCCTTGAAGTGGTGAAACACGTGAGTTTCTTATTTGTATTCCTTCTGAATCCTTAATGCCTGTATTTACACTAGAGAGTTTTAAAATGGGAACCTGCTTCAAGACTGCACGGTTTCTTTTTTTCTTGTTTACACAAGTCTGTTAGTTCACAGTAGGAGGTGGTATCATTTTGATGAGGAATAATTAAGATAATGCTATTGAGACAAATGTTTCAAATTGACTTTGTAGAACAGAGCCTAATTAACTTTGTATGAAGAGGACGTCAGGTATCACATGATTAAATTGTATTCCCTTGGGTTTTGTATTGACTGTTGTAACTCCTGAGTAGCTATGACATAGACCAGTTTTGTGACAGAATAGCAGAACTAGAACCTCTTTTGGATAAAAAAGCAAACATGTCACTTGATTAGTGTCAGTGACCATGGCAATTAGGGAAAAATGTCTCTGGCCACATGTTCTGGTGTTCACATATCCTGATTTTGGTGGATTAAAATCACAGTCTTAACAGAGAGCACTATTCCTGTTCGCCTGGTGCGTCTAGAGATCTGAGGAAAAGCTAAAGAAAAACCCAGAATGAAAATAGGACACATTTTTGCCAAAAAAAAAAAAAAAAGGGGGGGAGGGGGGGAAGGGGGAGCGGCGGGGGAGGTTAGAGCCACAGGCCTAAAGAGCCCGTAAACTCATGGCTGGGTATGTGGAAGACTTGAGTTCTTCTTTGTGTCTTTGGGTTCTTTCATGTTTTTTCTTTGAATTAGGAAAAGCAAGAGCTGAGGCAGGATTTTCCAACATTGGGGATGAATCCTGATGACCAGGCTTTCTCATCCCTTGGAGGGGTGTTTCTCTTTCCTTGCCTAAAGGGACTTTTCTTGGATGTGATCATATTCTGGGGAGAATTGTATTTGGTTTTGGTGTGTCTCCTTTGGTTTTTTTAAAACTGGCTCTACTGCAAAAGTGAATCCTGGCTAGTTGCAGTGCAGAGGAACTGTGTTGGAACTCATCAGTGGTCCTCAGGAGCCAGACGGCCTTTTGGGTGATGATCATAGAATCACAGAATGGTTTGGGTTGGAAGGGACCTTAAAGATCATCCAGTTCCAGCCCTCTGCCCTGGGCAGGGACACCTCCGTATAGAACAGAAAGAGGGAGGAAGAGTGATGGAGGAAAAGGATGACAATTCTGGGTGTCCTCCAGAGAGATGACATGCATTCCGGAGAAGTTCTGAGGCTGCTAATAAAGATGCTCTCGGCATTGGTGCAGGCAGCAAGGACTTTCCAATAAATTAATTGTCCTCAGGCTCTGCTGAAGTTGCCTGTTGTTGGTACAGTCTGTCAGGACGCTCCGTCAGTCACCGCAATTGGATACATCTTTCTAGAACTGTAAATCTTTGAAACACATAAGCTCCCTTGCTGATTCTTGCCTTGCAGCGTTGCATGATAGATTCTGAAGTCTGGGCACGGGAATGACTCTCAGCACAAATTGGAGACTGTTCACAGAGGTAGAAATCTTCCTTGAAGGTCTGTAACCTCTGGGACTTGGGCTTTGCTTTGGAGTCAGTCTTCTTGGTCTGATGTCTAGACCTTGGACCTCAGACAGCAGGAGACCACAGTGGAGACCAAACTACCTTCCTGCACATTCCTGATGCATGAATGCTCTTTACAATGCATTTAACGTGGCCCAGATGGGTCTGTAAGGCGTGTCAGGTTCTGCTTTGTAAGTACGATGCAATTTGCAACTTTTAATGAAATAATCCAGCTGGATTCAAATTCATTCACATTGGCTCCTGTTATGCCACGTAAAGTTGTTACATATTCATCATCTGTCACAGCAGTTGGGCTCATCACCACTTCTGGCAAAGCTGAAGGCACGTGGAAAATAATATTAGTATATTTAGCTGTGCACGAGGTGGATCTCTTAGGGCTTTCCATAAGAAGAGTTTATATGGGATTCTGATAGTTTATATCCTGCCAGCACTTTTTTGTCTGCAGTAATAGAGATGCCCAAAAGTAGAGCCTCCAAACTGTGGCTCTAATACAGCTAACAATCTGTTTGTTAACCCAGAGCTCAGGGTTTGTTGTTGTACCCTGCTGCTTGTTCTGCGAGCTTAAAATTATATATTGGTGGATATATCTCCACTAAATATCCGTCACATATGGTCAAGTTCCATCATCACTTAAGTAGCGAGTCTGCTTCAGGAAGAACAACGCTGGCCCCTTTCTCGGTATGTAAAATCTATTCCGCAGGATGAATTTTAACATATGCTTAAATGTGGGCCTGGTAAATCCATTTCCACGTTGTCTGGGAATTTATTTGTGCCCAGCGCATTAGTTGATGAAGTTGTGCTCTTTAATTGAGCCCCAGGATCTATTCCAGTGGAAAGGGTTGTGCTGTATCTGATGACTTGGAGATCCATTGGGATGGAACCCAAACATAAATTTCTATCTAAGTGGGAACTAAAGAAGCTTCTAATGAGCTGTAAGTGAACGCTGGGGTAAAATTTCTAGATAGGAAATAAGTTCATGAAAATTCCGCTGCCAGCATGTCTGCCACGATGTGCAAATTAATTTTTCACATAGTCTTATGCTACCTGGGGGAATTCTGGACTTCCAGCGCCAAGGGAGAGCTTGCTTTCTGAGTAAATCTTAAGTTTACAGAAAGTCTAGTCGGAGAAGGTTCTGTAGGATGTGTAATTTGTATTGCAAAGCAGAGAGGATTGTATTTCTGTGAACTTTAATCTGTCTTGGTAAACAATGATGGACTGAAGTAGATGGAACACTAAAAATTATTGCAAATCAGATAGCGTCTCTGAACACTGCCACTTTGCTTTAATGTGGTATTTTTTATACAAGCTGCACATAGACAGCATAGGTGATGTTATGAACATCTTGTAAAGATTTACCTCATAAATTGCTGGTAGCTGCTGAGCCGCTTCTGAAAGGTAGTTAGTCACGCTGTGAGATGGCTCAGCTTTCAGCCTGGGGACCGAGGGAATAGATAGCCTTTTGGAGTTAAATGCTTTAAATAGAGTTTAGTACGTTGTTATGCATGTATAGTGATTAGAGAAGTGACATCGCTCTGTTTTTTTTTGTAAGTGAAATGTAGTTTTGAGACTAAGCATGTTACTGTGTAATGGGCTGCATGTTCTTGTGTGCCATGTCACCGCCTTGGTCGTGGTTTGGGAATATCTCTGCCTGAAGATCCCTGTGCTTTTTTCATCCTCCCCTTCAGCTCTTCCTTGGGGACGCCCCGTCTGGAGCACTGGGTCCAACTCTGGGCTCCCCAGTTCCAGAAGGACAGGGAACTGCTGGAGAGGGGACAGCAGAGGGCTACAAAGATGATGAGGGGCCTGGAGCATCTCTCTGATGAGGAAAGGCTGAGGGACTTGGGTCTTTTTACCCTGGAGAAGTGAAGGCTGAGAAGGGATCTGATCAATGCCTATAAATACTTAAAGGGTGGGTGTCAGGAGGATGGGGCCAGTCTTTTTTCAGTGGTGCCCAGGGACAGGACAAGAGGGAACGGGCACAAACTGGAGCATGGGAAGTTCCATCTGAACACGAGGAGGAACTTCTTTCCTGTGAGGGTGGCAGAGCCCTGGCAGAGGCTGCCCAGAGAGGTGGTGGAGTCTCCTTCTCTGGAGACATTCAAACCCCTCCTGGACACGTTCCTGTGGGACCTGCTCTGGTTAGACCTGCTCTGGCAGGGGGTTGGACCGGATAATCTCCAGAGGTCCCTTCCAACCCCATATCATTCTGTGATTCTGTGAACTAAGGAGGAGGTGCCAATAGGGAGCTCCAGAAGACAAACAGCATCCTATGCAGAGTTTTCCAGTTTATTCACTCTTCCCTGACCATCGAGAGCATAGGCATATGGAACCACCGAGTCCTTCAACTTGCGTTTGGCCAAGTGGGAGAATTCTTCTCTCTGGTGGGTTCCACATGTAGCAAGAAGATTGGAAGGAATCACATTAGCAGGGAGAGGATGGGGTGTTTGGGCTTGTGTTAATTGTAGTACTAATGGTCTTTTTGCAATTAGCTGGGGGACAAGAAACAGGTTCTCAACCTGCCTCTCTGGAACGTGGGCCCAGCTTTACTTCTGGGTCAGCCAAGGTCCCCCCAGTGGTACCTGCACCTCCAGACCCACTAGTGGGGACACACAGATGGTGGCAGACTGGGCTTCTGCAAGTGGTGCCCAGGTATTTTACAGCATTTTAGTGCTGGATTCTGCCAGCATAACAGCGCCAGCGGTTTCAGTGGTTAAAACAAATGGAACGAGGGAAGGATTTGAAAGCAACATTCACAGTTTCCCATGCAAGCCTTCTGCTAAATTCAATTTATTTTTTCCTTTGGTGACACTGCCGCTTAATGACAAACATTTTTGTTCATTTATTCATACGTTTCCCCCTGCCAGGTGGTGAGTATTTGGGAATACAGGAGTGATTATACCTACCTCCCCCTCAGAGCTCTCTGCCTCCCTGGTAGCTGCCTGCCTCAGCTGATGAAATTTTTTCTGTGTTCTCGTGCTCCTCCCACCATAAACCTCTCCAAATTGCTTGCTTCCAAATTTCTGTTGAGATTCTAGTCACAACTGGAGCGAAGCAAGAGCTTACGTGGCTGCATCCAGCCAGAGTGGACGTTACTGCTGAATTGTAACACCTCCCTGCAGAGGGCTGGCATGGACAGGAAACGGGACACAACTGAAATTGTAACATTTCAAATTCTAGCCCCCACAAGCGTTTCTCATCAAAAGCAGAAATTTCTGAATAATTCCATAAGTGAAACGTGGCTTTGAAACACCCATCCGTCCTTCCCCCTCCTCCCCTTTTTCCTTCTTCTGCCTAATATATCAAGAGGTTTTCATAGTACCTCACAGGTTAGCTGTTTTAATTAGAAATTAGGACTAAAATTGGGGAGGTCGGGATCTCCGGCAGGTCTGATCCTCCACCAGCTGAATTTGCCTTTCACCCTTCACTCTCTATTCCCTTGAACACTGCTGTTGCTCCTGCAAATTACAGGAGATCACATTCACCAAGAAGATGTCCTACGGGTGATCCTTGACTAGCCTGAGTCTTGGCTTAAAATGTCTTTTAAGGCATATATTTGCAAATAGATGGAAATAATAGGATGGTGTCACGGTCCACTGCCAGACTTGCATAGTATTGCTGTGACATCCTTTTGCTCTGATTCAATTTTCGGAGTAACTCATTATGAGTGTGTATTCAGACTAAGCACTGTATTTCCAGTGAAGAAGTTTTTATAAGTCTTGGAATTTAAAGGGAGGACGTGGCGATAATTTGTTTTCCTCCATTCAGCAAAGACATCTCAATGGGGAAGTCGAACTGCATCACCAAAATGTGGTTCTGGTTTTGGCAAAACCGTTGAACTGAACAAAAAGTTCCTCTGTATTACCAGGTTCCTGTCTGTGCAGGGTTGTTCCTTTGAAATGAAAAATAAAATAATAAGAAAGTAGTCTAAGAGTAATTGATGAAGAAAAGGGTGAAGGTCACAATAGAAAAAGATACAATTTTGAAAGATTAAATGCCTTTTTTCCTCCCCTCTTCTCTCAGGGGTACATTTGAATCACAAAATGAGATTATCAGGTGGTTGCATCAGATAATGCTTGTGAGTGATCTCTGTTACTGCTGCGGAAATATTGAGAGCTGGTCTTTAATCAGTCCTGATACAAGCAGTTCTAAGTTAAACTGCTGGTGGCTTTTGTAGACAAATAACTTGATGTTTTAAATGAGGATGCTTTTTGAGGGAATGCTTTTAAGATTAGTGGGTGTCTGTGTGGAGATCTCTGATGATGGTATTGTCCTCGCTCAAGGAGCAGCAGACGCTTTCACAGGAAGTACTTTGCCCTGCTGTGACACAGGAGATAAACTGGAGACTGCACATCATGGAACACTTAAATGTTCACGAGTAGGAGATCACCCGCACTGGTGTGTTGATACGTGTCCTCCCTTTCTCAGCTCAATGAATTGTGCAACCCAGTGTCCGGACAGCAAAGAAATCATGATGGTTGTTCCAGATATTGAGCTCAGTGACAGCGACTGTATGTGCCACCGATAGAACAGGCTGAAAGCTGCACATACAATATCCAATTAAAATCTGATTACATGTTATCGTGTTTTGATAAGTATGAGATATCTTGTATGATTGCATTATTTGAAATCTAACTATTAAGGTGATGAATTTGAAATAACTTTTTTTTTCCCCCCCTCTGTTTTCAGGAGATACAGTTAGAACATGCAAAGCAAGCTTTTGTGCAGAGAGACAATGCTCAGGCTGGAAGAGTCACAGCCATGGACTTCAGGGACATTATGGTCACTATCCGGCCACACATGCTGACACCATTTGTAGAAGAATGTCTCGTAGCTGTGAGTAGTCCTGTATCCCAACTGGGAAAGAGTCGGGATGCAGTCCAGCTTATGGATGGGTGGTTTTAAGTTTAGCATTTATTATCTACACATATGAAAGTTAACCCTTATTGCAAAATTTGTGTCCACAATGTTCTTGTAGACAAAGCAGGCAGATGGACCTTAGCAATGGCCTACACAGGTAGAGTTTGCCTGAGGATTTCCAGTCATTCCGTCATAGTGTAGACTGTGTCAAATATGTCAAAATACCCTTGCATCCCCCTTAGGAAATCATCCCCAAAGGACTGGCTTTGTAAATAAGGATTTGGCCTTGCACAAAGCCAAGTGCAAGGTCCTGCACATGGGTCTGGGCAATCCCAAGCACAAATACAGGCTGGGTGGAGAATGGATTGAGAGCAGCCCTGAGGAGAAGGACTTAGGGGTGTTTGTGGGTGAGAAGCTCAACACAAGCCACCAACGTGCGCTGGTGGCCCAGCAAGCCCCCCGCACCCTGGGCTGCATCCCCAGCAGCGTGGCCAGCAGGGCGAGGGGGGGATTCTGCCCCTCTGCTCCACTCTGGGGGGACACCCCTGGAGTCCTGCCTCCAGCTCTGGGGCCACCAACAGCAGGAGGACATGGAGCTGTTGGAGCGGGGCCAGAGGAGGCCCCGGAGATGCCAGGAGGGCTGGAGCCCCTCTGCTGGGAGGGGGGGCTGAGAGAGTTGGGGGGAGTCAGCCTGGAGAAGAGAAGGCTCCAGGGAGACCTTAGAACCCCTTCCAGTTCCTCAAGGGGCTCCAGGAGAGATGGGGAGGGACACTTGATTGGGGGATAGGAGCTGCAAGTGGTGGGAACCGCAACCTCGTGACAGGATATTAGAAGGAGCCCACAGCAAAAAGTGTAGCCAGAAGCCTTGGGGACTGACAGTGAGATCTAATATTTTCTTCCTCAGTTCTCTCCCCAGTCTTGTTATCAGCTTTTCTGGGAGATGTACTCTCTCATAAAACATAAGATTTTTGATTCTTCCTCAAGGTCAATCAAATTTTATCAAGTTTATGCATTGTTATCAGAAATTTGCTGGATCATCTTTCTTATGTTTTAAATAGGGAATTGATCCAATCATCTTTCTGTGCACAGGCCCAATACCACTTTAAAATAGAGGTTTAGGCTCTGTTGTTATTTGAGAAGGAATAACTGTTCAAACCTTCTTATTCCCGTTTTCTTTGCCTGATATAAGCCTGAGAGCTTATTCCTGGTTTTCCATGAGGTGAAATGTCTGTAAATTTAAATGTTTCAGCTGACCTTTTTCAGAATATGTTTTGATTTTGTTGAAACGTTCTGTATAGTAATATACTTGACGTGTAGAAGTAGATTTCCTCATTACTAGAAATAAGCCAACTTATGAAACATTTCCAACTGAAGCAGTACTGAAACCTGAACTTTGTAAATTACTACTGGTTATGTTGTTCTAATCCTGCATATGTATTTGTTTAGGTTTGTAGGGTGGGGAGAGTTTTACGTTCTGGTCATGATTAGTTTCAGTAACATAAGAATCTTTCATAGTTTTCTTTATTTTGCAGGTTTGGTTTTTGTTTTTGTTTTTTATGAAAAAGCAACCCTGTGCTACTGTCGCTCTTGTAAAATAACACTGTTTGAAAACCTTTATTTCAAGATTTTTTTCTTGGTCTTGTAACAGCCTCCTTTCTCTTTTCTTCTTTTACTGTCTCTACTCTAGGCTGCTGGAGGTACCACTTCCCATCAGGTCAGCTTTTCCTATTTTAATGGATTTAATTCTCTCCTTAACAACATGGAGCTCATTAGAAAGATCTACAGTACTCTGGCTGGAAACAGAAAAGATGTGGAAGTCACTAAGGGTTGGTAGAAATGTTTGCAGTCTGGAAGTTTCCTTGGGCATTTGGTTTGGGGGAGGGGGATGGAGGGGAAGACCTCATCTCTCTGCTTTTAAATCAATGGGATTGAAAATCAGTGCCTCATTAGTGTTCCTTGGGACGCTGCTCACTTTTGTACCCTCCCGTTGGAGTCCACCCTCCAGGTTTTTCATTTTGTTTCAATCAGGAAAAAAGGTCCTAGTAAACTGGGGGCAGGGGAAGGAAAGTATGTAAAGATATTTAAAAGTTTAAAAAACTTCCTAGGACTCCTGCCAAATTGGCAGCCCATTAAAGTGACCTTCAAGGGTAGTTGAAGAATTCCATAAACTTGTATTGGCGGCACAGTAAGCTGATCTACAAGCTTGGAACAAGATGTTATCTGCTATATCTAACCACTTTTATAGAGAATTCCCTGTGCAACGCCAGAGTTTCATTAATGTGGCCTACTGGGACTATGCATGAAAAGTTCCACATCTCTCGACTCCTGGGTTTTTTTTTCTGTTTGCCTTTTATTTTGTTTTTTTCCCTCTGCCCCACAACTGATTGATACCGTATGTCAAATATCCTAAATCCTGCTGATAGCACTAAGCTTTAAGACTAGAGAGTTGAACTTACTTGCGTGAAGGATATACCATTTAAAAACATACATTTATGTAGTGGCAGGAGCACTTTTGTGATGGGTCACTTTTATTCTCCTTCTCCTGCCCCCACACAGCATCTTCTACTTAATATTAAAATGTAAATCAGCTCTGGGGTGCTCTGGATGACTTCTTCTGGTTTGATTTGTTTTTCTCTTCTGTGTTTTTATTCCATTGCAGAGGAGTTTGTTCTGGCAGCTCAGAAATTTGGTCAGGTTACACCCATGGAGGTTGACATCTTGTTCCAGTTGGCAGATCTCTATGAGCCACGGGGGTAAGTGGGGAATTCTCCTCCATCCTCCTCTTTCCTTCTCTGCAGAGGTGGGAGGTGGTGGTGGGGAACGGGAGAGTATAGCATTGTGATCGCGTGCAGGTAACTTCTCATGATGTGAAACCCCATCTCTGAGGAAATACTAAGCTGAATTAATTTCCCCAGGCGCATGACATTGGCTGATATTGAGAGAATTGCTCCTCTGGAGGAGGGGACGCTGCCCTACAACCTGGCTGAGGCTCAGAGGCAGGTAAGAACAGAAGCCAGATGATGCTACTATCTGTATCCAGTGCCAGGTAAATAGAGAGCCAACCTCCTTCTGTGCTGTAAGCTGTTTTTCTCTTGTGTTCTGTAATATCTGTGAGGAAGACCTTGTTAGAATTTATTTTTAACCTGTGTCATTTCTTCTCTGTGCCCCTTTCGGGCTGCATTTTGACAGGTTAAATGTCATTTACTTTGGAAAAATAAAATGTATATGAGTGTCATTCAGCCATTTGGTAAATATTAGGTGTATACCTAATTAAGGTGTTTATGTTTTGTGATTCCGTTGCTCTCTGTTCTTTTTCATGAGGAAAGAAGACTTCCCCCTTCCAATATGGATGGTAATTTCAGCATCAGCCCGTGTTCTGAACACACATTTCTGGCTTGAGAGTATTCTCTGCTTTGCCTTCTGCTCTGCTGAATATCAAAATAGGAGATATTGTGTCTAGTCTCCCATCAGGGTTTCAGTAAAAGCATTCATATTCTCTGCATTTCCAAAACCTGAAGGATATTGACTTTCCATGGTGTAACAGCAAATGAACTCATGTTGTATTTGAGGCAAAAAGAAATAGGAGGGTTCCTTAAATGTCAAACCTGTTGATGTTTTAGTTTTGATATTATTTTAGCGTATCATATTTTCATTGACACAAGGTTTTCTACAGATAGATTTAAAACTAACCCTCTTGTTTCTCTGTCTCTATTTTAAGGCAGCCTTAACTTTGTGGCTTGTGAGACTTAGGGTTTCTTTGGTTGTTTGGTTTTTTTTTTTCCCCTGCTCCGAGTCTGTGCAGAGACGCCAGTTTGACCACAATGGGTTGATGTAGGCTACATTTTTAGGACTCCCAGGCCATCAGCCAGGCCTCTGTGTGTGTGTATGTACAGACATGTCTCTTTGGCTTCTCTTTCTTCTTGCCCTCCCTCCCCGAGGTGTGAACACCCCCACCACCCCTCCAGGACGCTATCCGGGGTGGTGGTTTTTCTGTTCGTTTGAGCAGTGACTAAATGTTGACTGTGCCGGAATGAATTCAAAGGAGCTGGCTCCCAAAAGCTCCACCATCTATTCCTAGAAGACTCCTAAAGGAGTTAAAAGCCTTTGGGTTGGGGTGAATATCACGGAAGGGGAGTTACAATAGGTGGCAGTAAAACGTAGCCAAAAATGCAGTGGTGAAAGTAGCAGCTTCTCCAGTTTTTGCTTTGGGGGCACTGGCTTTGCTTGTATGATTTATGCCATTTTAAGAGGCAAAATGAGGACATGCGAGTCTACTTACCATTTCTTCTGCATACATGCCCTACCTTTTCATTTTTCTCCCCAATTCCTTTTTAATGTCAGCTACTTGATGTTGAGACAGAAGATTTGCAGCTCTGTTGATACCTTCAATTTATTTTCTGGCCAATTCCAGCTACATTGGAATATTAGCTAAAACCTAAACACATTTTCAGGAAAAGATATCTCCATATTTTTATTTTGTCCTTTTATTTGTAGTATCTTGAAAAAAAAAAGTATTACAAAAAAATGTTAGTGAGTATGGAAGACTTCATGCCCCTGCCAAACTGCTGTTTGCCTAATTATTTTCTTTCATTAAATAGCGATTTTAAATCTGGACCATTTGAATAAATCTGAAATTTATTTTGAAACCTAGCATTCGCAGACTTTAAGCAAAATGAAATTGTGGGGGGTGCTTTATGAAACCTTATTTTTCTTTAGCTAATCTGTATGAGCAGTGCTTGTACTCTTGTTTTGAGAGCCTAAGAAGCAGTAGATACATCTGGGCTTGGCCACAATAGAAATTCCAAACTGGAGTTGCTTTTAACTGTGGAAAATTAATGACGTAAGATGCAAGATGTGTGCCCTCCTCTGCGTATTTGGACCATTGATTTTGGAGTCGTATAATTTTGTTGTAGCATTGGTATTTCTTTACTTCGCTATTCCGGTCTGAAGAGGCTACATTATATGGCACTTAGAAATCAGTGGAAAAGAAATAATAATTGAAAACAAAATCCTCAGCGTATTGGGGGATTTTCTCTGGGTATCTCTGTACTGATATAATGAGATGTTCTCTCATAAAATACCGCGTTCTGATGATTTGTCTTGTCTTCCCTTTTATTTTAAATCCTGCCTTGACAGAAAGCTCCAGGCGATGTGTCCCGACCTGTTCTCATCCAGATTGCAGAATCAGCATACAGGTTTGCCCTGGGCTCCGTTGCTGGAGGTTAGTCATGGGCTGAGCAAAAGAATATTCTTCTTCACTCTTTGGGTTTTTTTTTCTTTTCTTCTGCCCTCCTTCCTCTTCTGCCTTCAGCATGGAAGGGTTCTCAGTCTTGCCCTTGGAGCTTTGTCTAAGGGATGGAATGACTAAGATGGAAGAGGAAAGGCTTTTCTGATCTACAAGAGTTTGGGGATTTATGAGCCATAATGAGGTAGGGCCACAAAGTGCTTTTGGTTACAACTGTGGGAGATACCTTATTGTATCCAGAATATATCATGGAGAAAAAAGGTACAACTGATATTTGAGATGTAAATGTGGAGGACAACAGTTGCGGTCAAACACCCCAAGTGCAAAATCATGTTTTCTTACTGTTTGGTTTTTCTCTGCAGCTGTTGGCGCCACTGCAGTCTACCCAATTGACCTGGTGAAAACTCGAATGCAGAACCAGCGCTCTACGGGCTCTTTTGTGGGAGAACTTATGTATAAAAACAGCTTTGATTGCTTCAAGAAAGTGCTACGTTATGAAGGTTTCTTTGGGCTTTACAGAGGTAAGTTTAAAATGCGGTGTATACTAATGATAATATAGTAATAAGAGTTCAGTGGAACCCTGGATTTTTAAGCCTATTTTGCTAAGACTTAAATTTTTCCTGGTTTGTGCTTTTGCTTCTGTTCTTTTATAGATGAAGGATTTTCAGACTTCTTGATAATTAAAACCTCATTGTGATGAGGCCATTTCTGTGGAACCTCTCTGTCCTTTCCTTCCTCATCTGCAACAAGGCAGCAACGGCAATTTCCTACGACAAAAATGTACTGTTGGTCAAGTTTTAATTTCCTTCGCAGTCCTTAGTACCAAGAATGTTTTCTCCTGTTTGGTCGGAAGTTAGGTCATTGCCAGAAGCAGTTGAGTCAGGAATGAAGAGTGGAGGATTTCAGTAAAATGTTGTTATGATCCGGCAAAGCTTTACACACCTGAAAAAAAATTGAACAGTTTATAAGACAAGGTGTGAAACACCATTAAAATAAAGTGGTGCGATACACGTGCACTCTGTAAAGTATGACCTGAGTTACTGGAGGTTGGCTAAATAGCTCCTCTGCAAAATACAGACTTTTTTTGTTATTTCAGCACAACTGGAGGTGGGAAGGCTCTGTTATTATTGACGGAGTTCGAGGCAGTTTTTTGAGTAGGCCTAGTAATTTGATAAAGGCTATTGACATGGTTTTTGTTTTGTCAGGATTTATAGCAATCAAAATCGTAAAAAGTCCTAGTTATTGGCTAAAGAACAAATCATATTTTCTGCAAGTGTATGTCTGCTTCTTCCAGGATCCTGGAAGAATAAACGTGCAGAATTCCACTATTACCTGCTTCTGTCTCATTGAAACTTTAAAGCATGATTTTTTTACCTGGAAAAACAAACCTCAGAAATGACACAAATGTGTATTCTTAACTCCATTTGCTTGTCATGTTTGTGGAGTGCAAATTTGGGGAGCTTTAGAAACCTTCATCAGTGTAGCTTGTCTCTGTTCCCCATCCCCTTTACTGCTTTTCCATCTTCCAAGGTGTACTGAAGAGTGAAATCTTGGCCAGTTTGGTGGAGTTGAACTTCTAAACCCAGGGCAGTAATCTAATTTCTGGATTATATAGTAGAAATTGTGTGATGGCAAACAACACCATAATTTCAGAGGCAAATTGAGACCTGCATTTCTACGGATTCTCTACTTAAAGGGCACCCTGATTTAACTTCTCTTTAAAGAGTCAAATAGAGAAAACTCCTTAAAAACGTGGAGCTTCCTCTGTGGAGTTCTGTAAATAAAAAGTTTCTAAGGAGATGATGTTGGAGAAAGTTGAGCAACTGAGCACACAATGAAGGTTTCCCATTAAGCTTGAGAGGGCAAACAAATGCGAAAAGAACATTTTATAGATTAGTATATTCACTCTATTTAATGCAGTAAAGTTATAATTTATATATATATGGAATCATCTTGTTCTGGTCTTAAATACTACACCAGGTAGGGCAGACTGCAGAGTATATTACTTTTTGCTGCTCGCTGGTAACTGTTTTTCTTTCTCACACCGTGGTAGGTTCCCAGTTCAGTAAACGTGGGGATTTTTTCTGCTCTGGAGGAGGGAGCAGTGGCAGAGCTCTCCTGTTTAGCTGAATAGCGATGCAAAAACCTTGTAAAAAAATTATAGTAGAAACATTTGGAGCAGTGGTCTCTGTGTCACGCCACGTCGCAAGGAGGAATGAAAAACCCTGCTCTCAACTCAGCCATTTCAGCTGGTATTTTTAATGCAAGGCACATATTTCAATCCAAGGAAGCAAACCGATTTTTCTTTTTTGTGTCATTATTTTATTCCAAACTTGAAAAGGGCAAAACCACCATGTTCTAAACCACCATCTCAGATAAGGATAAATTACACCATCTTGTGGATATAAAGAGAGCACTAAATTTTGTTTAGTGTGAATTCGATTCTAAGTATAATCAGTGTTTCCACTGAGAAGATACTTTGATTTAAAAAACAACCAAACCAAAACATGATATAAAACTCTGTAGAATGGTTGTGATATGCATTATTTGAATGCTGTGTTGTTAGATTCTTTTTTTTTAAAGACTTCGCATCTAAGATAAATTTTTCATGTCTCTTTCTCAGCACGGCTGAAAAGAACACGCATCTGCTATACCTATAAATTACTGTTGTGTCTACATTTATACCTGAAATATGTAGTTAGAAACTTACAGGTATTTATACATATGTAAATACAGGAAAATTTTGGAAGCTGGGATTTGTCATTGTCTCTTCCAGCTGATGAGGCCACCTACGTTTCTTAATACCTTTTTAGTCAGAAGTCCACCTAATGAGTGAGGGAATGCTTCGCGGTCTTAAGCAGTGAATGTAGTAGAGATTATTTCACCTACACTTGATAGAAATTCCATGTGAAATTTAAGTACCAGAGATAAAACGAAGCTGATGGAAACATTAGGTAGCGATGCTGTTAGTGCCGCTCCTCCGAGAGGCTGAGAGAGACAGGAGATGCTGCAGAGGACTCCATTATCTGTGACTGTTAACTCTTAAGGAACTTAATTAATTTCATTTTTTCCAATGGTGTCCCTAGCACTGCAGTGACTCCAGCTGCCTCCTAATCTGATTTTAATCACCCGCATTCATTATTAGTGGGGGACTCCCATGCAAATGGTACGACAAAGCCACGGCAGGAGCTTCCCTCCAGAAGAATGCAATGAAGTGGCATTTTTGGAGAATGGATGTACATGCCCGTTCCTACCCCAAAGTTCTGTCAAAGAACAAAATCGTTAAGAAATGCCCCATTTCCAGTCTGAGGGACCTGTGCTTAAATGGCAACTGGTCATTAATTGTCCAATTTATTGTGTGAATCGTGTAGTATTAAAACGTGGCAGCCTTCTGTCAGATGTCCATCTTCATCACAGTCAGAAATCTTTCAACAGTGTTTCAGGGCTCCCACCAAAAGGAGAATCCCAGAATGATAGGGGGTTGGAAGGGACCTCTGGAGATCATCCAATCCAACCCCCTGCCAGAGCAGGGTCACCCAGAGCAAATTGCACAGGAACGTGTCTAGGTGGGTTTTGAATGTCTCCAGAGATGGAACCTCCACCACCTCTGTGGTGGAGGGTGGTGGAGAAAGAAAAGATGACTTAGTTTTGATAGTCGTAATGTATAGAACGCCCAGGTACCAATCACAGAGAGCTTTATTGTGTAGGCATGAGAGCAAACAGAGAGTCCCCTCTACCTTCCTAATCTGCTGGAGACAGCAGACCCAGCTGGTATCCAGCAAGGCTATAAAATGCTTTAAATGTATTAAAATTAATGCTGCCTTTTTTAGAATACTGTATGCTGTCTTGCAGTAGACATAGTATTATCTATAATTAAACTTACAAAACACTTTCATCCTGTAAAACCATGTGTGAAGTAGAGAGAGAAAGAGAAAAATGCTCTGGGTTTTCAGTTGTTCAATTGGATTTTTTGGGGTTTTTTAGTGGTCAGGGGTTGGGGTTTTTTTGTAACTGCTACATATTCTGGTTCATCTTTCTCTTCTAGACTGAAGTTTTATGGAAAGTTTTGAGTCATAACAGTCCCGTTCAGATTTGAGTGCAAAAGGAGTCACTAGATGGGGAAAAAAAAGAACTTGTGCCAAGATAAACATGTTTTTCCTGAGACTTTACAAGTTCCTTTTACAAATGCAAAGCCTTAGGAGCTGAAAAAATAAAAAATGGTAAAAAGGCCATCTTCAGGTCGGGGTAGTGAAAGTGAATTTGGTTTGTCCTGTTTATGTGGCCTCCAAAACTGGAGGTTCATCCAGATCTCGAGATGGAATATTTTTTAGAATTCTGTATCTTAATATTTTAGGATATCTTCTTCTGTAATTTATTTAATATGATATAACTTGAAAGCCATGCTACATGTATAGCATAGTCATTATATATGATTTTAAAATCATACGTATGTATATATGATTTTAAAATTTATGATCTCCAGATTCTGTTGGAAATATGTATCTGTTTCCAGACTTGCTCTAGTTCTACCAGATTAGACTTGGGATCGGGTACTGTGCTTGTAAAGTAAACGGAACATCTTTTTAATCTCTGAAGATGCAAATTCATTAGCCATAATATCTGTACGAAGCCACGCATATCCTATAGAAAGGTGTTTATTTAGATTAATATCACAGCACTTACAAAGAGAATTTCACCTGTATAATGCTAAAAATCTCATTCACTGTATATCCTTGTGTTTTCTTCGGGGCTGCAGAAAATTCCATATTTAATTATGTAATTCTGACCGTGTTAATAGTTTTTCATTGAGGGCTGGATTCAAGTCACCTGTGCAATTAAAACTCCCTCAGAAATTCAAATGTTGAAATTTAACTTATTCTGCAGAATCTCTTTTTTTGAGCAACTCTGTGTGAACTTAGCATTACTGTAGGCTTTGGTTTGAATATTCAGTTGTATGAACATAATTCAGTCTTGGGTAGATGTTAGGTGAGTATATGAAATTAATTACTGTTGTTTGATAGTTGAAATCAACAAAAATGCTAATACAAGTGCAACATTTTAAAGACATTAGTGTATAAATAGGGCTGGCCCTTCTGCTCCCACAAGCCAAATGGTGCTATTCCCCATTGTCTTTTCCTTATTAAGAGCATGTTTGAATGTTTTGCGTTATTTTCATCCCTATCCCCTTCGGTCCTGCCATCTAATACTGTTGGTTTTGCCCGAAAAAGGTACTGTGCTCCTGATTTTTGAAATGCACACATGGTGTATCTCACAAAATTCATTAGAAAGTCTTAATTTTTGCACGATGCTGCATAAAATAAATGTTAGTGTAGGACGGAGTGCTGAAACGTAGTTGGCAAATCTGTATTAGAGTTTAAGGGTAAAGTGAGCTAATTTCACGGGTTTGGAAAAGCTAAAGTAACAAATACGTATAGGCAGCTCCTTTGACTTGAAGTGGTAGCACAAAGTTTGTTCTCAAAATGGAATGTTTAAGTACTCTCATTAAATGTAATAACACAAAATTGCTGCAAAAATTGCCCGTTTCTAGGTGGTGATCTCTGCATACAGTTGTTGATTTGTTTAGTTAATACCGAGTTCCTTGATGCATTGACTTCTCCATTTCCACGTTCCAGGTCTCTTACCACAGCTGTTGGGAGTAGCACCAGAGAAGGCCATAAAACTCACTGTAAGTGTGCAAATGGGTTGTTTTCACATTTCTCCACATTGTAAAGTCCATCTAATTCCAATTACCACCTTAAGGCTTTTCATCCTTAGTGTGTCAGCAACACAGTAGAGTGTATTCCATCACTTTTGCTTGATACGCATTAAATTACAAAATCACAAAGCATTACAAGTGGGATCCAAGTCACATGCATAAATATGTATGTCTGTACATTTTAAGGATCTTATAGAAAACTTATTTCTGGACTCACTTCAAAACACATAACAAGATTATTCAACTTGTTCAGCTCATCCACTTGTTTGTAAATAGCCCAGACCTTTGGTTTCACTTCTTAGCAACAATGAAGAATTATTTGCTGGCCTTGGAGGGCTTTTGGTTTTGTGTCCCCATGTGCTTCCTGCACATTTAATTCTAGCCCATCGGGAGATAATATGAGCATGAAGTGAAGTGTTGGTGAGAAAGGAACTTGTTTGCATGTGGGGTTTTTTTTTTTTCCTAAATATTTAGCTTCTATAATTTTTTTATTTATTGAATGGTTTTAAGGCACTGACGTATTTCTTATTATAACCCAGTGGTAATGTATTGGTATTCACTGATAAGTTAGTATTCACCAAAGCGTTTTAGGAAGAGAAAGGTACTTAATGCCATTAACTGAATTGCTATTGTGTTAAAACTTATTCTTGAACATTCTGATATTAATTTGAAATTATATCTAATTTGTACCTGTAACTAGCATTTCCAAAATCTTACGTGATTTTTATCACTAATTTTCAGATAATGATTTTACTATTTAGTTGGTGATTGGTGTCTTTTTTCAATAATAAATATTTTAATTATGCTGCAAATCTCTGTTAGAAAGGAAAACGTAGGCATTTTTACAGTATTTCATATAAAATCTAAGATTTGTTTGATATCTGTTGGTTCAGCAGCTCCGCGGATGTATTTGCGCTTCCAGTTGCACAGAATTCGCGTCTGCCGAATGTTTTCTCCAACCTTTTAGTTCCTCAGCTTCCATAAAATGTTGGGTTTTTTCCAGGTTAATGATTTTGTGCGAGACAAGTTTATGAGTAAAGACGGCTCCGTCCCGCTGGCAGCCGAAATCCTTGCTGGTGGCTGCGTAAGTATCCTTAATTCATTTCCTCCGCGCGAGACGCGCCAAGTGCGGCGTGCGAGACGCAGCGCGGGGACTGAGGCTTGTGTTTAACCGCAGATCCGGGTCCCGAGCAGAGGCCACTAGAGCAGCTCAGTTCTTTCCTAGATAACCAGCCGCTCTTGGTGAGAGGGTAAATGTTTCTCTGCATCCCGCCTTTCAGCCCCGCTCTTTAATTCTCACAGCTTGGAGTTTGTTCCCTTTAATAAAGAATGTGCCTTTATTCACGTTGGCTGTAGCTCGTGGCCTGAAGAGGATTCATGCTAACCTTTCCAGGAGTTAATAATTAGATACTACTTTGTGGCACCCACTCTGCCACGTCACTTCTTTCCTGATGTGTGATTGCGCCCACTAATTTTCACTTTTTTTTTGCAGTGATACTGGCTTTTTGAAATGGCAAAAACTACTCATGCTTCTTTGAGTTTGCAGCAGACGTGGGCTGGGTAATGCTAACTCGGTACATAATGCATTCCTCAATGTAGGCTGTATTTAAAGCCCACTGAATTTTGAAGAGTGTTTTGCTTGCACGAAGTAGTATCTTAATGAACAACTGGGTAAATGATAACACTTCACGGTTTGGTCTGGTTCTGCCTGTTCGTATTACAGCTTACTTTATCTGCTGTATTGATTTTGTTCAAGCAAATGTAAATACTTTAGGTAAAATGAATAGCTGTTCAAAGACCAGTGCACTCTACAGATAAAGAACGGTGTTTATTTAAACGGGCTTTGATCAGCGGGGCAGAGCCACGGCGCTGTATGTTCAATCCATCTTTGTTTCTGCTGTCGTGAGACAGGTGAGGTCACGTTTTCGCGCAGCAGCTTCTCCCTCTGTCCAAAACCGGGGCGAGCAGCGACTTAACAAACATAGTCCTTGTGTCTTAACCCGAGCGGGTGCGGGGATTTGTGCGGTGCGCGCTCGCGGAGAGCACCCCGGGATCATGGGGGCCCCGGGGGAGCGCTGAGAAGCCCCCGCCTTGCCGTAATTCTCAGGAGCTGGGGCAGGGTTTGGCTGCCGTCTCCCTGCTCCTTCTGTTTGATCACTGACCTGGTGCAGACTGCCAGGTAGGATCCCCTTGTTCTGAAACTTTAGGAGCATTCAGGGGAGGGGAGAAAATAAAAGAAGGGGGGGGTGGAGGTGGGGAAGAGAAGAATGTGGGTCTCTAAAGCCCTAAATAAAAAGCATGCCGTAAATGAAGGAAAAATGCAATAAAGTGCTCACAGAGTAAAAAGTATTTGCCCCTTACACTAATAAAACGTCTTACGAACGTAGCAGCCATAGAGAATTCAGCAAAATTTTCGTTTAAAATGTCATTTGATCTAGAGTTTTTATTTTTTACAGACTGATGTGAATTTTGTAATGCAGCACAAAAAGCACTCTTTGCAGAGAGCTGTCATTCACCAGAGCGCTGCAGCGAGCTTCTTGCCGCTCGTTCCTTGGGAAACGGAAGGATCTGCTTTAAGAGATAGGTGGCTTGAGACGTATTTTAAACGTGCTGCAAATGTTGGCTTGTCCTGCGTGGTATTTGAAATAAAATAACTATTAAGAGGGAGATGCTGCATAAAGCTGTAGCAGGAGACGTGCGGTGGCAGAATGCCCTGAGTTTTCTTTCAACTGGAGCGCTCCACTTCAGGGCAGGATCTAGTGCCAGGGAGAGAGGTTGCGACTTGTCTTTTCCGCAGGTGGTCTTTGGGGGGTTTTTTTGGGTAATTTTAAACCCAATTCAGATTAGCAACAGAGACTCTTCTTACGAGTGGTGTCTAGTTTTATTGGGGGGGAGAATTTTTCTCTCCTGGTGTACATACATGCATAAAATAGGAGATGCCAGAGACAGGGTTTTTCCTTTAGCTTTCAGCGTTGAATTTGCCTAACTTTTTGCCCCCGTTAAAGCCAACGTGGAACCTGTGATTTCACTGGGGAAGCAGGAAGGACACTGCATTGGAAATACCCACTCTTGGATTTGTACCTCCTTTCCCAATGTGCTAATCGCTTACGTGGGAGGCGAGAAGGCAGGAGGGCACGGCGTGTTAGAGTTAGTGTCTGAACAGGGGCAGGCAATGAAGATGGATTTTATAAAAGCCACCTGCCCTCTCGCCTTTTCGCTCTCCACATCTAATTCTCGGCTGTGGTTGTGTTTCAGGCACAGATGTTGAATTTTTCCTCCTTCTGTGCTCCTGTTTCCTTGGCGGGTACTCATGGCTTGTGCGAGAGCCGTGTGCCGGGGTGCTGCGGCGTTTCAGGGGTTTAAATACCAGCCCCGTGAGCCCAGTATCACTTCAATTCCTGAGAAGGGAGAGGACGGAGCAGATACTTGGATGGTTTGGGTTGTTCTGTAACACAAAGGGCTTTGAAGGGGTCAGTATCACCTGAGCCTCCTGCTCCCGCTGTTTGCCCAACCATTGCCAGGCCTTGACTTTTTAAGTCCCCAAGGAGTTCGCTTTGCATCATAATTACTGCGAATTAGTACACATGGCTGACTTTTGCACTTGTAACTAAAGCTGATTGTTTCATTGAACAAGTCTTTTTCTGTTTTGTAAACTGTTTTCTCTCCTGAAAAAAGAAAGAAAAGAAAAGAAGCAAAATAGAAAGATCTTTTACTTGGTGACCCGGTGGCACTTAGCTCAGTTAACAGCCTGGTTCATCGCTTTTTATTATGTGAAGATAAAAGTGAGGGGTTGGTTGAGATTTATTTTTTTTTTGAGACCCCCCAAGAATATAATTAAAAGTATAACCTTGATATTTTTATACAGGATCTTAAGGAGGGTTGTTATGTAAATTACTACGTCAAAATTTCCATCTCCTTTGTTGGTAAGAATTTTTCCTGGTGACTGTGTGGTATTTGTTACCCATAAAAATACCTGTGAGTTCCCGCTTAGCGCGGTGCCTGGTGGCCCCCGGGGGCTGGGGGCTCTGCCGAGCCTTTAGGGCTCTCATCGCTCATGCGAATCCTATAGAGCCCTTATCCTTATTAGACCAGTGAAAAGCTGTGGTTCCAAGCCACGGTGTGATGATACTATAGAGCTATAGGATCCGCTGAGCATCTCAACCACAAACCTGACTTTACCTCCTTGAATTAAAAAGTGCACAAATATGCCAGATTTGAAGTTTCCCTAAGCCTTTTTTCCTGTGGTCTTTCAATTTAGTTTATATTTAAAAAAAAAAAAAAAAATCACTAGTCATACCAAGCTTAGCTGCTTGCTTTTTTTAAACTTAATTCCATTAAAAGCTTCTGTTAAAAGTAACCTGATTTTTTTTTTTTGATAGGACACCAGCCATTATTCTTACTTTTTGTGTTATATTAACCACTTGAAATCACTGTTTGTAAAAGTGGCATAAACATTATTTTGAGGGCTTTGAAGTGTTGCCTTTGACACTAAGCTTTTAGGTGAGACCATCGTTTTGATTAGTTCCTTAAATAAAGCAGTTCCACATTTAATGGAACATTTACGTTGTGTGTCTGGAAGCAACCAAGAAAGAGATGCAAAAATGCAAAATAAAGAGTCATCATGAAACACGTAGAAAATATTAAATAGTATTATAGCTTGATGAAAAAGAAATAGCTATATCATATAGGTTGCCATGTCGGCGTATAGTAACACAATTATGTTGGTAAATCGGAAGCTTAATTTTCAGTAAGAAAAGAGAAAAAATATTTTGCTTTATTAACCTTTCCTTCTGCTCTCCCTCCTCTTTCCAAGCACACGCAGCCTTTCCCTTCCCAGCTGCTCAGTGTGTGCTCACTATTAGCCTGTTTAAATCATGTAGCGCAGTACAATTACAGACCCCGTACAGATCTGCTTTTATTTAAGTTGTCAAGACAATTTTAGGCGTATTTCTAGAGACTTTATAGTAATCGGAATAAAGTTGAAACATATTGGACCTGCTTGGACAACCTCAACTCTGCTATGGAACATAAAAATTAGATACGCTTAAGATGGAGTTCATCTAGAAAGTGCAAAATGCTGCCCAGAATTAACTTCTATAAAGGGATATGATGTGGAATTCCAGATGAATTGTGCCAAATGACCAATCCAGTGCAAATAGTTTTATTAAGCTACTTACAGCATTTATTTTATGTTTCGGAGAGTAATAAAGATAAGTCCACATCTGAGCTGCATTTTCTCTGCGGCATTGCAGTGGAGGCAGAGGGTGCAGGGTCTGCAGTTCCCACACTTCTTACATCTCCTGCTTGCAAAAATTCAGACGTTTCTACGTCGTCGGCTGAAGGTGTCATTCTCGCTTTCATTATTCAGAAACTAAATCTGATAAAATTCTATTCTCTTAGGCAAGGAAGGCTGAGCTGTGGGTAAAATGAAGCTGAGCAGTGTGTGTGCCAGGGAGGGAAAAAATCTCTGCGTGTGTATCTGAAACCAAAAAGAACAACTGCTGTCGCATGGAAAAGTTTGGATGTAGTGTATTGAGATAGTTAAATAGTGATGGTCTTCTCGCTGATGGCTCATCTTAACTCCGAAAGCCAATGGCTAAGTCTCCTGAGCTCGTAACAGATTTATTCTCAGAGGTCTGTTCTCCCTGCACTCAGGGAATCTAAATTCCAGCACTTCCCAGGGCAGTTCTACCTGCACGTGTGAAAACCCAACATTCACGTTTCTCGCTGAAGGAAAAGTTCAGAAGCTCCTAACACATTTTTTTTTCCTTGATTAAATTTAACATAAATTTTCTGTAGAAAGAAAATAGCTTTGTTAAATAAATTAATTAGATTTAAAGTGTATTTAATGTAATTAATATAATGTAACAGAATATACTATAATTAGTTAGGTATTTTTAAAGTAGTTTTCTCCTCTGAACCACTATAATTGTAGTTATTTTCAGCATACTGAAAATAATTTAAACTAATTGTAAACTTCTGGTACAAAAAACCCCCAGCTAGATCTGGACTTAAATTTAACTTCACAATCGCAAACGCGTGGTATTTCGACCCTGCTTTGTTTTAATTCGCTCTGATTAATTTTCAGCTGATCTTAGATTTAAGCCTTAGAATGAAGTTTGGGAAAGCAACGTACAGGAACGTGATCGCTCTTCCCAGAGGTTGTATCGAAGGGTGGGGAAGTTCCTCCTTCTCTCTGACCTCACCCCCCATTTCCTTGCAGGTTTGGATGTTTGTAAGAAACAGTTTGCTGAAATTTTCACCCAGTCATACCTGGTTAAACTGGCCTTTCCTGAAAGCAGTAAGGAGTTTTGTAGAACGTGATTTCACTCTATTTTGAATTTTCCTTTTGGATCAATTAATTTAATTTTAATTTTTTTCCTAAGGTGTTTCCCATAACAAATTGGAGGCTCTTTCCCCTTTTGCTTCCTCTCTCCTCTTCCTTGTCATTTCCCTTCTCCTCTCAAAAAAAAACAGAAAGAGGAGAGGAAAAAGAGCGGAAATTTTTCAAACTGTAAAACAAGAAGAGATGCACAGGTTTAGGTTGATACGTTTCTGACTGCATAATCAAACCATTCTGAACTCTTAAAAAGACCGTTTTTTTTATCCCGAAAACATACTTAATATTCTTTCCATTTGAAATGTATTCTTTTTTTTCCTATTATATTAGAAATAATGACTGCAGAATTTTATATGAACATACATTACAATTTAAAGCAGGTATTTGTTTTGACAATTGTATTTTATTACACATCCCTTTCTCCTATTCCTCCTTCTTTTACTGGCAGTAAAATATTTTAGCGTTTACCAGTGTACATTCAAAAAAAAAAAAACCCACCCCAAAAAACAAAGCCTCCAACTCAAATCAGGAATGAACATCCAGCTTTCTATGAGAAAAAGGAAGATATTTATGATGTCACAGTAATTTATGATGTGACCAAGAAATAATGGGTCAGAGTTTTAATACAGCTACCATGCCTGAAGACTTGAAAGGTCTGTAAATCATTAAATGATTCTACAACTAGTCAAAATAGACAAGTAGAGCAGACAGAGCCAAATGTTAACATATTTGACAGGTCTGTAACTTAATTGCTTTTATAATGCCAATCAAGTAGGCTCCACTTTGATTTTTTGGCTCGGCTTCTGAGAACTGAATTGCCTATAACGGGGAAAATAGCAAATGCACAATTTTAATTTATTTTTTTTTTTCCCCCACTGCAGACTTGGTCAGTGCTTATAAACAAACCACACTCCTCTTGGGTTCTCTTATGGTCATTAATGGCCAGGTCGTTAATGAACTATTGTAGGGCAATCGTCCCCAGTTTTATCCCAGTCTTGGAAATCTGTCTGAAGCAGTAGCAGGAACGAACCTCTGCTCAGCCTAATTGCGATTCTATTTATGAGCCCTTTTACGTGAGCGTTTGAAGGAGCTTGCTTTATGGTTTATGTACACTTGGATCTTAACGAGACTCTGCAATTCTAGTTTGAGCTGCCCAAAGTAAAAAACCTCAGCCAGAGCGAGAGAAGGAGAGAAGAAGACGGGAAAGATGAGCTGGAGAAATACACCCTTCTGCCCGAGCAGCGCGAAAGCTGTGTCTGTGCGAGCCTGCTCAGGGTGGGGAAAAGCAGGTGATGGAGGGCTCAGGAAATCTCCTCCTGATCCGAAGAAAAGGTATTTACTGTATGAAATCCCATTGCTAAAGAGCATTATCAACATGCTGTGTAGATAGGACCACAGACGAGAGGACACAGAATAGCATGGGGTGGATTGTCTGGGCTTTTGAAGTCTGGCTTTATCGGGGAAAAAAGGTAACATAGAACCAAGCCTGTGAGAACACAGTGTGCTCTGCCCTTGACATGCAGCACTACGTAATTAAGGTTGTCACCTCTGAAATCTGTAAGAAAACCAGTCCCTTTGGACAGATGTCTGTTACTCGGTGGCTCTTCTGGTAACGGGAAAGTCCGTAGTGAGATCAGCGTCATTCATCTGACGCTCTCGGGATCTCCTGCCATGCAAACACCAGGACTTTGAGGGGTGGTTTGAAGCCCTGCAGTGTCACTCCGTAAATCCGGCTTCTAAGCCTCTGTCACAGAGTTAGTATGTGATTTTGTGGTAAATGAGTGAAAAGTTCTATGCCTTAGTTGCCCTTTGTTATAAAATGAGGATGGTCATTCTTCCGCTCTTGCGTCTCTTGAGTGCGTTTTTGATTTAGGTTGTTGTGTTTTTTTTATGACAGGGGACAATCTTTCTTTGTGGCTGTGGAATGCTCAGCACTTTAAGAACCTTGACTTTAATTGGGATTAATGGACACTAGCAAATGCACAGGAAAACAAGCTGCATCTGGCAACAGGCGAGGAGTAAGGGCTGGGGGTAGCGAACGATACTCAGTGTGACTGAACGTGATAAAGTTGACCAAAAATTCTGGAACTTGCATCTGCTTGTCTTTTTGTAACTGGAATGAGTAACCAAGACATCGTAGATGATTTCTTTTACAGAGATTGATTTTGGATCGTTTATATACTATGATGCTGATGTATTTTAATGGTTGCCGTTAATTGCCATAATTGCTATCCCTGGGAGATATTGTTGGGAAGTACTAGCCCCCGGATAGCCGTAGTAATCCCTTCTTCATCCATCAAACCTTAAAAGGTGATATATGACATGTTGGGTGGGACGCGGGAGAAAGGTCTGGGCTGACCCTAAATACTCTTAGCCAAGAACAGAAAAAAGGCTATGATTTGTAGTAGTTAATAATGTTAATTAGAGGCACAAGAATAGGTAATGGTCAGTAGCAATGAAGGGAGAAGAATCTAGTACTTGCTTCTGGGATGGAGAACACAAATTTTTTCTTCCTGAGTTGGAAGCTGCATTTTCTTCAGAACCTACAGCCCTGGGAGAGCTGGTTCTGGCGCGTTTACTTCGTACCTGATCTCATAAGGGTGCAAAATACATGTGCATTTGAAAGAACAGGAATTTCTTGTCTAAGTGTAATGAGGGGGGTGAAAATCTGTTTATTTCCCAGTAAAATTTATTACAAGGTGATTTGAACAGGCGGAGAAGTAGAAGACATTCTAACTTCTTAAACTGGAGTGTTGTTAAGCAGTTGTTATTAAATTTTTTTTAACTACAGAAGGGATTTTATTTCCCCATGGACAAAAAAAAATAAATACCTCAACTGTTTCTACTTCTCCCTTCTGTTCAGGAAAAAAGAAAAGCAGGAGGAGGTGTGTGATAGACAGTCGTGTGTTACTGTACAAGACTATACTGCCATCGAGAGGTGCTGGCTGATACCAAACAAAGCACAGAGTTGAAGAACTGCAAAAATTTAAATAAATGGATTGTTTTTAAAAATTGACAGGTGTGGGGATGCATAGCTAGCTGTCCGTGTGGTACAGCACATGGAACGTTTCATAGGCATGCAGGTTTCCATGTGCATATGAGGAATTAGTGGATGATGGAGGTATTTCCCTTTCCTTTTCTTGCTTTACATCAAACGAGACCAGAAGTGCTTGTGATTAGGTCAAATGTTAAATTCTTTCAGAATATTATAGGCCCTTTGTGGGCCGTTACAGGTATTTCTCTGTGCGGTACCTCTAGGTATCTACCCCTGTAAGTAAGTTGAAATTGCAGTTTTTATTTTAATCACATGATAATAACTGAGAAGTAATAGGTTTGCTTTTACAGTCAGATTGTTTCTTTCTTTAAAAAATGATTGGAAGAGGTGATGAGGAATTAAAAGTTGAGAGTATTCAAGTTTGTAACTTCAGTATGGAAAAAACCTGGTGTTATAGGGAACTGCAGATGATAAAGTTGATCCCAGAATGAGTTTTGTGGCACTTAGTGGAGAAATCATTCAGCTCGAGCTTCATCTGTGTTTACTCTGGCCACAAAATTGTTTCCAAGTTCTGACCTTTGGGACCATATTTTAAAATGGGATACACTTTCAACTGCAGAAGTTCGCCAAAAAGAAGGTATGTTCTTCAGCTTCTGGCCAAACAGCAGGAATGAGTGGGGTGACACGATGCGCTGGTGGTGTTTTGTATGGTTTTCCCACAACAATTTATACCAGCACCTTGAAGAGACTGGGGGAGAAAAAAAGAATGATTAATGAGATTTCTTTCCTTGCGTTCACTGTGCAAAAGCTTGGGAAGAGGACAGGAGCCCTGCTATTGGGATTCAGGCTACTGGTTTGGAGATGGGGATGTCTGGAGACTCTCAGAAGTTGTGTGTTTGAGTGAGGGGCGGCACACACTGGGTGTGCAATTAACCTCTTTACCCCAAATCCCCTTAGTGTGAAACTGGAGTCATTGCACTTTCCTCACAGGAGCACTGGGAGGAAATAGCCATTCATATTTATGAGACATTTGCATACTGTGATGGTGAATAACACGAAGGGAGCTACCAGCGCTAGGCAAGCAAGAAATCATTTCATTAGAGAGCGTAGTAGCCATCTGCAGTTGGCTTGGAGAGTGAGGAGCTTCAATTCCTAGCGGAGATGGTTAAATAATAGGGGGAGAACAGCTCCCACCAGGCGACCCTACTTGTTACCCCTAGAATTGCCTCTGTCCAGGCTGAAAAACCAGCCTTCCCCCCCATCACAGAGCTGAAAAACCAGCCTTTCTCCCCATCGCAGGGCGGGCGGGTGGTGGGAACCCTCCTCCCGAGACCCTCTGGTGGGTGTTGTCTGGCTCCTCGAGTTCCGTTACTCACCCCCTGAGTGGTGGTGGGGATCTTTGAGCGAGTTCGGAGGATGACGGAGGTTGTTCAGGGAGCTCTGGGCAGTTCTGTGGAAAGCCTTCGTTGGAAATTTCCAAGGTCTTTCTTCAGGCCTCTGTTCTGGGCACCAAAACTGAGTCTTTTTAGTAATGCCCCATGCATGCAGGTCTAGGTGTTTAAAATTTTGAATGTAGTGAGCTTGATTGGAGGAGGTGGGTAAATAATAGCACCCCCTTTTTCAAACAGCAGAGATAGTCTTGTGTGATCTACCAAGAGCCACAAACACCCAATACCGCGAGTCTCGACACAGCCAGGTGGGACGTGCAAACACAGACATTTATATATATGTGACCACATGAAGTACTTCCCGTTTGCTTGAATGCAGAAATTATTTGCCTTTATTATCCTTTAAAATCACTTACAAGTTTCTATTTCTCTAAATATGGCATTCACTTATAAACATTTTTTCTCCATTTTTAAACTACTCATTTTTTTGGTGCATTAATAATCCTAAATTAAACTTAATTTTGTTGTCATCTTTTAAATTTTGATACGGTTTTCCTGTAGCGAAAATTAAAAGAGCCCTTCCCATGGAGTCACGGCACAATGAACCGCGTCAATATCCCACTGAGGGAGAGGAGTTTCTTTGTGCCAACACAGATCAGTTGGTGTGAGTTTTTAAGTAGTAGTTTTTAGTGGTTTAGCAAACTTGCAAATAAACATTATCACCTGCGATTGGGATTTTATCCTTTTGAGAAGAAAATAGGTGTGATGGCGTGTGGGAACGCTTAATATTTGTAATACGTAGACCAAAAATATTTATTATATAGGAATTTGCAATTCACCATAAGGACCTTTCCAGGATTTTTTAAATTTTATTTTATTTTCAGACTTTGCAAGATGAGGAGACGAGTAAAAGAAACTGTCTCAATTTCCAGATTTGAATGCTCACTTACCCAATGTGTTTCAGTTTAAGCGCAAAACTGAAGTCAGGTTATGTGCCAAATAATTTATCAGTCTAATTTCTGATGGCAACAAGAATAGCAGTTTTATATGTACCAGGATTCTGGTTTGGTAAAAGCAGTTAAATTAAATTATGCCAATTTGAAAGTCAAAACCAGTTGAGTTACACAAGAGCATGCTTTTTCTGGTCAAAATAGGAAACATTTGGGATATTTTGGGGGTTATGTAAAGACTTTAATTTGTAACCACACTGTGTATGCTCAGTCAAAGTGGTAGACAAGAATAGTTGTTCGTGCGATTTGCCATTTCTTCAGCACATTATTTAAACCATATTACCAGGCATATTTTTTATTTTGAATGATAGTTAATCTGAGCTCTGATTAATTCTTTTAACGTTTGGACAATTTGAAAAAGATGTGCACGTAGTCTGTACGCACTAGACACGGCTGGATGTAAGCGCTTTCCAATGAAGCTTATTTCATTTTAGTCATTACCTTCTAGAAAAAAAATAGTTGCTGTTTTATCGTGGGGAGGGCAAGGGTTGCCCTTTGCATGGTTTGTGTGATTTCAAAACCTGGAGAAGGGCATGACTGTTGGGCCATGTCATTAAGAAATTAAAAGAAGTTAAAGTGAAACTCTTTAATTTGGGCCAGACAGAGCTTGAACGAGTATTGCTTTTAATACATTGAGGTAACGTTCATGTTACCTTTTTTTCCTTGTTTCAAATTTTTGATTGGGGGTCTGTCAGTGGAACACAAAGGTTTTGCCCTACAGTGGAACTGTGAATGAGGTGAACTTCACTAGTAGTAAAATAGAAGGGAGTCTAAAATGCTTGCCACTTTTTTAAATCTCACTTTCAAAATCAGTTGAGTGGTATCTTTCCAACAAATGGACACTGCCTCCTTAAAAACATCTACCAGTTCTTCGTTAATGGAATCCTGAGGTCTGCAGACCTTCTTTATCACTTGGTGCACAAATAACGATGTGGAGCACAGGTTCTTGAATCAAACAGCATTTAATGATGCTGAAACTGGTACTTCGGTGGGTTTTTAAAAAGATATTTGCAGTTCTGCTCTTTGGAATCCATGTCTTCATAGAACCGTAGAACAGTTAGAGTTGGAAGGGACCTTAAAGCCCTCCCAGTGCCACCCCCTGCCCTGGGCAGGGACACCTCCCACCAGACCAGGTTGCTCCAAGCCCCCTCCAACCTGCCCTTGAACCCCTCCAGGGATGGGGCAGCCACAGCTTCTCTGGGCAACCTGGGCCAGGNCTTTATGAACTTATGCCAAAATTGAAAAAAGCTTCTATCAGACTTCTACTCTTTGTCTGTTTTCACTCTCTAAGTGCTGGCCTGCACATCTCAGGTACTAATTCTTCCTTTCACTTCATTACCTGTTTTATAGTGCTCTTGCCTTGTCAGCAGTGTGTAAATTGGTGTTGGTGAATGCATTCTCGCGGCAAGAATGGAGCGAGTGTCCCTCTGGTGTCCCTCTGGTGTCCCTCTGGTGTCCTGCAGGGCCTGAGCCATGTCCTCCCTGCTTTTCCTGACTGCTCTTCTCGTGACCTGCAGTTGATTAACTAATGCTAAAACTTGTCTGCTAATAGCTTATAACCAACGGCAGCAGAGTTAAAAATGTCTTCTCTTGGATGTACCAGGACATACGCTGCAAATAATGTACCGTGTTAATGTGCTGCCTCCCACTTTTAATTCCAGGCTGGAGGTTCTCAAGTGATCTTTACCAATCCACTGGAAATCGTGAAGATTCGGTTACAGGTGGCTGGAGAAATTACCACTGGTCCACGAGTGAGTGCCCTCACTGTGTTACGGGATTTAGGCTTCTTTGGTCTCTACAAGGTACGTTGTTGGTTTTTTTTAATACATATATATATATACACACACACGCATGAATTAAAAGCCAATGATTAATGTTTCAAACCAAAAGATCATTTCATTGTTCTCACAAGCTTTCATATGTGGACGTAGTTGTATTTTTTTAAAAAAAGTCTTCCTTGTTATGTGATATTATGTCTTCATTTTTAATTAAGGGAAGAAACTGTCTTGTGTTTTTAAGCATGTGGATTTTACTAAGATTTCTCCCTTCAGCTGGTGTAAGTGTTGTTTGTTGAGGGTTAGTTTGTGATTCTTAATGTTCTACCTGGTGTAAAAATAAACTTATTCTCATCCACGTCATGTTACAGAGCTTAAAGTTTTGGAGCTGTGCTTTTGCTCTTCTTTGTCGGATTCAGCAGCTTCCCCAGATGTCATCGTTAATCTGGTGGTGGGAATCAATTGCGGCGCAGTAAGAGTGAAGAAATACACACAGTGGGAGCCTGACATAAAAATAAACTGCTAAAGCAAGCGTCCCCTTGTAGTTTAGAAGAACATCACCACAAATAATATCAGGAAAAGTTGCTTTTATGGGTCTATACTGCAAACTCTACAATTCTGCTTTCTACGTTGCTTTCCTCATGTAGATGTGTAAATTTATAGAAATAAAGTTAGGTTTAGTGTTAGGCTGCAGCAGGATTAGAGACATCTCCAGTTCAATCCAATGCCTCTATGCCACAAATAATGTAAGGGATTTAACATACATCTGCTTTGAGCTGAAGGGGACTAGATGTGGAGGGGTACGAATGGTCTTGGGGTGCTTTGAGATACCCTGTGTAATGGCTATCGGAACAAAAACTGCAGAGAATGCCATACACTGCAGGTTCTGGAGCCAGTTTCTGGGGAGAAGGCTCTCACGCCACCCCTTTGCGCCCCTATTCCTGTGCAACAGGCAGAATTCCTCTGATTCTCATTTCCAGCAGCGCAACTGTAAACTGAAGATGCTTCAAAACCCCCCAAATGAGCCCCATCCCCCTCCTCCACAGTATTTAAATTCCATCTCCATTTTTAAAGCGTCCAATCCTTTTAAATTGTCGTTTTATCATTCCAAAGAGGAAGCCTGCCCTGCCCGGGAGTAGATGTATGTGTGTTTTGGCCTGGAGAGAAGTTGCTGGTCTGAATGGGATTTAGTGGGGAGTTGTTTTTCCCTTTAAATTGACTTGCTAATTTTTTAGGTGTTTTACTGAAGGGGAGGCTGTTGTGTGAACTCCTAGTAAATGGCATTATGGTGTTGATCGGGTCAACATTTACAACTGAAAAGGGGGTTATGGTAAACAGCCTGCACCCCCGGGGCTGTGCGGGAATGGAGGGCAGCCACCCATTTTACTTGGACCGGTAAAAATAAAACAAGAAATTAGAAAGAGCAATGAACTAGTTTTTAGCAATTTTTAGACTTGATTTTTTTTTCTGAGTACCTGCTCTCGGTGGCTGAGCAGAATTTGTTACATTTTTCCATTTTTAAATGGCATTTATGTCTGGGGTCATATTAGGAATTATTTCTGGTTTTTTGGAGTAGATCCTTGGTGAATATTTGTACGGAATACACCTGAACAGGGGCTGGTCACAGCACTGTGTTGCACCGAAAACGGCAGTTATTTATATCACAAGCTCCAAGCTTTTGTTGGATCATTCATTTAAGTCCATTTACCTCCACAAAAAAAAAGCCGCAGAATGGTTTTGTTTTGTTTTTACTCTTCTGTGACCTCTGTTTCTGTCTGTCCCCACCCCTCCAGCCCGGTCCTTGTGCTCATGTACTTTCATGTGTCTGATTTGGATTCATTGCCTGCAAAAACTTGAGGGATTTGACAAAACTGGAGAATTTAACCTGGCAACTACAGTCATCCACCCACAGAATCACAGAATTGTAGGGTTTGGAAGGGGCCTCTGGAGATCATCTCCTCCAACCCCCTGCCGGAGCAGGGTCACCCAGAGCAGGTCCCACAGGAACGTGTCCAGGTGGGGTTTGAATGTCTCCAGAGAAGGAGATTCCACCCCCTCTCTGGGCAGCCTCTGCCAGGGCTCTGCCACCCTCAAAGTGAAGAAGTTCCTCCTCATGTTCAGATGGAACTTTCTGTGTTCCAGTTTGTGCCCGTTCCCTCTTGTCCTGTCCCAGGGCACCACTGAAAAAAGACTGGCCC
Organism: Arenaria interpres; assembly: GCA_013399435.1. NCBI lineage: Eukaryota > Metazoa > Chordata > Aves > Charadriiformes > Scolopacidae > Arenaria > Arenaria interpres. The sequence continues at coordinate 180,441 of VXAK01012549.1, forward strand.
CATCCTCCTGACACCCTCCCTTGAAGTATTTGTAGGCATTGATTAGATCCCCCCTCAGCCTTCACTTCTCCAGGGTAAAAAGACCCAAGTCCCTCAGCCTTCCCTTGTAAGAGTGATACCCCAGGCCCCTCATCATCTTTGTAGCCCTCTGCTGTCCCCTCTCCAGCAGTTCCCTGTCCTTCTGGATCTGGGGAGCCTAGAGCTGGACCTAGAGCTCCAGATGGGGCCTCACCAGGACAGAGTAGAGGAGGAGGGTGACCTGCCTCGATCTTCTGGCCACACTCTTCCTGATGCACCCCAGAATGCCGTTGGCCTTCTTGGCCACAAGGGCACGTTGCTGGCTCATGGTCATCCTGTTGTCCACCAGGACTCCCAGGTCTTTTTCCTCAGAGCTGCTTTCCAGCAGGTCAGCCCCCAGCCTGTATGCCCAAGGGAGTACAGGCTGTGTCAGGAGGCTTGTATCCAAGTCCACCCTTAGTCACAGCTGGCTCCGTCATCAGTTGTCCACCCAACACTTTGACACTGTAGCTCCCCAAAAAAGTGGCCATCCTGTCTGGCCCCTCTCCCATCTGCCAGTAAGTGTTGGTGCAGCCATGTAATGACCTGGAAACTCATTAAAATGAAAGCCTCCTCCTCTTGATGCCTGAGTTTATTTTAAACCCGGACCAGGATGGTTGTACCCAGGCGAAGGGAGGGATGGCTCCATGGCACGAGGAGCCCACCACTCTGTCTCACAGGAGTTTTACGCTGCCTTGAGGTGCTTGTGGAAGTGTCAGAGGAAAAATGCTGGTGCTAAAGCTGGATTGATAACTCATTGCATCCAAGTCACCAACCCCAGAAGATGCTGCCCAGAAACATCAATGCTCTAAAAGGAATTTCAGGGGAGACTAGATTTTTGGTAGGTGCTACCACCTCTGGTCATGCTTCTGGTAAATTAATTTAGTGAGTATAATAACCATTATTATCAAATAGCAGTAAATGTTTTACTAACGAGAACTGAAATATCCTGGTCCGCTTGGAATGCTCGTACTCGTAATAACTCAAATGAGCTTTGAAACTGTAAAACAGGAATGAGGATTTTGTGTCCGTCTCGGTACTTTCCATGCTGTTCACTCCAACATCAACAACTCTTATTTGCATCTTCAGTCTTTGCTTTAGCTTTGTCTTTAGTGTTGCAAGACACAAGGTTTACATCTCAACCCCTGAATATACTTATTTTCGTAGGTGAAGAACAAGAATAGATACTTGTTTTAGGAAACAGTTTTATTTGTGAATCTTGGAGTTTGTTTAGAGGCTTAATGGGCCTCCATCTAAGTATTCCAGCTGTTTAAACGCTGGTCTCTCTTAGCCATGATTTAGGACTGACTGATTCACTTTGTTTTGCTGGTGTTGAAAGCAAAATTCTAGACTTTTCAGGAATTTTCATTTGAGATAAATGAATGTCATTTTTTTTCCTCTTAAGTTTTTTTTTTTTAAATTGTTTAACAATCCAAAATTTAAATTTAGTATTTCAAGTCATAGTTAATTACAAAGTTGATTTTTTTTTTCGGTTTGATATGGCCTGAATTGTTCTTTTGCAAGGACTGCAGTGAAAATTCTCTTTATTTTCAAGAAATATAAATCATCTTGAAAGCTGTTTGTACCACCATAGATCAATCAGGCACGCTCCGCTTAGTTCCTGTGAATCTTTTATGCTTAAATTTGGGTGAAAATCTCCAAGTCCCATGTAGTAGTCAGCTAGGAAGAATTTACTTTCATTGATTTTTAACTGCAGCCAGAAGATGTGAAGAATTATGTCTGTCAGTCTTAGCTTCGTGAGGCAAATTCATGCATGTCTTAACAAGACCTACTGGCTGTCATTTGAATTCTTACGTTTTGTATTGATTTCTACCTATGAAGCACTTTCTGGGGATTTTAAATGCCCATACCCCCCTGATATAGGTAATTTCAGTGTTTCTGTCTTGCATTAACAGAGAAAACCGAGGCGCAGACAAATAAATCTTTTGTCTCATGTCAACAAATTAACAAGGGAAATGCTCTGTAAACCCTTTTTGCATCCAGCTGAGTGAATCTTGTATTGATTATGATCATAATTATCCCAGCATTCTCGGCCGAATGAATAGCCATGTGAGGATCAGGGAGAAGCTGGGATGCAGAGTTCTGATGCCCCTCTGTATTAGTGAGATTAATGTTCTTTTGGGTCATTCTTTGGCATGTTCATGTGGTACTTTACTATGCCAGTGACTCGAACCGATTCACACTAGTAAGGCTCAGCTCCACTGTATTTGCGGGTTTGATGTTAGAATCAGAATAATCTGTGTTGAAAGCCAGTCTGGAGGTCTTATTGGCAACCCAACCCCAGTATTTGACCACCTTCATGGTTTATAACAAATAAACAAACAGATCAGAAAAACCTGCCACTCTTTTCCTCTTTTCTGGACATGTTCAGCTCCTATCCGTTACCTCGAATCCGTCCACTGGGCACCTCCAAGAAGACTTGTCTTCTCTGCACCCTCCCTCCAAGTAGCTGAAGAGATGGGCTTCACCCAACTGGCTTGATGGCCTTGCGCTGGACTCACTCCATTGTGACAATGTCTTGTCTTGTACTGGAGAGCCCAAAACTGGACACAGGGCTCCAGATGTGGTCTCACCAGTGCTGAAAGGAGAGAAATTCCAGAGGTGCACCTCCCTTGCATCCTAGTACAACAAGGGTGCAGTTTCAGGGCAAACATGAATTGCTGAGCCATAGAATCATGGAATGGTTAGAGTTGGAAGGA
>VXAK01012549.1:200328-220393 GCA_013399435.1 Arenaria interpres
AGGCGTTGATCAGATCCCCCCTCAGCCTTCTCTTCTCCAGGGTAAACAGACCCAAGTCCCTCAGCCTTTCCTCATCAGAGAGATGCTCCAGGCCCCTCATCATCTTTGTGGCCCTATAAATTATGTTATTTTCATTACCCTGTTCTACACTAAGGAATCCCCAGCTACAAGAAATACACTCCAAAGGAGAAGTTCCACCCACTGGCCACTGCGTTACTGCCCTCATTTTCTTTATCGCCATGCCAGAGCCGCTCCCGTTTCACACCATCGAGGTTTCTAATGAAGAGCTCTCGAACACGAGGCTCCGAGAGGGACGTGTCATCCCAACAGCAGAACCTCCCGACAAAACGCCTTAGTGCTACAGCAAAATAACACTGCCATCGTTGCCAGCGGCACCCAACGCGGCCGTTTCCAGATAACACAAGCTGGGACCCAGATAATTTAAAAAAATAAATAAATCAATGCAAGCAGTTTTCTCAAATTTTGCTGTCATTAACCCCAATGCAAAGCAAACGGCAGCGAGCAGCCAGGGGAACCCCCCCGCATTTCTCCCGCCCTCCTGAAGCCCCGCGATCCTGCACTGAATGTAATATGAAAAAAATAACTCTTTCCAGATATTATGCAGCGCCTGGAACCGAGAGGAGCGAAGGAGGCAACGGCCGGGAAGCTCCGGGGTCTGTAACCAGCGGCTGCCACCGCGGCCACGGGAGGGCTGGGGGGCGAGGAGGGAGCACGACCGGCGCCAACCCAGCCTGTGCCCCCCGGTGCTGGGGCTGTGGGGACCCACTGCTCTGAAACCACCCAAACTGCCCCAGAACGACCCCCCTTTGGGCACTGGAAGGCTGTAGGCGCACACGGTGCTGGAACAAACTCCTGGGTCTCAGGATCCGCTCGGTATCTCATCCACCCAGGAGTTTTCCAACTGTTTCCTACCTACTTTTGCCTCTACCTCCAATCCAGCAGGTGATTTAAAGCTTCCCAGGTGCAGGGGGACAGAACAAGTTGGGCTTTTTGTCCGTCGAAACACTGAATATGGAACATTTCAGCACTTACTGGGGCTACAGACGGGCAAATGCAACCTGCACGAAAGCCACCCCGGCCCTTGGGAATTGGTGTCGCCGCACCCTGGGGTTTTCCCTTCGTTTGGCATTTTCCTCCTTCACCTTCCCCGGGAAGAGAGGCAGAAGTGAAGGGAGAGGGCAGGGGTCCTCCCGTCACAGGCGCCCCCAGCCCAGCGATGGCCCCGCTCCTACCCCTTGCGTCCCAAAAGGTGTGATTTCCTGGGATGTGCCCAGCGCTATCGTCTGTCAAACTCCTGAATGAAAACACGGAGTGAGTCTCACTCGTCCCAAGCAGTAAAAGCATTACAGTGGAAAAATATCCTAAGGCAAAGGACTTACTGGATTTATTAAAGCCTCGTTTCTCCTTGTCTTTTAAAGTTCTAAACAGCACGAGATTGTATTAAGCAGCTGAAGAGGACAACATGCCATTGTAAAGCAAAAAAAAAATGAAATATATTAATGACATTGAGATAATTTAATTTCCTTTCCTCCACAGCACGGCCACAGACAAACAAAATCAAAGCCCAGCCTATTAAAACAACTCGGTATCTCAAATTTGAAGAGTCTCCCCAGAAATTACCTGCGTTATCTGTAACAGCGTTAGCAGGACCCGGGCCGGTTTTAATGACTCGGTTCACAAAACAATTAATGCCTGAAGAGAATCCCTTTAGCAGGGAGAGGGAAACGTTCAGTGACCACACACAATCAAATTACTTTGAACTTGGTCTTATTTTACCTTGTTTAATCTCAGGGGCTGCGTCGGGCTTTCGACGAGGGGCCAAACCTGCTAATAGGCTGTTAGCAGAATAAACCTCTCTAATACCAATTCCTCGGGGATGCGGAGGGAAACCCTGGCAATAACGAAGCCAAAGTGAAAACGGACTTTTATTCCCACCCTGCTTCTTTCTGTGAAGGGCCCAACACCGAACCACCGCAGCTACACACCAAAAGACCACAAATAAAACCAAAAGCATCCACACATTCAAATTCTGATCTGAATTCTGATTTTTAGATCATTTAACACCTTCTAATAACATTTGCTCTTTCAAGTTAGGTCAATTAAAAAAAAAAAAAAGAAAAAAAGGAAGGATTTTGAGAACAAAAAAAAAAAGCAGCTTTAAATGTTGCTTTTAAAGGAATCTATGCAGAAGGTTGAAATAAAATATTACAACATATTTCAAGATTTCCCTACATTCCCCTCCTCTCCATCTTTTTTACGGCTGAGAGTGTTCCAGCTCAATTTGTCCAAATCTCTGCGTAGCTTCAGTTTCCCCAAAAAACCACTTTCCAGCAAATGAATTATTCATTGAGGATATTTCACTTTATCCCTGGCTCCTCGCCTTGCCTGGAGCCTGTAAATCCTTGGGATGGGAGCGGAGAAACCCTTCCTGCCTTCATTCCTCCAGCCCAGCTCTCCTTCGAGGGCTGGGGACCCTCAGGAGGAAGAAATAAAATGCAATTTCAGCAGCAGGAGCCTCCACTTTGGAGGAACCATTGTCCCACACGTGTCAAAGGGAGCACGGTCATCCGTGTCCAACCCACTGCAGTTCCTTCTAATGACCTCCTCGGTGAATCTCCCTGTCACCGAGACACTGGGTCATAACCCACAGCACCCACCACTGGTGACAGTGTCGTGCAATCCCAACCACCAGGTTCATCATCACGTTATCTTTCATCTTCACCTGGAGTTCAGCCGCCTCAAAGCAAAAATAACATTGGGAAGAACACTGGGGGTCGTTCTGAGGGGGTGAATTTTTCCAACCAGAAGGGTCTACAAACACTTCTAACACACAGGTCCCACAGACACGGGTGTGAAAGTAGACTCTGAAAATGAACCCTTAGACCCTGGTGGGGAATGACCTGCTGAAGCCTGAGGTCCTCAGCTGGCCCGCGAGACCCTGGTTTCAATTAGAGCCTCGCAGCCGCGGTCCACGAGCCACTCCAAGAGTGGCAGTGGGTCCCACGTCAAAAATCCACAGCACATTTTGTGGAAGCACAATGCTTTCTTATTTCTGTGTAAGGAAAACCTAGTTCTGACCCAATTTGATGGGTTTCTACGGTCGCCACAGCCCGAGAGAACCAGAAACACACCTTTGGGTTTGTTGTTGTCTGGAGGCAAAGGCTGATCTTACTTCAGACCATCCCGTTCACTCCTCTCCGCTTTAACACAGCCGGGTTTGCAAAAAAATCTCATATCCAGCAGGGGAAAAGAAAAACTATATGAAAATTCACGTTCCTCCCATCTCTCCTGCCATTGTAATTTTTGAGAAGGGCAAGTTAAACACCCTTTGAAGAGATAGCTAATTAAAGCTTTGAAAGTATTCAGATTAATTTGGGTTTGTGGAAAACAGCAAGTCTGACAAACTAACTTTTAACCACTAAAATCTCAGACTTCACACTAAGTTATTTGCGTATGTGGTTTATCACCATTTTTACATTCTTTCAGTTTAACGGCATTATCAAATACAGGGAGCTCCAGGCAAATATCATTTTAGCCATTTTCTCCAAGCAGAATTGTTGTCAGCCAACACTGCCCATACCGCCCTCTAAAATAAAGCGCTGTATTGAAAAGAAATCTGCCACAAATACTCTGTGCAATGGATTAACATCTGAATGCAGTTATGACACTGTAGGTAAAAATAACTGTAACCATTATAAAGTGTAACTACTCCAGTTTGGATATTTTCTGAGAAGTGGAACAGACAATCAGTCTAATTTTTCCGGGTGAAAGACAGCACTTGGAGACTGAGGATCATAACACCTACCCATGAGAAACAAGAATTATAGCTGCGCTTTAAGCAACTGATCCCGCCTTCCAGAGTTCAACGGCTGTTTTATCACTGGCATCGAGGTGAAAACAGACAGGTAAAGGTAAATATTAAATACCCTGATGCACACACACAGAGCAGGCCCCGCTCTTGCCCCCCAGAATCAATCACAGACCGCCTTTGAGAGTTTTCTCAACCTATATGGGTTTTTTTTCTTTCTTTCTTTTTTTTTCCCCCCCTGAAAAAGCCTATATTTTTCCAGGCAACACCCCTATGCCACACACATGGATGGAAGCAAAGTGGGAGGTAACACGCAATGCAGTGGCCACCAAAGTAACCCAGAGCACCCTTTTCACATCACCGAGGTCCCGCCGCGTTTCGCTCCTGGGAGAGCCCAGCATCGCCGCGAACAATGGCTGGAACCACTGGCAGGAACCCAAACCCCACACACTGCCTGCAGATGATTTTAATAAGACACAGTGTTTAGACCACAAAGGATACACTCCCGAGTAGCTCTATATATATTTGTTTACTTAATTGAAGGGGTGGAATACCATAGGCAGCATAAATACGGCATTTATTCTACGCGCAGCAGTCAGTCTAGTGTCACAGACACAGTATACGCCACCCTTCCATGAAGTTAATTACTTAGCCCTCATCTAGATTAATGTCTGTTGTGATTTATTTCTTTGCAATTCACCAGCAGGGTCTGATTTAACTAGTGCTGCCATAGTAAAAAGAAGACAAAAATATTAGCTTATATGACAAAAAAAAAAAAAACAAAACCAACCTTAATTTCAAACAGAAACTGAATCCGTTTTCAGCAAACTTGGAGTTTTTTTCTCCCAAGGAGAACAGTAGCTGCTGAATTGTTACATCGTTAATGGTAAATTATGTTTTGAATACCAAGCGAACAATGGTGTTATTTTAATAATTTATGTGCAATGTGCAAAGATACACTGCGTAAGGGCCTGCACAGGAACTCAAGCATTCGAATGCCCATTAATTCTTCCCCAAGCGCAGTCCCCTCTGTCTGCAGCGGCCGCCTCGATGCCAGTCCAACAGGAGCCCAGGCTAAAGACTACAAAGCCCACAAATTACGCATCCGTGACACACAAACGCATGTCAACAGAGCATCACGACTGCAGACTGCAACCCTTCAAAGATAGGAAGGGCCAGGGTTAAAGCTAACTCCCTCCGTCTGAGCATGGTGCTCATTTTGTGTTCTGATACTGTCTTTAATCTTTGGGGGAAAAAAAAAAAAAAAAGAAGGGAAAAAGTAAGAAACAAGAGAACCTGTGCTGGAAGCAAGCACCAATTATGGAAAACTTCAGCCTGAAGGATTAAAACTTGACAGGGCACATGGGAAAGAAAACAAAGAAGGGGAAAGTATCTTCAACTGTAGACAATGCTCCAGTTCCACCTATACCAGGGTTAGCTCAGGCTCCCCTGAATTAACCAGAAAGAATGATGCCCAGGCTATCAAACAGATTATGAGTCCCTCACCTGATGTATCAATGTCCTGCACTTGACATCGACCACAGAGGATCAAACATTGAGTCATCTTGACTCAAGTCATCTCAAGATGACCAGTCATCTTGAAAGAGATGAAATTCAGATTACTTTTGTCTCCTTAGATCACCTTTTACTGCTAAAATACAAACATTAGCTATAAGCTTACGGCCTGTTCCTCATAAAATCACAGAATGGTTTGGGTTGGAAGGGACCTTAAAGCCCCTCCAGTGCCACCCCCTCCCCAGGAAGAAATCCTTAAGCAGACCAGGGTGCTTTCACCAGTCACGTTGTGGGGATCCTCTCCTGTGGATCTCCTCAAATCATACTATCAATGGCAGAGACAGCCAGCCTGTCTAAGTCCTTGGAAATAAAAGAGATTTAATATAATTAATCAACTTTAGCAGCAGAAAGAACCACACTTCAGAAAAGCTAACCATTTTACTTCAAAAGAGGTGTTGCTCCAAGCAGCAAAGTCCTTGTGGTTCCTGCCTTCCCACCCCTCCTTGTAATGCCACCAGGTTTTTTGCATGACTTTCAGGACATTTAGAGCTTGGAGCTCAGGCACCAGGAGAATTCCTCCTCTACCAAATTATGTTGTCAGTTCTCCTCAGCCTAAGAGTACCAAACGGATCAAAACTAGAAGGTAAGGAGCCTTCAACCTATGGCTCTTTCCAATATCTACGTATTTTTTTTTTTGCTGACAGCTACGTTGTTGGGAAGAACTGTCCCATCATTTTCACGTGAAATCCTAGAGCATCAGCAGAGGTGAAGTTCAGCTGAGTGAAGGACTATTGCTCCAGGGAAGAAATAAATCACAGTGTCTTCAGCTCAGCTCGCTTCCTTTTCCAAACCAAAGGGCCACGTCCATGCCGTGATTCACCCCAGGAAATCTGGGAGAACGGGAAAAGTAAAGGACTTTTTGCCACGGCTTTTCTGGCTCCCAGTTGGCAAACTCACCCTCTCCAGAAGTAGCCCAGGGACCGCTCACAGATTTTTGGTTTGCAGGAGAGTTGTTGGCCTCCCGGAGATTTTGCACACATTCCATTATGTGCCAAAGCTCATCCATGAAATAGCAGTGGTTTGGTTTTGTTGTTTGTGGGTTGGGTCCTTTTTTCCATTTCAGACACACTTTTCCATCACTCTAGGCATTGGAGGATACATTTCACAGTTAAATTAAACACCGAATATGGAATTTTAGCCACCAAATAGGATGTATGAAGGCCCAGAGTTATCCTCAGTTGATATTTTAGGTTTAACCATTACTTCCAAGTCACAAATTAAATATTTTTTCATCTTTGACACACAGACCATTTTGCAAACCATAAAAAGAGATTGAAAATGTAGTTAAGGATTCTCAAAATGAAAACTGCTGCTGGATGTGACAGGTTGAAACCACAGAAGCATCACGAAGAAAATTAATTATACAAAGCAGCTCTTGTTTCAGAAGTGTTTTAACACCACAACGATAACACACGAATTCCAATGAAATTTGCAAATTGCTGCACACAAACGGAGCTTAGACTAAATTTTGCGTTTGGTGCTTTTCCCCTTCCGTCCTCTCCGCTACTTAAAGCTATGGACATTTTTCAGCAACACTTCTTTTTACATCAGAAAGGGGGTAAAAATTTTGGGAGAAAATACCACCCAACAGAGCGAGTAAATATTTAAAACACATACTCTGTGACACTGTGAACAGGCATCGGCTTCAGCTCCGTCTCCCGCCAGGATGGGAGATGCAGGGATGGGGCAGCCCAGCTAAAGCCCCGCTCGGCTTCCACCACCTCACCTACAGCTCCCACGGAAAGCCTGGACACGGGTGATCTTTTCCTCTTGAAAGGTTTTTGGGATAAGCTTCACTGAGGAGTGAAGCCACCACTGGATGGACAGGTATGTCTGACCTGGAGCCTGCCTTTCCCCTTTCTCGCCCTTTACAGTGTTTCCCAGCTCAGGAGGAAAATACCAGCAGGAATATTGTCACACACAGCTCTCCCTTCTCCCCCCCGGCCCCGCGGGCTTTACTGTGAGGGAAGGGAACGATCTCTTCCAGCTTCTCCTCTGCTGCTCTCATCACTTCGTTATCTGAGTGCCTTCTAATCGTGCATTAAGCGACATGATTAACTCCTGTCACATGTGGCTTGTTCTCTCTGATCCTCTCTGCAGGGGGAGGATCTGGGCCTTTGCAAGGGAAAAGGAAACACACGTCAGCTTTAAAAGTAGTCTGCAAATGAAAAAAAAGGACTGGAGCCAGATTTTTGTTGGTTGGCTGACTGGGTTTCTTAGGCTTTTTTATTTCCTATGATGAGGAGTTGAGGAATTCTTACAGAAGATATTTGTATCATATTGGAAACTCATGTCTTTTTACCCCATGAAATTCCCCAGGGAGCTGGTAAGCTCTCTCTGGAGAACTACTGAAATATTTCATGAGAAGCAACTGGACGGTAAGGATAAAGAATCGAGTTTTTAGGATGACTGTTGAAATCCCCCCCCCCTTTCCGTCTGTTTTCACTAACACCCCTTTAACTCCACCGTCTGATCGGCAAATGAGAGAAAGGGCATCTTCATTAATAACCTGGTACTTCCTCCTTCAGTTTGAACAAGTGATACTCTGGTACTAAAATGAAGTGGAATTTCACTTTAGTTTACATAAGAAAGAGAAGGAACTCTGTCGTTACCAAGACCAAGTATACACCACGGCATAAGCAGGAGTGATGCCAGGTGGGACCCATGGATCCATCAGACACAAGAACGTCACCAAATCCTGCTGAAAGGCCACAGTTCAAGAGGTTCTTTGTCCCACCATCCCTTACCTACTCTGGAACTTCAGCATTCTGATAGTTAAAAGCATTCTGCTAATTTTTTGACTGAGTACACAACCAGTTCCAGCCACTTGCCCTGATGGCATCGTGTCCTCAGCTTCACTAGTTGTCCCCCTCCGGCCCCAGGTACTCCTGTCTCTGTCAGTACATGAGCCATCTACGTTGCCACCGGGCTCCAGCTCCTCTGGCTAGTAGCCTTTTTCTATAGGCTACTCTCCCAGTAGCCCAGACCCACATCGAATCACAGAATGGTTTGAGTTGGAAGGGACCTTGAAGATCTCTCTCCCTGATACTTTCTCAGGGTTGATTTTTAAAAAAAAAAAGGGGAAATGATTTTGAGGTCATCTTTTTAACAGCATGGGTTTTATGAAGCTGCTGTGTCAGTCAGAAGGCCACGATGGAGGTGACTGGGAAGGGCAGGGAGGGAAACTGGAGTAAATTACCCTGCTTTGGGACAACAGTGATGCCCCGTGATGTGCAAGAGGCGGCGGGGAGAGGGAAATGCAAGGCCTGGACTGGCGCTGGAGAAAAACAGCTCCAACCCCCAGCATCCACATCAGTGGGGTCACAGCTCGGTTCTCCCTCTTGAGAAGCACTTCCTTACTAAAGGTTGTTAGTAGCAACACAAACCTCCACTCCACCTTATTTAAGTACCAAAACAGACTGAAAGAACAAGGTAACTCCCATCCTTTCCCATTTCTTATCAGAAATCCCCTGAATGGGAGAGTTCAGGGGTACTCACAGGCCTAAATGGATGCATTTCTGTCTCTGGATGTAGCCAAACCCTGTTTTAAACTGTAACAGTATAAATAAATGCTTGGGTTTAACTTATCAACATAACAACATTGTTTTTCTACAGGAGAATAAACCAGTGCTTACATAAAGACCTCAAAGCATTCACAGTAACCTAAAGTAATGAATATTGTAATGAGAAACACAAGGATTTAGGGTGATAATGACTGGACTTTGCTCTACTTAGATCGGCTCACCCCCTATGGAGGCTACCAAAGCTTAAAGATTTTATCACCCTAGTAATCAGCAATGGGTAATGGCCTTCATAAAACACAGTAATTAAATTGACTGATTTCAAACTAGTGCATTTTTTTCATTAGGGAGTTCTTATTTAACCTACTTCAAAAATCCCTTTGTGAATACTGGCTGTATCAGTCAAAATTCAAATGGCGAGGGACGAAGAGCTTGTTCTGGTCCATATTTCAGTTATTATTCAAATAAAAAGCTGGAATTCCTAGTATGCTGTCATTCTCTCTCTTTTTTTTTTTTTCCCGGTCATCTCTAAGAGCTTCCAGTTTTAAAAGTCTCTCAAGACTGAACATTATAAAACTGGGGGTGGAGGGGAAGAAAATCAAAACCTTAGCTCTTCACATTTTCCAACAACTCTAAAAGAGATTCTGCTTTGATAAAACATGCTTTTAAATTTTTCCCAGGCCAGTGCTCCAACCTCCCTAGCAAAAATATCACTGGTGAAATTCAGGCACTGCCTCACAATCTATTTAATTATCCTTTATGCCTGGATTGTGTGTGTTGTTGTAACTACTATATCTTACTTGATCTTTGAATGCTGTTGAATAAAACCTGGTTGTAAGCACAACCCCTTATTATTGCTCAACTTTGCCTTCACGATACGTGTGCGAGCCATTTATCTGTGTTCCAAGAATACTTGTAACTCAATACAGATTTTAAAATAAAGTATTTTACGGCGAGTCTCAACTCTGCTTTTGTGGCAAAAACATTTCCTAACTCAATATATGCTCTACAGGAGCTTTATGACAGCAGAAGTAAACCTACGGGAAAATCTACCTCGATAACTACAGGACACAAAACCCAGTTTCATATTTCTTTTTTTCTGGGCTACAGCAGGTTTTAACTGCACAGAAGAGACACCGGATCTGTTTTCTGTATGAAATCTAGAGTGAAACACATGAATCTCAAGATAGGAGCATCAAGTACCAGCCCTTCCCCGCTCTACCCAGAAAAAATAAGTGACTCGATATATGAAAGTTGGTCCTAAAGATGTATTTCTGTCTGTCCGGAACCCTAAGAATCCCCGAGCAGCTGTTAAAAGCTGCTGAAATCAAAGGAAATTGTTGGATATTCCTCACTGTACCCCTTCATCCCCAGACCTCAGGCACTTGCCAGCTCCTCCTTCCCATGTCATGTCCTTGAAAACGGGATATGGGGACTGACAGCCACCGCGGAGCAAACGGGGAAGCACACAAAGAACAAGCCCTAAAAGGCCTTAAGGAGACATTGACTCTGAAACCTAACGAAGTCACACAACCATCAACAGGATTCTGATTTCGCTGCAAGGAGACAAGGACAGAGGCAGTAACTGTGTAAAGAATCCCAGGTAACTGCTTCCTTTGGGAGAGTGGAAGGTCTGAGGAAAGACCTTTCCCTACTTTTCTCTAGTTTAATAAAATAATGTACTCCTTGTGACTACAGTTTCAAACTCTCCAATCCCATGCTGCAAAACTTACTTTATATTTTGTTACAATCAAATTATAAATCATGGATTTATAGTTTCTATCTATCTATTCAGGGTGCAAGGAGAATATGACCTGGAAGAGATTATTGGGGGGGGAAGAAAAAAAAAAAGAAATAATGGAAGGTGGATGAGAAGCTGCTTCTTTCGCAACCAAAGGCGCAAAGAGCTTTCTCAATAAGCCAAGGTAAGCAACGAATCAACAAATGGGGTTGTTAGAGAATATTTATGACAGCGGCAACTGTGTAACATCACTGAAGCATGCACAACAGGAGAGGGCTTTCTAGAAAATCTATCTCTGAGAGAGACACGCAGTCAGGTCCAACTATCAATCACCTGGGCAGGTGAATAAATCTACAGGCAGCGGCCCATACAGAAAACTTACTGCCTAGTAAATAAGCTGTAAGGCCCCAGAAGCCATAGCACATTATACAGACTATTACAATAATAGTATCTCAACTACTAGGTCAGTCAAAGTTTGAGTATTTTGATCTTACGGAGTAAAAGCGTATGTACAATGACTGGTTATGTTCTCTGGTTAAGTTATATAGGTTTAAAATCCCACCACACTGAAACAACCAGATTTTTGTGTGTTTGTTTGGGTTTCTGTTTCGTAATTCCCATTCTTTAAATCAGTGGTTACTGATCCACAAGATTCACATCTATATGGACTATTTAAGTCTCCTCTCCCCTGGAAGTGTGTGTGTAACTCCCATTAATGCTAATGGCCATAAAGCACACGCATTGAGGGGAAAATAGACCCCTCACTGTGAAAATAAATGTGTTCAGTTATTTTCAGACACGATGCTGAAATCAAACAACTAAAAGTACATACTCTAAGGAGATAACATTGTATAGCCTAACTGAAAATGTCACCAGTATTTCTAACTCCCTGGTCATGGACCCTGCCACGTCCTTCACGTTTCTGCCCTTTCCTGTGTCATAAAACCTATGACTGGGTAACGTATCAAAAAGGGCCAAATCCTAAATTCTTACACAAGTGAGACAGCCCTGATCTCCCCTTCCTTGCCTTCACAAAGGATAAAAGGTTAGGCCTCATGTCCCATATTTTCACTTAGGCCATGCAACATTTTCTCTTTATACCATATAGGTTAATAGCAGCAGTAAACTTCGCTATTCCCAGTAATAGTTCCTTAAAACTGTGACGAATCTACCAAAGTAAAAATTCCTATCACTTGAACTTTTTCCTTAATGATTTGATACCCTGGTGTTTCCTGCTCTGATCAAAATTCATGGAGTCCATTCTCCCTGTTCAAACGGGAGCAAATTGCTTATATAGTTATGTGAAATTCAAAGACGCTGCGCTTTATTATAATACAAATATAATCACAGGTGTTTTCTGACAGAACCAATGTTTTATGAATTTACAGCTGACCTAATGCAATACTGGGAACAGTCATGAGAAAAGAAAGGGTTTTAAAAGGGTGCATTGGTGGTTTCCGCGAGTGTATTTAGGGTCTTTGTAAAGCAGCCCAGTGACTTTCTAAAGCGAGTAATCACACCCACCTTCCCGAATCAGAGAGATGCAGCCTCAAATAAGTGGATGCTACTGAGTTACCAGTCAGGGGATGAGTTATTCCAGTGATGAGCTGCAAAGTATCAGTTGTGCTGGAGAATAGACGAGCACCCTTCTTTTTTAAAGCAGAAACAGCCACTAAGGACATGGCAGGGCAGCCCTGGTGGTATCTGAAGCTGCTGAAGCCCAGGCCACCTCTCCTAAACTTGGTACAGGAGCTACTGCAGAGACCGACACTGCGAAAACGAACCAGGCAACAAATTAATGAGCTCCTTCGTTCGTTGCAGAAGAGCAGGGGTGGCAATGGTCCATGACCTGTCAGCAGCTGTGTGGATGGACATCCCTCTGTTTGCCCCAGTGTGTATGGAGGTGAATTGGAGACACCGGGGAACAGCAGAACACTTCACGTAGCACCGATCCAGACTCACGCAAATGAACACCACTGAATGACTCTCTTTTAATTTTCCCTTTTCAAGTAATAGAAGCCCCTCTTCCTTTCTGATCTGAGTGTATCACCGTGACTCATTCTGCAAGTTGAAGTCTCATCATACAGAGGAAAGGCCAAAAACTTAAATGTTACTTCTCCTGCATAGAACACTAAATCTATTTTCTCCTGGGTGAGCTCGCAGGGATAAACAATGCTATGAATGATTTGGTGTATGATATGCAAAAAGCGACATTTCCACAGCCCGTCTAGACTCCCAGACAAGATCAGACTGCGCTGTCATCAAAGGCATTTCCACAGCATGTCCTATCACTTGGAAGACAAATCCCCCCCACACACCTTTTCGGAACAGTCATGCAAAAATGAAAAATAAATAAAAACAGCCTGACCTGCCAATGTCACGGTGGAAATCTGAACGCAGTAACCTCAGACAATTTAGAAATTACGCTAACAACACGGCAAGAAGTTTCAGCAAGCGTTTGTGAGGAAAGGCAACTCCTGCACAAGTGAATACAATCCAAAAATATGAGTCATGCACAAGCAATTTTGCTATGGGCCATAAAATCACTTTATGAGAGCTACAGATAATTCTGTATGTATTCTATAATGTTTCCCTACTGTGTAGAGATGGATATCTCAGTATCCTATCACAGATAATGATGGAAAACAAATTCCCTACATAAAAGCTGATTGCTCAGAGATTCACACTGAACTGCTCCAAAGGGTTGTAATGCTGACAGAACACTTTATACCGCATTCATCAACAAAGAGGCAGATTCCATCAGTGCCAAACATGCTGCAGTTTAGATGGGTTTTCTAAGAGGTAGCAGGGTGAATGGAGAGCAGCCTTAGACACAGAACATGCATCCTGCTGTTTCTCAGCACCTCCATTCTCTTTATCACATGTGCACCTACCATCCTCCGCAAGGACACCTCCTTTTTCCCCCCTGTTAGCACTCTTGCACATATTCAGACACATTCAGAAATATTCAGTATTAAAAGAACAGACATGTTCTGTACATGTCATGCTGAGAGACATCTACAGCGTTAAGGCAGTCATGAGATAGTAGTCACTGGAGTATAAAGGGTGAACCCTTCAGGACCATCATCAGAACAACACAGCTTCTTTTTGCACCTCTATTTTCCTCTTTATGTTCCTTTGTAACTTTTTCCAACTGTACCCACGGAAGCATTAAAAAAAAAAAAAAAAGTTTTAAAAACACTGAAAACTTTCAAAAAGAGACTTCTCTCAAGAGTTAACTAGTTAACTCTTCTGCAAGGTAGCTTTGTGACTAACGCACTGTTGGCAACCCAAAAGCATCAGGGACTCCATCTGGTTGCTTCTTTGGAGGTGTCCTACTCGTGTGTTACCAAACCTGATCTTTCCTCAAACTTGGATGTGGCATTCTCCAGGAGCCAAGCTTTAAAAAAAACCACCCCAAACCAAGAATAATACCTCTCCAACGTCATAGATCCATATGCGACCTTCTGAATCACCAACTGCCACCTCCTTCCCAGCCTGGGCCCAGCGGACACGGTTGAGGGCAGAAGCTCCTTCTATGGTGACGCTGGCTGTGGGAACCTGTTGAAAGAATAGGAACAAGGAAGGACAATAAAATCACGCTGCCTGCGAAGCCGGGGGGTCAGTTCTGAACATGCTGCTGAGCTGGGTGAGTCACAAGTCCCTTGGCATTTCTGGAAGTAACACACAACCCTCGTTGCGGGGGGGGAGAAAAAAAAAAAGGGTCCATTGTTTCTTCAATCACATGTGCTAAAAAGAGGAGAGAGCAAGGGATTGCTTGGAACAGGCAGGGAAGACTTTTCCACAGTAAAGGGTTGTAAATGAAACAGTTTTTTCCCCCCTCAACCTCAGAGACACGCGAAACCACCTCTGCCTCTCTCCTCAGAAGTCACCGATTTACGACCAAGAACCGACTGAGGGTAGGTCCTGGCTTCAGACCGGCCCTGGCTCCTGGCCTCTGACTGGGGCCAGGGTAACCTGACGGTGGGCAGATACATCCCTATCATCATGCTGACATCGCCTTTAAATCCGTACTCACCTCTGCGGTGAGATGCGGAGGTTGAAACTCAGGTGTTACATCAGGAAAGTCCTGAACTAATCACTTTGGAGCCAGGACACGGCCAGAAGCGAGAACAGCCGAGCTGACAGTTAGGAACTCCCACAATATATTCCCACAATTCTCTTTTACATCCCCAGGAGACTTCTTCTGCTTTAAATACATCTGGATGCTGCCTAATTTCCAAGCCCTCCTCCCCACCCCAAGTCAACCAACTTAACAGGCAACCCACAAGAATACATAAAGATTCTGGTTGACGCGTGGGATGAATAAAGCGATGAAGATGATCTTGGGAGAAGCATTTGTAATCTATGCCGGAATGAGGGCATCAAAAGATGCTACAGGAGGAAGGAACCGTGTGGGTGTTTGTCCCAGATAGGTAGATCACTCAGTTGATTTAGGTCACCTCGTAAGACAAATGCCAGTAACCTGCAAGCCTGCTAATGCTCCACCCAGACACCTTTAATGGGAGAACCTGCCCCAGCAACCAGCCTGTAGCTCGGCATGATGGTCTTCCAAACAAGGCTTCTTAGCTTTTTAGGTCAGGGTAAAGGGAACAGGAGAGCTGCAAAAGCAGCTCCTCCACCAGAGCCATCTGTTGGAACAGGTCTCGGGCACAAGAGGGACAAGGGGAATATCCTGGGATCTACAAATGGAGGTGGAACTGGAGAGCAGTCCAGGCAAGAGGAGGGAGTTGTGCAGGAACCAGAGTCTGGGCTGCCTCTGGAGGAGTGACAGGAGTGACTCCTTCTGTCCTCGCTGTCAGCACGGTGCAGCAGAAGCAGGGAGAAAGAAGTTTGAAGGTGGTACGAAAGCCTGCTCTGAACATTGACAAACTGACAGGATTAACAAGAGCCAACATTCTGCCAGCTTCCTCACAGTTCTCTGCCTGTAGCTTCATATTGTAGTTGGGAGATAGGCCCAAAGAGCCAGGAGAAAAACAATTTCATAACAAACATTGAGTAGTTCCCACGCCAATCTCCTTCTCCTCAGCTCTAACACCTTTCACAGTGTCACACGAGGTGAGTGACGGTGGGAAGCTGGACCTTTGGAGACCTCCTGAGACTCTGATGACGGCCACAGGGTGTGGGCAGCCAGGCCAGCAGCAGGACGAGGACTGGCACTTGCCTTGTCCCTCCGCCACTTGCCTTGTCCCTCTGCCCCTGGGGACACCCCACTCCTCCTCCTCCTCCTCCTCCTCCTCCTCACCAACCCTGAGACACGGCTGCGGCACCAACCTGGCACCTAGAGCACCAGGAGCCACCCAAGCTGAAGCACCACCTCTGCAAAGGGCTTCACGGTGGTGTCCTCAGCCCCACCATGAGAAACACAAGAGGTTGTGTCAGTAGAACGATGGAGAAACGATGCAGGATAGCAATCAGAAAGCAGACACCGTCTTTCCTTTAAAAAGATCCCTTAAAAAGTCATTAAAATGCAAAAAAGCCACTAGGCTCATCTCCCCATCCTGCAAGGCCTAGGTCCTGTCCAAGACAGCAACACCCCAAAAAAGCTGGCACCCTCTAACCCCCCCAGTCCCCTCTGCTCCTGCTGAGAGTCGACGGCCCAAACCTGACACGGGGTCATCGAGCCATCGTAAGATCACAGCAGAAAACAAGGAAATTTTACTCCTGAGATCACCAATTTCTTTAGAAAAAAAAGAGAAGAAAAGAAAAGAAAAAAGCTATTTTAATTCCAGCCAAAATTAATTTCGTAACATTTGGAAATGGGTTTCTTCAAACAACAACTAAATGCCACGTTTCAGAGGACTCATCCGCTACCAAGCTCTGTTCCTCAGAAAACTGTAGATCAAAGGCATTTGTTTCATATACAAATACACGCTGCATATATTGAAGGCACTGAATTTTGACAAAATCTTTCTGAAGGCTGAAATACGTAATTCTAGAGCTATTTTTTTTAATATATATATATATTTGTTAATAAGGCATTCTTTCAGTGTTCCACAGAAAAACAAGCAGCATGCACGCTGCAGACACGAGACACAAGGCATGCTTTTTTTCCAAAACACGATGGTTTTGTAAAATCCTGTTACTATTCCACAAAGCCATGTAACAAAATAAAAAAGAAATAGCGAAGCAGCCTTTAAAAATCTAAATAAAAAGCCTTTTCTCCAGTGATACGGAGAGAAACACAGTCAAACTGTAGTATCTTAAAATAGATTTGCCTGCTCTCTGCAGTGATAGGTTAAATTACACATGCCTATTTTAGATTTCAAAGATAAAGAGTTTATTTTATAATGGTGGCATTATGTTTTTAAAATCACATTTGAAATACTTTATAAATTCTCTCAAGTTGGTGCTTGTCAGATTTTTAACGATTTTGAAATGAGATTTTAACAGGTAACAGATTAAGAAAGATGCAGTCAGAAAAACCTGCGTGATAAGAACATACCTTTTATTTTTTTTTTTACTTTTATTGCTTACGTAGTGTCAAAACCTGCTTGCAAATACATCTATTATCTGTTTCCAGAAATAGACACCATCGTCACCCTTTCAAAGCTAAAATACGGCACGTAAAAAAACCCAACAACCGTTTGAACGGGATATAACACAGCAGAAATAAGCCATTTTGCAAGTCAATTTAATAGCAGTTCATAGATAAATAAGACTCATCAATAACCCAGAGATCTTCCCCGATCTTGACCAAAAAAGAAATGTTAGGAAACATATATAAGAAATTGCCATTTGGTATTCTGAAACTATCTGCAAACCTCACTGTACTGATCCATAAAAATAATACTCGGTTTGCAAAAGAATGAAGGAGTGGGTAAGGATTTTTTTGCTTTTTAAGGCTTTCTTCATATTCATTTATCACATAGAAATTAAAACGTGATCACTTTCATTGCTATTACAAAAAACAGTTTCTGGCACCCACAGATCAACACGAAGCACACAAATACCCTTGTTGCCTTACACTGCGATTCTGAGAATAACTAAATTGATTAAAACCATGGTACAGTTAAATGATTTTAGTTATTTTGGCCAGAAAGCACCTAGCTCTCCGGAGAGCTGTTTTTAATAGATACGGGGAGTAACACTACTGGAGACTGTGTTACAGTTCCAAAATTTTAAGGTTCTGTCTTGTAACTAAACCCAGGTATTTTCTTAATAGATTTACAAAATAAAACCTAAATTAAAATGTGGCTTATTTCCCAAATTAAACAAAACCAGGTCTCATTAATAACAATCATACCTAGCTCTTACAGAGATTTTTATCAATAGCTGGCAGTTAAACACATTAATATACCTGTCAGTTTCTCCCGTCTTCGCAAATACTTTGACATCACGTATCTGACATCCAAAAGTAATAATGATCTAAAAAATAGGCGTTTCAAGATTTCTTATTACAAAGGCAAAAGTGCTGACAAGGAGTTTTTCTCAGCAAACAGCAGCGCAGACTCAAATGCTGAAATCAACTGCAGAAATCTTGAAAATTATAAACTAATTATGAGCTACCAGATAGAGGGTGAAAGCAAACAGCGATCGCTGTCGGTTGTGAGGTTTGGTACTTTGACTGCTTCTCCCGCCTCACAAAACCTCGCATCTAGTCACAATCTGCCCGTTTATCATTTCTAGAGATGTTTTTAAAAGTTTGTTTCATCAGTGCTTAGTAAGGAAACCAAACGGTGTTTCTGCCTCCGGAGCCCCAAACTCGATTCTCATAAAAATACAAAGCTCGGGTACCACAGAAATAATCCCACTCTGATCCTCACCCGGGAGCTGATTTTGACCTCTTAGAATGGAAATCATTTGTGAAATCAGGGGTGGCCTTGCACGCAGAAGAAAAGCAGGATCAAGCTTGAAATTAATTTTATTTTTTTCTGATGTTCCTTTCTATTTATATGTAAACACGCGGGAAAATGTATCAGCAGTTTTCTACGTACAGCCTTATTATTGATGGGAATGGGATCAAGCGGTCCATACTAATTTTTTTGGAAAGAAATTATGGTCTCAGTGAGTTAAATGGCAAAACATCAGTTGATTTCTAGCAGAGCAGGATTTCAGCCCTGGTATTTGGGGGGAAAGGCTTTTTTGTTGTTTTGGGTTTGGGTTTTTTTTCTTCTTCTTAAAATGCTGGGTTTTATGCTCTGTGTTTTAGCCTGCATTAATGAGAACACCTGAAGGATATGTCCCTCCCTTCCCAAAATAAATTCTGAGGAGGCTCCTCCTGTATATCCTCCAGCTGTATGTGCTCTAATTAAAAAGGCTGCGCTGCTTCCTGCTCCCAGCACTTCAAAAGGCCTCGCTGCTCCCCTCCGCAGCCCGGCCCCGGTTCCTCTTACCTGTCCCCGCTTATTTATGGCAAAGCACCGCTCACTGGAAGCCATAAACTGCGCCCGTATTTTACCTCGGCTGAAACGTACAGCGTCTTTATGTGAAAGGCCTATTAATGAGCAAACTAAGCTTAAAAAAATCCCCCCCGAATTGGAAAAAGTTGGGTGTGTGGAGCTGGGGGGGAATAGTGCCGCTCGCTCTTCGGTCTTCTCTTTTTTTGGAAATAAAAAGAAACTGTCATTAATCAGTTTATACATGACGACTTTTTTTTTTTTTAAGTGTCTGTTCTTAAGTAAAAATACGCAAGGCTTCAGCTTGAGTTGTGGAAATACGTTGTGATTCTCGTGCTGAGCAGGGCTTGCTGCCCACCTGAGACCGACCTCGAGCGACACGACCGGGTTTCTCAAAACCGTTTCTGGGGGAAACTCAAATCCAGAAAAAAAAATAGTATTAATCTAAGTCTGCAGTATTTTTTTTTAATCTGAAGTACTAGGAGGAAAAAGGGGTTCCCAGGACGCTTAGAAAATTACTTTTTAAAAAAAATATAGTATTTATCATTACAAATATTTGCCAAAAGCTGATTAATCCTTTCTCATCAGCAAAATTCAAAGGTGTGATGTTTCCTCCCCAACCAGCCCCCCCCTATTTAGTTTTAATAGCGATAGAAAGAAAACTTGTTATTTTTGTCGTTTGCACAGCAAATTTTGAAGAGGACAATAATAATAATGAAAAAAAAGTGAGGGTGTAAAAATCTCAGATAACGTGTGTGAGAGAGATGCTTCTGTGCTGAAAGAGCCCACCCCTCAAGGGGAGTCTCTGGGGGCTGAGGCCGGGAGGGGGGGCGCCGGGTTTGTGACAGGATTGGAGGCGCTGGCGGGGGGTTCCGCAGGTTAAAAATGTCCAGGGGGTTTGGAGAAGGGACAGGGAGGAAGGGACAGGAAGGGACACGAAGGCCGAGCACCTCCCGGGCTGGGGGAGGCTGGCGAGGGGCCGCCCGGCGCCATGGGCCTAAGGCACCAGGCCCAAGGTGTGGGGCCAGAAACCGTGAGG
>VXAK01012550.1:261-23809 GCA_013399435.1 Arenaria interpres
ATAGGGGTAGGAGGACAGTTCTGCTTCTCACCTTTCCATCTTCGAGAGTAGCTCTAAGGAAGGTGATGAAGGCTGTTCCCTTGGTGGACAAATAAGTCACGCTACTAAAGGAGACTTTTCCTAAGCATTGTCGAACTTAGACTGTAATCAAGTCAAGGTTGCTGTAAATGCCAGCTGACGTTTCGCAGAGCTTAATTAAAATATGTGAGATTTTATGGACCACTACATTAGAAGAAGGTAGAATGCCTCAATACTACTGCAGCTGCTGGAGAGCAAAACCCCGGCCCATTTTATTTAAAATTACAAGGGGTAGTAAGACTAGAGGGGAAAATACGGAGTAATTGAGTGAACCGCCTCCCACCATTACAATAACGTTAAAATAGATGCATCTACCGCCACCTGAACATAAAATCCTTTGTCCTAACCCCATTTAAAATGCAGCATTGATTCATTCAATCACACTTTATCATTCACAACATGAACTTTACGTGAACTGTCTCCCACTGATTTGTCTATTCTGCTTCAAAGAATCCATCAATAATAATCTACCAGATTTTCTCCTAATTATTGCTATATTTCTCCATTGAAATTGCTTCTTTTTACTGGAATGTGAAAGAAAGTTTTTATTAAAACACAAAAGACATAGTTTTGGCCAAGTACTGAAAGAGCTAAACTGCTGTTTGTGTTGACACAACTTCCTTGAGCTCCCTTGCATAAGCTGAATTTAGAGAATGAAGCAGAGAGAATACCTGATGTTCCTGAGAGATAAGCGACGTTACTTCAAATGCACATACTAGCAAGTTTAATTTATCTTAGAAATTATCAACAGAGAGAATTTTGGGGAACCAGACCGCTGTTTTGGTGGTTTTTAGATGACTGTTTGTTCTCGATATTTATCTTAATGTTACTAGCTCAGTGTACACATATGAAACTTTGGCAAAACATGATGGAAACACAAACTCAACTTTTTCAGTGAGAGAAAGAAAAAGGATAATATTGTATCAGTAAGAATGGGAAGGAGGCAGCTATTATCTTCTCCCATAATCTAGAATTCAGTTGCTGGGAGAAAAATAAAAATAAATAAAAAACCCCACCTCCACAGATTCATTGTGCTCAGAGTTGAAATGGTGCTGTGACAGGAAGAAAAGATAGGTGATGAAAATCTAAGAGATTCTTACTAGGAGATACTATGGTGAGAAGAAGAAAACTCAAGCAAGGCTGGTTAATGGAATGTGGGTCTCAGCTGCACAGGCTTTAAACACCCCTGTTAGTGCACCACTGGAAGAAAAATACTCATGTTTAACTTTACTCATGTGTTAATACTCAAAGTAATCTATTTAAGCTAATAAAACCTGTTGAGGCTAAATTGCATTCTACAGCCAAAGTCATGTATCTGTGCAACACTCCATCCTAGGAGTTCTTGTATCATGTAGGGCAGTACTAATTCATGGGCATTTGACTTTTACTCTGTTCTGTGCTTTAAACATTCTTCAGACTCCAGAGTCACATATACCACATTATGAGGGTGAGGAAATCCATTTTAGCCACTCTTATAACTCCTTTATCATTCTTTTTCAAAATGCCATTAAGATATAGTCTGCTGATGGCTATAAAAATGAGAAATCTGAAAATGACTGTATGTGTTATGGCTTGAAGCTATACTAAAATTCATTAAAATTATCCAATAAAGTATGGAGTTAATCATTAGTTTCAGGTGTGATATATTAGTGCAATGCTCTGTCATCACAAGAATCTTTGTTCTTTTTATAATCTATCCCTCTGAAGTTTTTACATTAGCTGCAAAATTGGTTGTCTCAATGACAGGTAGAGTCTTCTTTAAGGACAGGCAATTGTTGCCTTTAAAATAAACTTCCCTAGTCAGGATTCTGCAGGGAACATATGTACACTGGGCTATGTATAGCCAAAAGGAAAGTTTGAGTAAGTACAATCAATTTAAATTTAAATTTATTTTGTCAATTAGTGTTTAGACTGTGAGAAAATCCCTGTCTTTACTCAAAGGATTACATTCCCGCCTAAAATGTTATCATTTGTGGAGTAATAAGCTCACACTTTTTGTATTACTACCTTGACTTTACGTTAATCTGAGGAAGAATACATGCGTGTAAACACAGAAAGAAAATAGAAATCATGATAAAACAATTCATTTGCAAGTAACACTCTGAAATAACTAAGAGTTCTCCAAGTTGGTTTTTTTTCTATGTTTTCACTGTGTAAGACATAGATGTATCTAAATTCAATTAATTCTACATAAGAGAATCAATTGGCTTTTATATATAAGTCTGCAAGAACACTCATTGTGGAAATGCTTCAGCAGAAACTGTTTTCAAAGTATCCCCTTTTCAAAGGCTAGCTAACTCAGAATACTTTGGGGGGGGGGGAAATAAAGACTTAGTACCATAAAACTGAACCTTTGTTGCCAGAGAAAAGAGAAATAGGCCAATATACCTAAATGTAACAATCCTAAGCATCCGAGCATTTACATCCTAAAGCATGTCATATACTGGTCCACACAAGCCAGATAGTTGTGATGATTTCCAAATAATGAAATAGCTACGTGTGTTTTAGGGACATAATCTACATGAAAAGCAACACTGAACGTTTAGTACCATGTTATTTTACCACCGGTGATCTCAAGATGGGTTCATTAGTCAAAGAAAAGGTATCGATACCTTTTAAATAGGAATGTAATTTATTATAAAAATTAAAAACCTAAATGGATTTTATCATAGGATACAAAAGACAAGCATTTACTTGGCAGCACCCATAGAATTTTTTTTAAAAAAAAAAAAAAACAAAAAAACAAAAACTTCTTCACTTTCTTCACTTTATCCTTTTTTACTAGGATTTTGCTTTCCTTTCAAATTATTTAAAATGCTTGTAGTGTAACATACAATTTGACAGCACTCACGAGTCAGAGAAGCCAACATGCTGATTTTGGAATTTCCCCTAAATCGATCGTGTCAGTTCAGTACATTTTGTGATAAAATCATAGAGAGTGATGCAAAGTCTATTGAAAATTAATGGAGGAAAAGTTTAGACTACTAACTCACTTCAAAGGCATCCGAATTAACTGACTAGAAAGCTGAGAAATAATATGGATTGTTCTGTTAATTTTCCTGTATTAGAATATGATTAAGAAAGCAATGAGTATATTAGAATGCATGAAGACAGACATGAAAAATTACACAGAAAATGTCATAATGTCGCACTTACAGATCATGGATACAACCCTCTCTGGAATCCGCTACGCAGTATTTATCACCTCCACTGAAATACCCCAGAGTTAGAAAAAGTCCAGAAAGGAGAAATTAGAAGTTTAATTATTTAGTCTGTAGAATTCTCAAGTAGTTTAGAGTCAAAGAATATTCAACAACAGAGTTTGACATTAATGTGGGTAATAAAAATAGCCAGTCTTAAAAGTTTAATGGAGAGAACCATGAAGTTCTGATAACTGGCTTTGGCATCAAAACTACACAGGAGGCAACCTTACACTTTGTAGCAAAGATACCCAGAAGATACCCAAATAATGCGTACTTGGGGTAACTCTCACTTAACACAAAACATAAATAATCATCGCTCAGGTCAGGTTCCTAGGCATCAAAACCAGAATCAGTTCTTCCTTTTCTTACTCTTTGATTGTCTAAAACAATTGATGGGGAAAAGCCATAAATCGGTAAACTGCAGATTAAGTAAATTTTTTAAATTTTGTTTTTACAAAGGTAATGTCTATCCTATTAATCTATATTAATAGAAAAGGCAGGGAGGGACAGATCTATGGATGTATACACCATCTTCTAAAATGGATTCTTCTGCTTGTGGACCCGAGATAGCTGTGTCTCTACTCATGTGGTTTCTTTAGCAAACATACCGGAGTTCCCTCTCACCAAAATGAGGTTTCAGATGCAAGAAGCAAGGTTGTTTTTTCTCTGTCACTATTCAGCCATGTCAGAGGACTTAAGAACCTGGCACTTAATCACTCGGAACAGAATTGAGGAGAGAAGGGACCGCCTCTCATACTGGCATTTCTGTCTCTCTGCATTCATTCTCTCAAGCATCTCTGACATCTTTCCTGTGATTTGGGTACCAAAAAGGATGCATTGTCAACATATATACACATTATATACACACAGGTATACACAAACATATTAAAAATTCATATTTATACTTGAAAAAGATGGGGATTTTATCAGAAGAAAGCTCTTCATTAATAAATGCTCATTTTCTACCTCCGAGTGCTAATAGAGTCATGAAATGGATGCCCAGAAAATGAGATTTCAGGTAGTTCAGAATGCTTCCTTAGAATGCTACTTCTACTACTTCTCACAAAGCTTTCAAGCTCATTGATACCTTATGCTGTCAAATTACAACTTCACTCTGCTGAATATAATCTTCCACAGGCAAAATATTAATGTTTCCCCAAAAATTCCTCTTACTATGCAGGTTTCTGTGTCAAATCGCATTACAGCCTTCTTTGTTTTTCTGAAATGTGCAACAGCAACAGATGAGCAGCACACACACATCTTTCAATATTTTATCTCACAGAGTATGACTTCTCCAAGAACGCACTGTGTTTGTGGGTAAATTTTTGTGCAGTATACTTATTAAAATACTGGCAGCATCACTTTTTGCAAGCTGCTTTTGGTCAAAATGCTCTATGGTTTCAGCAATCATTTCTTCCCAGTGAGGGATCTTGTATTTTAATTGGGAGTTAAATCATAGAATCATTTTGGTTCGAGAAGACCTTTAAGATCATCGACTCCAACCATTAACCTAACACTGCCAAGTCCACCACTAACCCATGTCCTTCAACACCTCTTTTAAATACCTCCAGGAATGGTGACTCCACCACTTCCCTGGGCAGCATGTTCCAAGGCTTGACAACCCTTTTGGCAAAGAAATTTTTCCTAATATAATACCTTTTCTTGTTACATATTCTAGATTTTAATCCCTTAGTCTTTAGGGCTATCGGTACAGCAGGGCATGCAATACAAACCTCTGTCCATGACTAGTAACAATATTCCCATTCCTCTATGCCAATGCCATTAACAGTACCCGTGCGGAAATAAGAAAAGCCGATCGGCAAGATCTATACAGAAATTATTACAATTAAGTCTTACTTTAGCCAATGTAAACACCGATTGCCTAACTATCCTTTAAAAATATTTTCCCCCTGTATTTTCTCCAGTTAAAAAGAAAGCAGCGAGACAGAAATAAAGATTCCGAGAAGCTGAATGAAGAACAAAGTTCTCTGAAATCGCGAAGAGTGAGATGATTTATTTTTTCAGTCCTTAATACCACAAAGATGAGCACTGAAGGAAATATAAAATAGATTTGCTTAAAAATTACTTTAAGGTCCCTCAAGCATTTTTGTACCAAGGCAAATAGCATAATAATAAACTATTTTCTTGAACAGTACAGTGCCCCAAGTTCTCTTTATAACATGATGATGAAAGTTTCAGACTGAAATTATTCAGTTGATTTAAAACCAAATTAAGCTTTAATGAAATTATATTCTTAATTCACTGTATTTCCAAAATCAGTCGTTCATAATAATAAATTCTCCTTTAACATTTATTTAAGAAACATTTGAAGACATTTAATAAGAAGGTGAGGCATGTTTCGTGTATCTTACTTTTTCATCTATATACAATAATTTCCTATTTAGGATCATTTAAATCATCAGCTGCATATATGAGCTGACCATAACTGCGTGAACATATGGACAACAAACTTAGGTATGTGCTAATGGCTTTCTTCTTAGCAATGCATAAGTGATAGACCAGACTAATAAGCCAGTAATACGCTTCATATTTTTTAAAAAATATTAGTTCAGGGAGAGCAGACACAGTAGAGAACTTTATCTACATTAAATATAAAACATTAACATAATGACAAGGCCAGGCTGGATGGGGCTTTGAGCAACCTGCTCTAGTGGGAGATGTCCCTGCCCAGGGCAGGGGTCAGTGGAACTCAATAATCTTTAAGGTCTCTTCCAACTCGAACCATTCTATGATTCTATGACAAAGTCTTTTTAAAGAAAAAAAAAAAAAAACAACATTTTTACTACAAATCTTTAATCTCAGATTCTAAAACACAGAACACTCTTAGTTACAATCGTAAGTGGCTAAAGAGGTACAGACACCTGACATATTTTTAATTTGATTCTAAAGTGCTGAATACCTGGGTGAATTTTATTTCTATGCTAAAAAACAATAGACTCACACATAGTAAAAATTACAGTTTTGTGTAATGATCCTTAACTTTCTGAAGCAATCATAACTTTTAAAATTATGACATTAGGAAAATCTACTCTGATTTTTGAAAAGCATTTTAATGACTTAGTCCACATTTTTGTTGTATTTGGGTTTTTTCCATCATATTTATTTCTCCTTGACTTAATTACAAAAACTAGAATTCCAAATATTACCTTGTGTTCATTTTTATGTTTATTAATCTAAACATTAAATGAATAGGTCATGTTTACCTGCACTTCCTATTTATTTGCTGCAGATAGAAAAAATTATAAAAGCTACCTACATTTAACTGTTTACTCATCAACTATTAGTTAATTGTATGCAGTAAGAGGAGATAATGCATCTGAAATAAAACTACTTCAATCTCTAGGGAAAACATTAAATCTCTAATTGGTGTTTGAAACAAGAGAACTGGCTGTATTTAATATATATTTCATCTATTCTGAAGTCATTTCCTGGGCTTCTACCTTTGAACCTGCAATAAATCTCTCTGCCCTCAGCACCTAAAATAGCCCACGTACTTGTGGTCAGACCGATGTTGAGCTGAGAGCGGCACCATAAATATCCCGGGAAGAGATCTGATTTGCATTAACATAGAAAATGAGTTACTACAAGATTCTGTATTTCTAGTATTAGCAAATCTTTTTGAGAGAGGCAGATTTTTTTAGAGTTGGCAGGAGATCTTGCAAAATGAAAAAGGAGATCATAAATTGGATGTTCTTTACATCAAAGTGCTTTTGCTTTGACATCATAATCAAGTAGTTTCTACAGTATGTGCCACTGTTGGCAGGTTAAGTAGGAAAGAACATTTTGCACACCAGATGTCTAACTTCTCTGATGAAAGCGTAATGTATGGCTTGAGGAAAAAAGGTACTACCCTGTTCTGAGGGATTTTTATATTCTTCAGAGTAAAGAAACAATTCAAGAGTCTTCTCAGGACTTTTTTTTTTTTCCTGAAATCATTATGGAGAGGCAGATGAAAATCAATTTTAGAGGTATAACCCAGGGTAATCTGCAACATTGATATTCCTTATGATGGTCTTGTATCCATAATTCCTCTCCAACTGGGTTTCTTTTTCCTTCGGTTTGAGAAGGATATGTTTAGATTATCAAAACTAATGATAATCCAATGTCTAGTAATCTCTAGAGTGATTTTGTTTTTCTTTCTTGTCATTGCTTTTTGTATAACCAATACTGTTATAAATTCATTATATTAACTTTCTGTGCTTAGAAAGAATTGGTCCCCAAATAAAAAAAAAAATGTCCAAGTTAAGCTAAAAGATCGAGTCAGTTTTATGTGCTTAGTGTGGAATATTTTGTTTCCTGGACATAGTCTTTGTGCCAGTACAAATCTCCCCACATTATTATTGAGACAGCATTCCTACAAAAATGCAGTTTGGCTGCTTTTAATAAATTACTTCGGCAAATTCAGTAAATGGCTTTCCTCTATTAAACAATCAGGGATAGAGGAAGACAAGCGGTTATGCTCAAGGATGTAGGAAATACATTCCACTGTGAATTTGTAATTTTTCTAAGTTATTGTGGATCGAAAAATTATTTTTTTTAGGATCTGGTCACTAGCATGGCATAGTGAAATCAATATGAATATGTTTCTGTACTGTAGTATGAGCATGCAATATCAGTAGATGCTGCAAAGCTACTGGTCATTTATCAATCATGACACTTAATTACTTCTTATTTAACCAGGCTTCCAATACCACGAAAAATCAGCTTGGTATAAGGGTTCGTGTGCAGGGTGTTCTGCAGTTCTTTTCACAAGTGTCCAAAATAAAGTGTGCTGTTTCAATACGTGCAAATCAGCATCAATCAAATCTCTTCTGATGGATGACTCAGAATGAAGGAGAAAATACACTGCAACTCTGTTTCTATGGAGTTTGCCATGAACTTGAAAGGTAATAGGATTCTAGCACAAACAGGGAAGCATCCTCTTCCATAGCTTCTCTCTGCTGATTGCGATTGCAGTGTAAAGCAATTAATTCCTAGCGCTCTCCTTGCCATATTGTGACCACAAAGATATGTAGTACGTACAGTTAATCTATAGCTGGAAGGATACTTTAAACATGCATACATAATACAAAGGTTTTAGGATTAAAACCATAAAGGGAATTAGATCAATTTATGAACAGCATCAGCGGACACAGCTGCTCATCACAATGAAGCTTTAGATTAGGTGACTTACAACCCCCTTTCAAAAGTATATCTTGAAAATTAAGGTAAGGACTTCCACCTTTCTGAAACACTATTTTCAGTTGAAGTTAACATGGCAGGAGCAAACAGACTCTCACTGTGTTTTTCAGCACATTTATCCTCACTTCATACTGTGATTCATCACAGTCTGGGTGCGGCGATTTGAAAGTCCTATCATGCACTAATGCATTACTGATAGCTATTTTCATTTATTAAAAGCAGTACCTGAATTCTTAGAGCATTTCAAAGCCTTCTTCCTCTATAGCAACTTTGGTGGAGACCCTGACATAAAGTAGCTGAAACACTTTATAAAAAAAAAAAAAAAGAAAAAAAAAGGCATTCACATGAAATGGACTCTTTCTGTTCTCAAGTTACAGCATATAGAAAGTATTGTCTGTTCTTGCTAATTAACAGGAATAGGCCTCCTCCTCCCTTAGATAAATATACAATAGAGAGAAAAGAAAGCACCCTGCTACACAGCGCCCTCGTAAGGGAAGATAACCGTGCTTAGCCATCTGGCCTTTATCCTGCAGGGGGAGAGAGAACAATTGCATTGAAAGAAAAAAAAAAGATATTAAGGATAAAAGGATTAAGGGTTGTGGTTGCTACTTTTCTACGGCTACACGAAGAAGTTGTATGGCAACGCTTAACCTCCAGAAAGCGCATTACAATTTATTCATTCCTTTAAGAACCTGAAAAATACTAATGAACTTGAGCTGAATTTTTGTATATTGGAAATCCCAGGGGTTTTTTTTTGACACTAAGCTCGACACTAGCATTAGTCTTTTAGTATTTAAAAAAAATGAAATAATACAACTGCTATAGTGCTGAATCCTAAAGCTTTGTAATGAAGACAGGAAACCAAATGAAATGTGAACAGAAAGCAACTATTTTCGTATCCATTAATCAGGTAGGGAACTGTGGATAAGAAGATATTCATCAACTAGACATTTGTATATCATGATCCTAAACTGCAAGGGTTCAGAATAAAAAGAGTCAGAGCTCTGTTGATCACTAAACAGGTCCATGTGATGGGGCAATAACCCAAGTTGGCTTCCAGGCATCTCTAGCCGTTTCTGAGCTGGCCACAGTCAGCAAGAAAAGTGTTTTGTACTGCCCAAGTACTACAATGTTTCTAATGCTTCCTATTTTTTAATATTTTCTCTACTTTAGACCACTGGGAAACCATTAAAAAAATAGAATAGCTTGGATTGGAAGGGACCTTTAAAGGCCATCTTCACTTGGAATGTTCCCAGGAGTGGGGCATCTACCACCTCTCTGGGCAACCTCGGCCAGTCTCTCACCATTCTCAGAGTAAAAATTTCATCCTTATATAGAGCCTAAATCTTCCCTCTTTTTGTTCAAAGCCGCTGCCCCTCATCCTATCACAACAGGTCTTGCTAAGAAGTCCCCATCTTTCTTATAAGCTCCCTTTAAGTACTGGGAGGCCACAATAAGGTCTCCCCGGAGCCTTCTCTTCTCCAGGCTGAACCCCCCCAACTCTCTCAGCCTGTCCTCACAGCAGAGGGGCTCCAGCCCTCCCAGCATCTCCATGGCCTCCTCTGGCCCCTCTCCAACAGGTCCATGTCCTCCTGCTGTTGGTGGCCCCAGAGCTGGAGGCAGCACTGCAGGGGGGTCTCCCCAGAGCGGAGCAGAGGGGCAGGATCCCCCCCTTGCCCTGCTGGCCACGCTGCTGG
The DNA here is from genome assembly GCA_013399435.1 of Arenaria interpres. Lineage (NCBI taxonomy): Eukaryota > Metazoa > Chordata > Aves > Charadriiformes > Scolopacidae > Arenaria > Arenaria interpres. The sequence continues at coordinate 10,442 of VXAK01012550.1, forward strand.
GGATGCAGCCCAGGACACCGTGGACTTTCTGGGCTGTGAGCGCACATTGACAGCTCATGTCCAGCTTCTCACCCACCAGCACCCCCAAGTCCTTCTCGGCAGGGCTGCTCTCCATCCCTTCATCCCAAACCTGTGCTGATACTGAGGGGTGCCCCCACCCAGGTCCAGGACCCTGCACTTGGCCTTGTTGAACTTCATGAGGTTCACATGGACCCACTTCTCCAGCCTGTCCAGGTCCCTCTGAATGGCATCCCATCCGTATTTTAGAACACGTTTCAGTGTCTTAGCTAAGGGTCTTAAGGACTCCCATTATTTCTAAATCTGAAGAAATATCACCAAATACAAAATGCAGTCCTCTCAACTGATTGTATACAAGCATGCTCTAACAGCAGAAGTTAAAGCAGAATTACACAACAAAATAGAAGAGTCATCACATTCCCTGTATCAGTTCGTAGTTTCTTAAAAAAAAATTAAATAATTCATCTTTTTAAAGTAACTTCAAAATAGTTGAAGTTATTTACTAGAAATACGACTACGTTTAGACTCAACTACACTCTAAATGCTTTAATAAATCAAGGATTTATTTACACTTTAAGACAGTCTTCTCATTTTGATTTAGAATGTATATTTAATTCCCAATTTCAGAAGCATGACTAAATTGAGCAAGACGTAAGTCACTAAAAAATTCTGCCTAAACCCCCAACTGCATTGTGAACCTTGAAGTCTGTTGGGCCTTTTTTCTTAATTTTTAGGCATGGTCCTGGTTTCTAAAACTGATTATCCATTTGGGTGTTTCAAGCTGAAATAACACAGACCAAATTCTCAGGAAGCAGGCTGTAAGAGTTCTGCACGGCAAATCAGTTTAGAATGCTATAATTTTTTATTAGTAGCAATTTTTTTTAGACTCCTGGTCGTGATACTTAGAAACACGGCAAAACCCTTACTTGGGTTCTTCCAACTGTTGTATTCCCTGTCCAACAAACCAGGAAATATCTGTTGAAATCTGCTCAGTTTGCTCAGACCATCCCTCAGAACGAGGTGGGTTATTTAGGATTACAGCTTAAAGCACAGAATTTAAAGCAACTTAATGCTACTTCTTTAATATAATTCTATGCTTTCTTTTCAATTACAGGCCACAGCTATATACAAGTTTTATTAATTTACGAAATAAAATTCTAATTCTTCTAAGAAGTTGAATAAACTCCATAAAACATGCCAATTGGCAGACACAGATGCCCACAATTCACTCGCTGATATTTATAAAGCACAGAAAAAAACCACAGAAAACACTTCTAAACACAGGAAAAAAAAAAAATAATAATCAAGCAAGCTGGCAATACACATTTAATTTTTGCTTTCATGATAAGTGATATTTTCTAAATAGATGATACCACAAAAGGAAGACTTATTTTACCTGCAGAATAACAAAGGAGAGTGTACTCTCACAATGTAGATACAGAAGAAAAAACAACTCTAAGAAACCTCAAATTTTATATGATACTGTATATTCTTTTTATTTCTGTTTCTAACTACCCTAAATACTTAATTTCAGTAACACTGTATATTTTGTTTGTGATACGCAGTTTCCACATTCACAAATACAACATGGAAGTCTCAGAAGGGCTGAAACTGTTTTAATCCACCATGAAAGACAAATGTTCTTCCCCAGGCTGCAACATTTGTATCCAAGTTCCTAATTGCTTTCCATGCCCTAACAGTTTTTCTTTTTACACTGATGTACTTTCCTGGACTCCTGATCGCTCCCCTAGGCCCAAAAATCATTATGGAGTTTTACATATTCTGTCCAAAATACTTATTTTCCCACTAATTATTTCCCTACCTCATTCTTTGAGATGTTTCTACAACTACAACCGAAACGAAATCAATAAACTGGAAATTTTATCAGTAGATGACAGGCATATTATATGGGTTTGGTTTGGTGGGGTTTTTTTCCCCCCCAAGATGGTACATAGCAGAAAGTATCTTGCAATATCATGTTTCATTTAATACACAGTAATATATGGATATTTATGTATTATCTACATTGGATAAACTGAGGGGTTTTTAGACAAGAACCAACAACTAGAGAAGTTGTGTCAATGTTAAAGTTTGGCTCTTCCAAAATTCAGGGAACACCATTTAATGATAATTGTACTGAAAGTAGAGGCACTCAATATTGTGAATAAACTTTAATGTCTTTCTATACTAAAATCAGCAGTCACTCCATTAAATGCAACAGAAAGCTTATATTTGAAGGAATGAAAGGGGTCAGAAAATAACAAAATGCAGCTGTTTGCTCTCACTTATAATTAAGTACCTCTGTTTGAATAAACATTTAGGTTGAATGCAAAACAAAGTGTATTTCATTAAAGATGAGCAAGCAACCTATAAAAATACCGAGAAGAAAATAAAGAAGTTAAAAATATACATTCTCAGAAGTATTAAGCAAAAAGCCAAGGAAATAAGTACTCAGTGTAGAATATTAGCACAATTTCCTGGAATTGTATGATGACATGTAAAACCACAGCAACTGTTTATCAAATTTTGAAAACTGTTTAATCTAAATAAGAAAAACCTACTGGTATCAATAGTAGCCTTTCCATTGACATTTACAAATTTTATTAGAGGTCTTAGATGATGTAAATTTCATAGATACTGTTATTTTGTTAGTTCATATGGACTTTTCTGCTTTCTGTTTAAGTTCTAGCATTTCTAAGTACCAAAGATACTAAGCATAGGTACCAAGCAATGCAGTACTCAAAGTAAAACTACCACATGGTAGTACTCAAAGCAAAACAACTCTCCTCCACCAATCCTAAAATACCCCAAACCAGAGGATTACACTTCTCTGTAGTTTATTACACCCTTCCACAGCATTAAGTTCTCTAAAAGTTTAGTTAACTTAAAAAAAAAAAAAAAAAAAAAAAAAAAAACATGGAATCAATCTGGATTCAGTTCTATGAAAACCAGAAATAGGAAGAACTAGGATATCTCAAGCCAAGCTCAAATTCCTAGAACTCAAGCTTATAAAATACGACGGGAACCATTTAAAAAACAGAAAACATTACATGCTTGTAAGTGCAGAGTGGAAGATTTGCTCGAGCAACTTCAGAAAGACTGTATTAGAAAGCCTGACCAGCCCAGTTAGGTCAACTCCTCCACTCAACTCCTACGAGCCTGATCACCAGCTGGATCCAACCGCGCTTCAAGAGAATACCAAAGTATTCCCGCCTCCTCCCAACATTACACTGTATTTGTTATTAGAGCTCCACAGCTTGCCCCAAGGATTATCGCCAGTCAAGTAATAATAAAATAAATAAATTTGGATGATGCTAAATGTATAAAAGTGAAAGACTGTACACAGTACACAACATAATAGTTATGAAATTTAGCAGCCTATAATTTGGCAATACATCATTTATATGCTGCTTTTATTCTGTACAGGCTAAAGACAAATAGAGATGTGTTCTGTGTGCAGTAACTCTCCTTCACAGACAGCAGAATGAGTGTTGTGGGGTTATTCACTGAATTTTGTATTACCTGAAGTGCCAGTTTTGCTAAAGATTGATGTCTTGGTAGAGTTCAAGATCTCACTGGTAAATCTCAGTTCTGTTGGATTTGTTTGTTTGTTCTGAACAGCAGTGAGAAGTGTACTTTTGCTATTGAGTACTAGATTTCTGAGCTGTGTGAAATTTCAGCTGGGTTTCTGAGACCTGCGAAACATTAACTTGTGTAGCAGCTATTATCTTCTGCCACATTAATATCTTTAATAAGGCTACGGTAAGAGTCCGACTCTTAAGTGTTCCTCTCTCCTATAGATTTTATTACATAGGAATGGAGATAAAGACTGAAAATTAAAAGGTTTTGGAGTCTGCAGTTTGATACAATTAGCAGCATTACAGAATTATGCCAAAACCCTGGCAATTGCAGTAGTATTAAGCATGAGAAGGAAGACCTTTGTGTTTCGCCCCCTATCACAGTGTGTCCCCTTGCCTTGTTTCCAGGTCACTATCTCTGTCCTCTTGTGATCATTATGTTTAGCTGTTATAAAACCTTAACATGCAAAAGGTTAGGGAGGTCTCAGTGCAATTATACAGTCTCTGGGATCATTCCAACTCCTAAAACAAACAGATCAGAAAGTCTCAAATTCTTTGCAGGTGTATTTTTAGCCAAGTCTCATTTTCATAGAATCATAGAATCATTTTGGTTGGAAAAGACCTTTGGGATCATAAAGTCCAATGGTTAAAATATTTCTTCTGCTTATTAAATACAGACCTAGCTAGATAGCTTCCCTCCTCCTTCTCACACCTCCACCCCACATTCTACTTCTATAAAGCATTACATATAATGCATTATGATATTCGTTGAGTACTTAAGAAAACTTTTGGAATGAGAGCAAACGAACCTATCTTTTCAGGAACTGCTCATTTCAGTAGCCTCAGTTTGAGAACTTGTGCACAAACACAACAGAGACAGCATTTCAGGGAACCTGGACAAGCACGAAGATTTTTAGAAAATTCATAATATCCCCCATTCAACACAAATGACTGTTAAATACAACACAGGAGGTGCTTCACTAAACTATTTTATTGCCCTAACATTAACATGCAATACTAATTTTAGAGATTATTTTTTAAATTTAAGGGACTCAACAGCTTCCAGAAACTCCCAAAATTATTTTTTTTTTTTATTAGTTGCATCATTCCATGATGGGTTTATATATTGGTGAATGCATACTTCCCTACATAAGGGTACCAAGGATGTGTACTAAGAGCAATAAGCGTCATGCCTGGAACGCATTTGAAATTTAATTTGTGAAAGCAGCAAATTGCCTTGACAAATTTTGATCACTATCAGAGAGCCCATAATCGTCACTACATTCTTCTGTGCCTGATACAACGGTGTCTGCAACTGGTGTCATCTTCTCTGCCCGGCGGCATTTAAAGATTACAAATGTTTAAAAAGACAATCAATGCAATCTGCAGAATCAGTAAGATTTGAAGTCTGCAGGCATGTCACCATGTGACAAAAGAATTGTTAGTCTTTTAAAAGCATTTCTCTCCTCCTTCTCCCCCCAAACTCCCCCCTTAAATGATATGTGAAGACACTGTTACTTCTACACTATAAAATAGCACGTATTTGACTCAGTCCTCATAACTAACTTTAGTAAAAAATCCAGTTACTACACCTTCAAGAAGTTAACCATTGTTGAAGAATATACAGTTTTACGCTGTTCAGAGGTTCTGGTTTAAAAACATCACTCTACATCCTACTGTGTCCCAATATATCATATAGTAATATCAAATATGACTCCCCACATACAAGCAACACATAACAATAGCAAACAACTCACCTGTTGGACGGACAGCCACATAGCACAGCCAGATTTCCTTTTCTATACTTCAGAACAAGAGTTGTGGCGGGACAGAAACTTATTCGGTTTCCTCAGTCACAACATTTACTTAAATTCCTCTAAAGGAACTGTAGAGGACCAGTATCTCCCCCAGACTCCTATAAAGGCTGACATTCACTTACAGAGCCAGGAATTGAGTAAAAAGTGGCTGTTCTCGTATTTTGATCCCTATGGCCTTACACCTGCATTAGATACTCCCTAAAAATAGATATGTTAGATATTCCCTGATATCCATGAGACCTACGTTATACAGGCTGAACCAGTACAAGCCTATTCCTTTCCTAGGAAGTTACGTGCAAGTGTTTCAATCCAATATGTACTGCTAAAATTGGTAACAATACTCTAATAGTGTAAACATTATTACGTGTTCAATTCTGTGCTGAATGGGTCGGGTTCTGCCATCTCTGTAAAATGCCACAGTGAGAAAAGATCTTCATCCTCTGAGAAAAGATCATAAAATGTAAATTGATATAGACTGAAGCTTTATTACAAAAGGTCACAAAGGATTAATACGGGTGTCTCGTTATTTATCCAGCATTGGGATTTGTCACATTAATACCTCGAGAGATACTTTTATTATTCCTTATCATGTAACAGGAATGGGCCCAGTACGGCAGTGGCCACTTGCCAGGGCGAAAGCATACAGCAGTGAAAATACTGGCATGACAACGCTACTTGGAATATTTATTGAATCATTATCTCTGATTCTTCAGGTTCCGCTTGCCCCAATGTTACAAACTCCCTGGCTCGGGTGCATCTGTTTTACTTGCCAAAGCCAAAAGAGCCAGGGAGAGGAGGTACGGATACTGGAGCAAAGTGCCGTTCTGTTTATATGTAACTGCCAGTGAAAAAATGGAGCTTTACAGAAGCATGCAGAGAAAATGAATATTCCCCCAAGCATTCAATCAAGAATCTTGCAGCTCAATTTGTCCATTTCAGGCTGTTTATATTGTTTATAGTGCACCTTTTCTCTTGCTTTGTGTAATATCATACAGTATTTAAAATATGAGGACAAATATTAATGTAAATATATTTTGTAAATTATATTCCTATGCTTCCTGTACATCAACTGCCTTAAGAAAAGATCTTAAATTTCTAAACTTATAACAGAAACAACTAGTAATAAAACTGGTTTCTGGACTTCAGCAAAGGAGGACTCATATCAAGTCTTAAGAAACCATCATCTACTCAACATCAGTCTTTCGGACACATGATAATTTGAGATTCATTCAGACTTACTATTCCAGGCTTCTGGAATTTACCTCATCCTTGTGAGTCCAGGATCCAAAATTAGAAGAAAAAACAACCAACCAACCAAAAAACCCCACCTAACACAGACTTCCCAGGGAAAAATCTTAGTGTTTTTAACTTCAGTTACAGTTGAGGAGCCTTCAAAGACCCTTACGTTCTATTTACTTATTTTCCAGAAGTAAAGAGACAATGTTCACGTACACCAACACAAGCAGAGAGTCGTTACCCATTATAAAGACAAAGCACTACAGTGTTACTTACTTTGACAGTGAAATTAAGTTGTGGGTATCACATTTCGTCCATTAATGCTAACTGCGGGCAAATATTCAATAAGAAATTACAGCATTTATTTGAATTTTCTCTGAGTTCTGACTGTTATTCAGAAATGACCTCTGTATCACATCGCTTGACTCGCCTTAAAAAGTCTCCATGAGGATGCCTGAGGAGACTACTCCTCCCATCAACACCCTTCACACGGCAACTGGTCATCCCGAGCTTTTTGATCAAGACATACCCCATTTCAAAGGTCCCAGTAAAAATTAGAAACACATCTTTACAGTCATTTCCGTGACAAGCATCACCTTTGTCTTCCTTAATTAGCTCTCACATTTGTTCTTCTCCTCACCTTGCACATAAGTTTAAATCCTCTTCTAAAAAAAACCCAAAACCTAAAAGCTATCCTAATCCTAGTTATCTCCCATATTAATAATCCATCTACCTCTCACAGCTAAAATTATTAAGGTTTTACAGTTACTATAGAGAGGACTTCTTTATTCTGATCCTCAGCTACTTCTGATTTGTCTTCTGTCCCGTGTGCTTTATTGAAAATATTCCATTCACCATCTTCAGTGATCCATTTATTATGAACTCTAAAAAAATCCTCTACTCAACCTCCTTTTTCTTTACTATTAGGCTCCTTCAAATATACTGACAAACTTTTGTCTGAAATTTAGCCCACTTCCAGATATCCCAAAACTCTCTGATCTGCTCCGTGTTGTTCTCCATTTGATTATGGTTATCCCCTCCCACGTTCCAGCCAGCTTTTCTAACACATCTTAACAGAAACTTCATCACCGACACACATTTCCGTATGCGGTTGTCACACCTTGCGTTGGCTAATTATCATAGAAACATTATGGTTGGAAGAGATGTTTAAGATCGCTAAGACCAACCGTTAACCTAAAATCACTAACCCATGTCCCTCAGCACCACATCTGCTCAACTTTTAAACACCTCCAGGGATGGTGACTCCACCGCCCTTCTGGGCAGCCCATTCCAAGGCTTCACAACCCTTTCGGTGAAGAAATTTTTCCCAATATCCAACCTAAACCTCCCCTGGCGCAACTGGACGCCATTTCCTCTTGTCCTATTGCCCCTTCCTTGGGAGAAGAGACCGACCCCCCCTGGCTACACCCTCCTTTCAGGGAGCTGGAGAGAGCGAGAAGGTCTCCCCTCAGCCTCCTTTTCTCCAGGCTGAACACCCCCAGCTCCCTCAGCTGCTCCTCACAGGACTTGTGGAACAGGAACAACTGACTTGTCTTCAGGAAATGCATCTTTGTGGCTTTTCCATCTGAGTTCCTCAAACTCTTTTGCAAATTCTTTTTCTTCCAGTGAAGTTTCGCACATACTTCTCATTAAAAACTACAGTAGTTTCAAGCTGCTCAATTGCCATCTATATATAATTGCTTGGGGTTTATATTATGTTTATTATACATCTGTAAACAAACCTAAATCTTTTAAAGTGAAAAAAAAAAGTAAGATGATTTAATAATCACTGGCAGAACGCAAAGATATTTTTACTTTATCATCCTAATTACTGTCAAGTTATACAACAAGCAGTGCACATTGACTTGATAGATTATTCTTTCATGGAATGATAAAACAAATTTTAACTGATCTCTCATTTACCTGTATGAAAAAAACCCCTTCTTTCCCCAGATGTGACAGCCCATTAATACATTATGCCTGTAGTTAATATCCTGAAAGCCGCCTCTATATTCCCTACACCTCAGCACGTGGAGATTTAACAAACATAGATGTTTTTAAACCAAGAAAACACGATCCCCATAAACTTTACTGATAACTTTCCTACTTTTTATTAGCATTTCCTATGGCCTCTCCAGGGTAGGTGCACATTTCATAGCTTTCTACCGTTAAAAATGCTAGGTTTTTCATTCTCTTTTGGATGTCTACGAGTTCTATGATTCTGTGTCACTCCTCCTTCCTTCAAAAATTCTGAACTGCATCATTGCAATTTCTATTTTTTTTTTCGTCTCAGGCACCATTTCAGTTTTCCCCCTCCCTCTGAAAAACATGTTAAATATATTGAGAGCAAAACCACAGTTCTGAATGTAATAACTGAAGGAAAAATCCACCACGTTCAACCAATTAGATGAAGATGATTGTACTTCCAGATATTTTTTATCCCGGAAAATGACTAGTGCTGACATGGTCTGTATAAACTTCCAGAGCTAAATGATCTCAGGTCAGTGAAATACATGAAAACTGGAGCAGAAGAAAGACCTCTAGAAAGTCCAAAAATACGGAATCTGGTTTGGGGGGTGTAAGTCGAGGGTGTCTATATATCAACATGGATGCCCAGAGAAAAGCAATCTCTGCGAATGGAAGAAAAACTGTTCCAACCTCTTTCTAACTGCAGAGCAGGAGCGTGTGGGAAGGATTACGACATGCAAAAGGAGAGCTGCTTGCTAGTACACACTGCCATGGACTAAAGAAATAATTTATTACAAATACTATTGCATGGAAATATCAGTGAGCACCTTTCCTTTTACTCCTCATGATTTCGGCACCACGGAAACTTTTGCCCTTAAGTCACTTCTTGCAGATGCAAAGCAAAACAGGAGGACCACGAGGGTGGTGGAGCACTGGAACAGGTTGCCCAGGGAGGTGGTTGAGGCCCCTTCCCTTGAGATATTCAAGGTGAAGCTCTACGAGGCCCTGGGCAACCTGGTCTAGTTGGGGGTGTCCCTGCTGACTGCGGGGAGGTCGGACTAGATGACCTTTGGAGGTCCCTTCCGGCCTGGACCAATCTATGAATCTATGACACTTGATTGGGACAGGGGACGCGGATAATGTTGCCAGAGTATAATATTTTCCGCCAGTGCAGATACACAAACTGGGACGGCTTCCAGGACTGTCAGACGGGCTCTTCCCTCTATAGAAATGCTATTTAACTCCAGGAGTGAAACCACTCCCCTCTGAGGAGCAGCCCAGTCAGAATGCCAGACTGCTTTTAATGCCTTCTCCGTAATTTCTGGAGGAAGAGTGGCATTTTAATTGAAAACAGGCAATTTTAAGGGATGGCCTGCAAATCAGTCGAAGAAGCTACAATCAATCATCTTGAAGATTCGAGCCCTAAGTAGGATCGTCTATTCTTATAACCGAGTAGTAAACTCGGTGACAAGTGACAGGAACAAAAAGGTATCCACCTTAATTTAAGAATAAGTAATTAACAATCACGTTGGTGACTGGTAAGTTTCAGACTTTTCCTAGCATATCAAAGCAATTCGTACTGTGAAAATCAGTCAAATGTCTTGAACGTACTCTTTTTTCCCCTATGTTTTCATATTTAAATTAAGAGTCTACTGCTTGCTTCTTGCTGAGGAGACAGTATACATGCCTGTTGGCTGAATGTCAAGAAATCATCTTTTAAAACAAAAAGGGACAACACATTAAACCTAGTGAGCAAAGAGATCTTCTGATTTCTTTTCTGGTTCTAGAAATCTCTCTAGCTTAAAGTGAGATTAAACATTTTTTATAGAGAGAGCACTACTGCCCCTATAAGCTCTATTTAAGATTTTCACATACAGAGCAACAGAGAAGCTCAATATAACTATAACAAGGAATTATTCATTTCCAGATAGAAAAAGTTAAAATGACACTAATTGACTAGCTGGTTCTGGAGGATTAGAACAAATGTTTTAAATTTCAGAAAATAGATTTCTCATCCTCAGATTTGAATGTATTAAATCCTAGCTGTTTACATTGTAACCAGTACTTACTAGTCTTCATTCAGTGATTTTTTTTTAATGAATGCTTATTCAATAAATGTTTCATTTATTCACATCTGCTTTCCTCTTACGCTTTACTGTTCATTTTTTGAGTATTTGCCACACAGAAATTAACAGTAAATATCATAAATATTAGTCTATGACCGTGCTTTGGACAAATCAAGGTAGAACACAGTGTTTCTCTTCGTTTTAGTTAAAAATTTAAAAAGAAAAAAAAAAAAAAGAGGGATACATAGGTCTGACACAGGTTATTCTTCTCTGTGGAGGTGAAAATATCACCAGGATACATAGAAGTTTTGTCTTCAGCTTGATGCTGAATGTCAAAAAATAGGTGAGAAAGGTTATAGAGAATGGAGATTAATGCATTCCAGATCTCCATTCTGAAGCGTTTTAGCTTCATAGAGAGGAATGGATATGGAAATGAAAAGAAAGACTTTTGAAGCAAGAAGAACATACAGGTATTTTCTCATGGAATAAAAACAGATTTTTGAAACATCTTAAATATTTGCTTCAAATCAAGCAAAGCCTAACTAGAGTTGCTCAAGACCTGCCACTGAGACAAAACCACAAGCAATGCTGTCACGTTGCTCCACAGGTATGATGAAAAATGAAATAAAGAATAATATAATTTAAGAAAATGTGATAACAAAGTCTAGGTGTTGGGCTTCTATTTTTCCCCCGAAAACAAACGCTCTGTAAACAAGGAATGCTCTTGTAATGAGCCAACCTGAACTCTGGCACTAAAGGTCAAAGGCGTAGTTGGAAATTTTAGTTATTAACAGATGCCTATAAATAAGAACAGTATTTGTGACTAAAAGATGTTTCCTTGCATTTACCATATACAAGACACCCTACACTTAGAGAATAATTAAGATAATAATGAAATATTAACTGAAATTTTCAATTCTTTCCATTCTTAATAAAGGCTACCTCTAGGATAGTTTAAGCATAGAAAAAGTTCCAATAAAGGAAGAATATTTCAACTCAAAATTTTAAAATTTTTATGTCAGTTCATATAAATATTTTATATATTATTCATAGAAATAGCAAACAAGCAGCCACTTCAATTTACAAAAAACCCAATTTAACCGTGTAGCGATTAGGCTGAAATCTAGATGGACTTAACTACATTCAAACAGTAAATCTTGATTTTATTTACTGGCAGTCTGCAGTCATCACCGTGCATTAGAAAAAGTCAAAAACGCTTTCATCTTTAAAAGAAAAAATAAAATGCCCTTTGAAATCAAACACACCTTCACCGGGAAAGCTTCACAGCCTCGGCACTGGCACCCAGGAGACTGCTGTCATTCTGCAGCCTGGTGTCACTCCAGAATTGCAGTTTCCAGCACATTATCAACGCCTGTTCTCTCCTCCGAGAAAGTCCGCTCTGGTGCCTGAACTTTCCAATTTGCTCCCCAAGGCAGAAGAACAAAGCTGCCAACGCTACCTAGCACATATTTTGTAAAAATTCTACGGAGAGAAGATCGCATTTATTAGCAGTGTTATCTTGTATTGTAGATTAGAGTGAATACTAAGCAAAGTTCCTCTGTGTACAATTAATAGGCAAAAAAAACCCCTAATCCACTAAGAAATCGATCAAAATTATGGGCAATACATTCAAGACAAAGCAAGGAGAAAAACAAAGCTGCCCAAAAGTAATTCAGACTTCGGAGTTAGAAAAATAAATAAATGCCCTCCTAGCAGGACTAAATATGATATTAGCCATGTTTTGTCTGGAGAACACAAAAGGGTTTCAGCATTGACAAACTTTCATTTATCACCAAACATCCCTCCCCCAAAAACCAACACTTTACCTATCTCTAATCCTGTAAACAACTACTCATATGTACATATATTTATGAGTTTAAAGTTCTTTGATCAAGTCTGAAAAGAATCCCATCTTTGCTGTTAGAAAGATGAATATGAGGAACTTCCCTCCAGTTTTAAGCCTTTCTCATAGGAAGATTTGCACGGTGGTAAACCAGAAAAAATAAAAATGTGTTTGTGCATTATTTCCTGGCTTTTTGAGTGGAAGAAGAAAAGGGTATTTGATGCATCTGTCTGGATGAATGACTGTTGTGATCAGAATCTATAAATATATTCATAATTAAGTTCTACCTTTCCTTCCTATTTCCCAAATTTAGTAACGGAACAGATGTGGGTGAGGAGGAGAGGTGAGGGAAAGGTGAAAAAATAAATAAATAAATAAATAAATTGGGAGAACATAGAACACAAAGTGGGAGTATTAGTGGGACATGATGATGAGGATTAAGTCTGGCTTTGGCTACAAGCAAGGATACAGACTTTGAGACAGACCTCACCCACAGTCCACTGAGGTTTAAGTATTTTGCTCTCCAGAGCAGCTTTTTGCAAAAGATTTCATTTTTCTATTTTTTTTTTCTACTCTATATTTTTGCATCTTCAGTTGTCTTTTTTTTTTTGCGATAACACTGACCTTCCATAGGATTTGAATCTTGATTTTGCATCAGACAGCTCTAGGATGAATGCTTGCAAGAGCGATGCCAATTGACAACTCAAACATCTCTCCTCGGATCAAAAACTGAAAACATCAGGCATCCCCCTTTCTTTTCTACAGAACAAAAAGCTACAAAAGACTGATCAAATTTGTCACCTGTCTTTCTCCTTCAAGGAGAAAATTTTCACGCCTATAAG
>VXAK01012550.1:23822-44970 GCA_013399435.1 Arenaria interpres
TTACTGCTATTAAGTATAGATAAAAAAAAAAAAAGCAACTTCAGTATGCTTCCTAAACTCTTTTATTAGACAAAAATATCCATCATTTGTCATAAGTGTCATCTCTTCTCCTTTAATGGATAAACTGATAAGACTTCTTCCTACTCAGTTAACTTGTAAAAAAAAAAAAAAATAAAAAATAAGTAAAAGAACTTTTCTGTTAAAAAAAATAAATAAATAAAACTTCCAAGTTCCCAGGAAACTTATAATGGCATTCCAAACACTTTATATTTTCCTATAAACAAAAGAAAGAAAACAATATGCATTTGGGTTATTAGCAGGATAGGATCTGGAGGGGAAATGAAACACTACGGCAGCAAAAACTGGCAACTGCTGATTGATCTTTCTGCCTGAATGGGTGAAAAATAATCCCAGCTGTCTGGATTGACATTATCTAATGAACAGACAATATTATTTCCTTTGATTTGTCCTAACTTTATTGTCATCTGTTTGAGAGCGCCAAACCCTCCGGTAAAGAAAGAGGAAGGAAGGAAGGAAAGGAGGAACCGGAGAGGATGAAGGAAAATAGAGAAGTTGGAGGATAGAGGCATTTTATTCCCTGTAACTGCCACTTATCTTACCACAATCAAACATCCTACAATTTCACAGTCTGCTGTAACTTTAATATGAATAGATCAAAATAGTCCAGCTGTGCTCCACATTAAGTCCATTATGTGACTGTATGGCATTTTCTATCTTCATATTTCGATAATTCTTTGTGAGAGCACAATAGATACGAGAAAAACAGTCAGTAGATGAGTCCAACTTCAAAGAAGTTATTATGAATTTTCCTGTGGACTTCAGTGGGGCTCGAATTATGCTTGTACACTTGCTCGATTTCCCTGAAATCTGGCACATGACACGAGGAGCAGGAATAACAAAGGAGGTATTGGCTGTGACTAACGACTAAACTGATGTACGAGGTCAGTGCGGTCGTATCCGTGGCAAGTTCTGAGTTAGTGAAGCATAAGCACGTTTAGCATATGCCCAAGTTTAACTACGCTGCGAGGACAGGCTGAGAGTTGGGGTTGTTCAGAGAAGAGAAGGCTCCAGGGAGACCTTAGCAGCCTTGCGGTACCTAAAGGAGGTCAACAGGAGAGATGGGGAGGGACTCTTGATCAGGGAGGGGAGCAAAAAGACAAGGGATGAAAGTTTTAAGCTGAAAGAAGAGAGACGTAGATGAGATCTCAGGAAGAAATTCTTTGCTGTGAGGGTGGCAGGACCCTGGCCCAGGTTGCCCAGAGAAGCTGTGGCTGCCCCATCCCTGGAGGGGTTCAAGGCCAGGCTGGATGGGGCTTGGAGCAACCTGGTCTGGTGGGAGGTGTCCCTGCCCAGGGCAGGGGGTGGCACTGGATGATCCTTAAGGTTCCTTCCAACCCAAACCATGCCACGATTCTATGAAGTACAAATTTTAGGGTTCTCAGGGCACTTCCTCACATAAAAGTAAGCCAATAACCAAACAGCTTTTGTGCAAAAGTCTGATTATTGTGCAATTATTCAGGTTCTGCTTTCATCTCTGATGCTAAAAGCCACCGCTACAGTCAGTGGGACAAACTGCAGGAGCTAAGTCCTAACTAGAGTTCGAGGTGGTTAATTCTTCAAGCAGTAATTCCAGGCAGTTATCTGGAAACATCAAGTTAGCAGTTCTCAATTATTATATTCACTGGCTTATTGAGTATTTTCTTCAGTTCTGTTCCAAACCTTGTTGGTTGTGTTGTTTTTTTTTTTTTTATTTGGTTATTTATGTAACTTCCTTATATTTAAATACAGAATTATGCAACAGTGTCAATAGCTTTTCATTTCTTAGATGCTACAGATAATAACTGTTTCCACATTCTCTAAAGTGTGTTTCAATCAACTTTTAAGTAGCCCTTTGGATCTGCCTGCCAGTCTACCTGGATCCTGGTGTTTAAAGAATTTCTCCTGTTTGCTTAAAAAAAATTAAAACAGCATCAACCACCACTTTTTCCACTGTCTACCTTTAAAAGGAAAAGATAAATCAAGCAGATTAGCCTTTCAGGATTCCAACTAATTTCATAAAATTACTGAGGCAAGTCACATGTACTTTTGCAAAGCTGTGTTCTTATTTTGTATTCAAAACAGTATCGTTTAAACAAAAATTTCCGATTATTTTCCATCTCTAAATAAATAACTGCATGTCCATATTTAATCAGGTCAAATTCCTTTGCCTTTTCATATGTTACTTCCTTCTTCAGAAATTCAAAATCTGTATCTTTAGAAGGATGTTTTCAATCTGTTCTGCGGGGTTTCGGGGCTACTTAGTTTAAAACAATACTTTTCATGCATAATTAACTTTGGTTTTCTCTTTTACTCAAAATAAGCAACCCTTCTTATAAACTGACTTCCTCTAAATTATGACAGGATTAACCACTAAACAGCAGAAGTTTTCCAACTGCCTTCCTTTTAATAACTAGCCGAGATATTACTATTAATTTGGATCCCACCACGGCTTAGCCTTTACCTCAGTTGTTCAAAAACCAATTTTTGCTTTTTAACTGTTAAGTCTATAATTGCTAAGTCTACTGGATGAGCAGCCCGTCTTCTCCAGGCTCTACTCCAATGCCTATAATACACAGCTCTGTCAAAAACCCGACATCTGGGTTGCTGAAGACATAGAAGAGGCGGAACCGAGGGACATTGATGCAGTCCATGCCGATTACAGCCTCTCAGGAAAGAGTTACTCCAATTTCTCACTGCAATGGATTAAGTGCGCACCCTCAGGATGTTTCTGTCAGAAGGAAATTATAGTATCTTCCTCCTGAACTTGGCCAGCAAAATTGTGTGGTATCAGACAAAAGACATTGGATCACTCCACTCTCCTCTACAGATTTACGATAATAAATTGTAGGAGGCAGCAGAAGAAAACCGACTTCTGATGGAGGCACATAGAGTGGTAGTTTGTCGCAGCAACCACTCCAGTTGGCGTTACGCAAGGACCACTCGGTGCCCATTGATTACACCCTCATCAATTGTAGAGCTCGTTACTGGCTACAGGGTGTTGGTGCAGATATTCTGAACAGGCCGGCGAAAGCATATGGCACGATTCTACCAGTTTTGACTGTTTGCAGAAACTCCTGTCATCTTTTAGGAATAATTACAAATTATCTAAAACTGTATCTAGCAGTTCAAGCATGTATATACACACAGCCAAGCATAAATATATAGCAGCACATATATACAAGCATAAGAGTGCTGTATTACAGGAACTTTGTGTCGTCTGTACGACATTACACAGCAGAGTCATAAATAAATTATGTATTTTTACTAGACCACCTCAACCTGCTGAACTAGGCGATAAGATTAACATGGCTAGTAAATATTTGAGCCTTTCTTAATATAAGACGGCCTACAATATTTACGTAAGAAATAACCAGCAAATGCCTGAAGAAATTCAGTCACTCACTCAGAAGTAATTTCAGAGGAAAGAAATGAAAGGACCATACCTTCTCCTACAATACACCTGAACGCTCTCAGGCATGATTACTCCTTAAGGTAACCCGTTCCAGAAACATGGGATAACTCAAACTTTCTCCAGAGTCTGAAAACAAAGAAAAGCAAGTGCCCCCATTCGGAAGAACCATTCAGCAAACGAAATAAGATAAGAGATAGAAGGAAACCGAATTGCTGATCATCTGAACCCCCAAAAGATAAATGTACTCATCTTTAGAAGATCTTTGATTAATTCTAGAAGGAATTTTGAAGCCATCTTTCACTTGCTTAATCAGTACATTTATTTTGAATTGCTTGTGAAGAGGCATACTCTTTCTTTTTTGAAAAAAAAAAAAGATAAATAATTAAATAATGACAACTAGCTCATCAGGCCTACTCTGATTCTTCAGATGTTCCCATGTAGCTGCACACCCCTCAGACCTCAACAGTTGGTCCAGGTTTACTTACCAAAGTACCAACCTGCACCTATAACATTTTTAGTACATTGGAAATTTAGGATGCCAAAGGAGAAGTTTCCTCTGATGATACGTTGTGGGAGAATGACTTTCATATTCATAGAGGGTTTGGTTTAGTGTAATCTAGTCGTTCCAGCCTCTTCTAAGAGGAAATCCAGGCACCATTGGCAAAATTCCATTGTAGACAGCATCGATACACACCACGCCAAATGTAGGCTGCACCACCCCAGAGAGCCAACGCAACATGGAACCCTGGCAGTCTCTGCACTTCTTTCACCTTCAAACACCCTCACGCAATTTTTCACAAAAGCAAACGGACAAAAAACGAAACAAAACTTCCAAAAAATCCACAACCCACTCACAAAACCAACCCTCAGAGTTACTCAAGACAAATCAACCCGCCCCCCACCAAACCCCATGTTTTTCCTGTGTCACATGAATGTGAGTACACACCAGTCTGCCTGGGGACCTTGTTTTTTTCCTTAGAATACTCCACAGTGTGAACAGCATTCTTTACGGCTACACAGAAAAAAAAACCCCATATAAACTGAGAGTTACCAATCAGCCTTGAACCAAAAATTTAAATACTGACTCTAAGACACTATATGCAGTGGCTTAATTCTGCCAGATATAGGATAAAAATAAATATATACAGATTTCTCTATGGATAGGAAAATACCTATTTATAATCCTCTTTGCCATCTCCACTTCTTGTTCTGCAACTGGCACTTGACATGATCAAGGTTGTCTCCTTTCCCCCTCACCCCACAACATACTCATGTAAAAAGTGCTTTTGCCAAGGAAGGTTGGACCAGACGAGCCTTGAGGCACCTTCCAACCCCATATCGTTCTGTGATTCTGGTGCTCTATGGAAATGATAAAGTATATATGATAGGACACTGACACATACTGCATAATTACCGACTATATACAACATCTATTTTTGAGTTGACCACGATCAAACATTACGTCGCACCTAGACTTGCCAAAGTTGAGTGGGAATTACTGAGCAGCAAACAAAAGAATATTCCAAACTCAGCTACTGACTGTTCAGCATTTTTTCTGTTTTAGAGAAAGGAGGCAATTTCCTCATTCCCTTTGGGCAGAAATACATATGGAACACATAAGGCTCTTACTACAGTCTTCAGTAGCAGAAAAGCTGGTGTTGAAAGGGCCCTCTGGAGATCATCTGGTCCAGCCTCTGTTGAAAGCAGGACCTTAGGCTAGCTTATCCAGGGTCCTGTCAAGCTCAGAACCGAGTCTTTAATTTCATTTCCAGTAAGGGGGATCCCTCAAATTCTCTGGGCGACCTGTTTCCAAGTTTCTTCTCATCAGTGGCTCACCACGGATGCACAAAGTGAATGGAGGTATACTGCTCGAGAACCATAAAAAATAACAAGTGAAACTGCAGACCTTTCTTCTTTTGCCCCCAGCCTGCGATCTCCTTGAGATCAGCTGAGCTAAGCAGCATCCCAAAGCGACAGGCACGATGCTAGGTAAGACAAGTGTTTGCAATGTACCCATTTATAGAGGTAGTCTGAGTGGCTTGCACTCAAACTGTAAAATTACACTCACCTACCAAAAATCATTGTGGATTCTGCTAATAACTTTGAAATCCACAATAAATGCTATTTGGGTACTTGTACAAAGCAACAAAACAGGTTGAGGCTTAAGTGCCATGTCCTAATCCTGACCTAACACGTATTATCTTTTAAGGAAAAAATTTGCCCATGTTTAGGAGAGCACGATTTCCAATAGCCCAGCTTCATGTATTTTAAGTGCAAAATGCCAGTTACATAATACACAATAATACTATGTGTTATAATAATAACTATGAATATTATATACTATTATATTTAGGCACTTGAACAACAGACGTGGAACTAATATTGTAAAGTGATTTTTACACGCAAATGAGACCACAAGTTTTCTTGCTCTGGATCTTCACGTCCTCAGTGTTATTTACTACAAATACTGTCATACTAGGTAAAAATTGATCTCAAACACGAACCCAATAATATAACGGTGGTTTTTCCACACGGACAAACTCTGGCTGTTCCAAAGTAGATGTCTAGAACTACACTGGAATTTCCCATAATTACAGGTCTGTTGCTTGGATTCTACCCTGCGAGAGACTCGGTGTTTTCCTTACACACCATAACAGAACTTCACTTCCATTCTCCGTTTATGAAATCTCACGCCCGACCCGTGACAGAGGCAGAGGCACCTTGGGACCGTTTTTAAAATGCCCCTGAAAAAAAGCCACCCTTCAGACTAAGCGAAGCCGGGAGCTTCGGGTAGGAACCAGCCGCGTTACCATTCAAGATGTTCCCTAGCTGATCCTTTTCTTGATGATAAGCAATAATCGCTATATCTTCAGTTCTCACTCATCATTCGCGAGACGTACATTAGCTTCTAGTGAACCGGCTGGCACCCTTCCCGCGGTAACATTTTCAGGCTCTCTGCATTTCAGGCTATTTCCCCCACACACACACTTAACTAAACCCTTCTGTGAAGAGTAATGTTCACGCAAGACAAGTGCATAATCTGAAAGACTAAAGAAGCAGCCCCTTTCCAGACGTCCAAATTCGATTCTTTAAAATTCGTTCCCGCTGTCCTTATGAATACTTATAATTCTGGTTGGAGCACAGTGATGCCTCCAAAGCCTTCTTTGCTACCTGCTCCCTACACAAATGCAAGTCATCGTTTTACTTTACAGCATTCAGCTGTAGTAAGACAGATGAATTTTATGAAGACTCCACTCATTCATCTTAAAAGCACAGCTCAGCCCACTGTTGTTATAAAGAGAATAAGCAATACTTAGCATTTTTTGTTATGGCTTATGAGCTGAACCTCTTTCTTGTTTTGGTAATTAGACAAAATCATCTTGCTTTATATTTGAAGGTTTAAGCAGATACAAATGTCGAGATTTTGATACCACAAAGGAGTGCAGCGCAATTAGCGTTCCAATCTTTCGCCAGACCAACACGCTCTTCAAATAAAACACAAATAAGTTTTTTTGTGAACTAAAAAAATTCTGTAGTTTCAGGTTAAAGAGTTGGATAAAGAATGAATCTAGGAGTCCTATGAATATTCATAAGAATATTAAATACGGAAAAATATACAGAAAAAGACAGCTGGCCATTTAATTCACTCCGCTCATCGCTGGGATAATATTGACAACAACTATGTTGGCACCATGAGAAAAAAATCAGTAAACACGCAGATGCAGAGAGCCAAGGAGCTTTTAAGACTTAAAGATTTTTAAGACTGATAGAAATATATTAGTAGTAACAGAGCAAACGATCACATTAAACGGGGTAAGATACTCCACTGTATGTGCCATGACTGAGAATTGACTGGAGATATAGTTCCCACTCCCCCCCCCCCATATCTTTTTGAAATACAGAAGGCATTCATTTCTCACCGTACCTTAGTAGGGGACACACATTAGCACCACAGAGTTTAGATTTACACTTTTCTTTTTTCTTTTTTTTTTTTTTCTTTTTTTAAGTAATTGTGTTGATTACCTAGAGGCCTTTGAGGGCTGCCACCATACAGGCTCCCAAACACAGTCTTAATTTCCTTCCATTTTATCAGCAGATTGCTGAACATTCTCATTTGACAATAAAACAGCACAGAAATCTTTTCCCCGGCGTTTTTCCTACTGCGATATCGTTGTTTGATCTACATGGTTGGTTGAACCCCAGAATTCCATTCAAGTTCTCTGCCAAAGTTCTCTGCCGGCCAAAATTATAACTGTGACACCCTCAACACATGAAATAAAAAAAGCCATTCCGTTGTTGTAAAGCGTATAAGAATATTGTGATAATGGCAATGCAGCTTATATACTCCAATAAACTTCTTTCTGAAGCTATTCACTGTTCAGGTACAATAGTTGACATTCGCTAACAATGCCTAAATGCCAGATCTTTCATATCCAGTTCTGACACTGAACGTCTGTGCGTCTGCGACCTCGGCGATCAACAGCTTTAAAACTTTATTGAGTTGAGACCCGGATTCTAGTTCCTGCTCATGGGATTTAATCTGTTTGCCCAATAACTATGTAATGGGAGGGGGGAAAAAAAAAGCAAAAGCAATCCAGCGGTACACCCAAGGCCTCCTCTCGCATTCACTGCATCTCAGGGTAATGCTCCTTGGTTATTTCTGCTTCTCTCTCAAAATGACCCGTCGCACAGTAATAAACCAACTTGCTGTTCCGGTAGGACACAGGAGTTATTAACTGAAGTCCCCTCAAAAGATGGCAGATGGAAAAAATTGGCGATTCCACTGTCTGTGCAACTGCCCTAAGCGCTAAGAGGTGCCTGCAATCACTATTACGGCCCTTTGAAAGGAATTAAGCTCCTCTCACTTAGGTGTTTGCTCCTATAAAAAGAATGCCAGATTTCTGGCTCCTGGATGATGAGGTACAGCCCTGACTCAGTCTTTCAATCCCTAAAGAGATGTAAGATTTCAGACAAAGCACTGTACACCTGGCATTTTCCATTGACCAACTCACTCTCCGTGACCATGCGGTCCTCCGACCATACCTCAAAAGGCAGACAGGTTCTCCATGAAGGGCTCCAACTAGGCAGACTAGATCATTCTCCTTAATTTACCCAAATTAAAATGTGTCCCTGACCCTACTTGGTATATCCAGAAAAATCTAGACTGCGTATGGCAAAGGCAGCCAATGATCAATTATATATTCATTTGGAAAGAGCATCTTCAGTTCATTTACCCACTGGCTTCAGGATGGTATTGGATAAGGAGAGCAAAGACAGACAGGAAGGAAAATATCTTGTAAATCAGTATTAAAAGTAACACTAGAAAGGGATAAAAGGTACCTAGTAAACAAGAGTCAAAGCCGTTCAGATTGTAAAGCAGATTAAATTACCTTCCCAAACCAGCACAGTAACATTTTTACCATTAATCCATGGAATATGGATCAATGACAGACTGAGAGGACTCTCCATCTGGTCCCTACCCGGCTACAGTCTACAAGCTTTTTACACGGGCATAAAGAAATTGATTCACCACGTTGCTGGATTTCCACCAAACAAGTGCCCTACCTAAGAAAATCCCTCACAAGAAAGCACCTTTATATGCTAATTGAGCTACGAGATAAGATATATGTCTATTACATAAAGTGATTATTGACTACGAGAAGCTTTCAATTCAGTAGAAAATTACTTTGTCTAAGAGCCCTCCAGAGCCAGTGACAAAGGTTACCCTTAGCTCTTTTAACACATAGTAAAAAGGAATGAGGCTTCCACTGGCCTCCTGTATATCAAATCATCAAACAACCCAAAGAAAAGTAATGATTAAACACAATGTTTTCACATTCTGCCCAAAAGACAATTCCCCCTTCCCCCCCCCCCAAAAAAAAGCGCACTGGAAATAAAATTAGCTGAATCTGAAATTCACTGTCAGTATCACTTTTCTCACCAAATACACATGTATTTTAAAGCAGGAAGATTTAACATGAACGAAAGTTCGCGGAAGTAATAAGAAATCAATACACTAATTTCTGCTAAGGTAACTGTAAAAATAACTCAGAAATAAAATTCTTTCAAATAAAAGTACAAAAATAAGAGATCCTTCACCAATTTAGAGAGATCCTTCAACAATTTAAAGACCGTTATGAATTATTTACTTGAAAATTTTACCAACTTTATTACAGGAAATTAAAATATGGGGGACAAATGGGACAATAACACAATCAGATAACTGAATCTAAAAACCAGGTTTCAAGGTACTTATCACCTTGAAACTATACTCAGGTTTTGAATTTAAATCCAAATTAGACCAAAGAGCAGGACAGTACAGATACGCCTCACAAAAACCAGGCAAGACTAAGGTGTCAAAGTCCTCTTATAATAGTGACTTCTTCAGCATTTAAGAACGCACACGCTAACAAAGGAGGAAGTTCAGTTGAGTTGAGCAACGCTCATGTTTTACCAGCTATTCTTCCATTTTAAGTTCTCACATAAATTTTATAATTCTTTGTAGTTGCAGAGAAGGGAGATTATTAAGGTTATATTATATACTCAATATTGCCACTTTTCAATGGAAAACCAGAGCGTTACTATTTTCCAAGTTGCTCTTTATAGAAAGGGTCTTCAAGTGGAGAGTGGTTCTCACTTTTTCTGATTTACCAGCTAGTATTTTCAAAATGACCATGCAGAAATTATAACCTGCTCTGTATGTGCAAACAAATGATGCAGACAAGTTAACGCGCAAAGCCAGAAATAAATAGGAAGGATTTTAAATTAAATTTATTCAAACGTGCCATAAGAAATATTTCGCACTGGAAAGGAACCACATGATAAGCTTAGTTTTAAGAGCAAAACCCTGAGTAATACCAAAAGAGGTGAGAATGAACTCAATGTAAAAGAAAACAAGTATTAGCATCATGCCATTTTTTTCTAAATATCTGTTTTTTCAGAGCTCTGAAAGTGATGTGTTCTTAGATTGATAGTGGAGCTACGGTATGGAGAGTTACTCTATGCATGCTCTCTCATGTTTTTAACTCTGGCTTGAACACACATGAATATTAGCAAGATTTGGTCCTAGGGTTTGAGGTTATTTTTGTAAATCAGCTTGATACTGACAAGCGATACAAAATAAACAAGCGGAATTGAAGAATTTTGTAAACCACAATATAAAATCAGAAATAGCAGATTTTTGTTTGAAAAGCACAGAGTGCTTTTTATGTTAAAGAACGGGATGTATTGCGCAGTTACTAATCTTTAGACTAATACAGTTCTTTCAGCTGGGAGTTGAGTTTACAAAAAGATTACAGTTTACAAAAATTTCCAGAAAAACCTTATGCAAATTTTAACTCTCTAGCAATCTTGCGCTTAAAGAACATCTTTAAGTCTTGTTTGTTTATGTTTGAATGCCTTCAGAGAAAATGTGAAAAAGTAAAAGTTCACAACATGAAAACAACCAAGAAAAATCACTGGTCCAACAGAAAACTAAAAATGTGAGCTTCCAGGCTGATGTTAGTTTAGCATTCAGCATTTTCAGAGCTGATTTTGGGTCCAGTGTGCTAATAAAATATGTACATGTAGATAACAACTAATTTTTTAAAGATCAAGGCAGGTGATAATTATCTCAAGTGTGAAGAAAAGAAAGCTTTCACCGCCGTTTTTCACCAGCAGGCATAGCCAGAGTACAGTGTGCACGTGTTGTACACACCGACAACCTCCAAATCACGTAAACCCTTCCGTTACCAGCCAGTTGAAATTAGTCTCTCATGAAATAGTCTCTCTATTTGTGTTTGGCCGTTTTCACGGCAGTGATAACAGTAAGACACTAAATGCAGAGGACCTATGGCTGTAATATTTACACTATGCAGTGTATTTGGGAGCGTCTGTCAGAGTTCTGAGGATCAGGGAGCAGCTGCAGTAAAGCAGAGAAAGCAAAAAGTAAATCACAGAAAGCAAAGTACGTACAGTTTTTATTTTGCAGAGCGTCACACGCTGTCCTTGTATTCCCTTGCTAAAATTATCCTACAGGGTAACAGACTCTTGATTTGGGGGTCTGCAGGTACAATACAGTATATTGTTTCCGCACATTGCCTGGCACAACCCCTTTGAACATTTAAAGACAGGTCATGCAGAATTTAGCCAGGCAGCCGTGGTATCGTCCTCTGAAGACGGCACAAAGTACCGTCTTCACCGGATGATGAAAGCTTTTGCTTTGTAAAACTGAACTCCATGAAAGCAGTTTCAATGCATAATTCCAGAAATATCTTGCTTACGACACACATCTTTTTCTCCCCGTGAAGCGATATTTCTACTGTGGTTATTGGGGGCATTTAACCAAACAACATTTGCTACTGACATTTAAACTTCTCTTGTGGGTCCCCTCAGAGTCCGGACTCCGGAGGGTTTAAACCCATCAAGAGGTTCATTCCTCATCTTGGAGAACCGAAGGAGCGTCAGGGAAACGTGGGATAACTTCAGGAGCGGGTTTTGTTTTATCGGGGCTGAAACTCCCGGCAGTTCAGTGTGTGCTACTATTTCCTACAGCTTACATTTTACTGCCTATGTTTTGTCGCGGTGGATATTTTACAGCCATGATAGGCATTTCAAAACCCCTGTCATCTGGCAAGTAAGGACCTCTTCACCGCAGTGAAGAAAGAGAAACAAGGTGTTCACCGAGATGTAAATTGACATTAAACGTAGAAGTGGCCTCCCCAAAGCAAGATTGAGAGGGATTGTCACGACAGTGATGAAATAGAGCCTTATGCCTGCGTACCTGGGGTGCCTCTTTTCCCTGGGTAAGTTGACAAGCCTTTCATGCAGCTAACGCTTCTCTCCACTAGCTTCAAATTTCAAGCTTTTTTCAGAAAAAAACCCAACAAAACAACAAGGAATAGGATCCTCGTGTTATTGTGAAGGTGTGACCGCTGAGCACAACCCTTAAGCAGATCAAGCTTGGATGGGGCTTTGAGCACCTTGGCCTCGTGGGAGGTGTCCCTGCCTACGGCAGGGGTTGGAACCCAGTGGTCTTTAAGGTCCCTTCCAACTCAAACCATTCTGTGATTCTGTCTATAATTCAATGATTCATAATTTGCGCATTAATGAAGAAACATTATATTGTGGGCAATGGGTTGCATTTTTAATCTTAAAAACACTGTCTTGTTACTGCCTCTTTTCCTCATGCTTTCCTCTTTCTACAAGGAACGTAAGAAAGAAGGGCTGATGCACAGATTTCACAATAGATCCTCCTCCAGGCGTACAGGGTATGCACAAAAAGGGTTGTCTAAGGCTCAGGTTTGGCTCCCAAAATACCGACTTCGGAGCATTTCTGCGGGGAGGTGAAGGGCAAAGAGCCAGAGCCAGACAAAGACTCGGAGAAAAGGACGGCCACTGGCAAAGCTGAGGGTGCAGCAGCCAGGGCTGCCCACGGTGAATGCAGTGAGGAGTTGTAAATGCAGATAACTACAATAACAGTAGAAGTACAGCTGCACCTGAGAAGAGGATGAGACCAAAAATAGAAGAGCAAGAGGGAAGACTTGCCGGGTGGGTGGAGAAAGCCATTGCAGTCGAGTAAACAAGAGCAGCAACAGAAAAATTCCTTAGCAAAGGATTATTTGCAATACAGAGCTGCACACTGCTTGTGCTATGCCAAGAGGTATCAACACAGAAATAGCAAATAGGATCCTCAGCGTGGGATCTGAATGCCATGAAATTCCCCCAGGAGGAATAGATGGTAGGAAGGGGTACGGGTGAGTGAAGAAAAAAAAAAAAATTAGAAAAGTTAACAAGCTTAAAGTTTAACTACATTGTCTCAAGTCCTAAATAGGAACAAATATTCTTACACGGTTTATTAAGCGTGCTGTATGTATAAGTGCATACATCGTGACAGGACAGGGGAATCTTATGTCCATTAAAAGGATAAAACAGAACCTATACTCGATAAACGCACACGCCATCTAGTACAAGACTCCTGTCCTTTTCTCTAAGCGGGTCTCTAGCTGTCACAGCAGAGCACAGAGTATTAAAGATAATAACGACACCGTCACAAAGCCTTCTGATTACAGAGTACAGGTGACACCAAGCAACAGGTGGTGGCAAGGCTGGCTGAAGCACGTCCCACCTCCTCTTCCCTCCCAGGAGGGAACCCTACCCTTACTCCTTCGCACCTGCAAAACTATTTGGGGCCATTAAGTTGATTCACTACAGTTAAAATGCTAGAAATCTAGATTTTTTTTTTCCGTTGGTTGTTTTTCTTTTGGTGGAGGGTTTTTTTCCACCACAGCAGGACTCAGTTTAGATTGGTTGTGTGTATATTCCTCTGGTTCGACTGAGAAGGTTGTTAGAGAGTAGAAATGAATAGCCAAAGAGTTGGAACAATTTAACTTTTCCCATCCAGAAAAATAGGTATGGAACCAAGGCTTCAAATGTCATATACACTTTTTGAAAATCAGCTGCAGATATTCAGTCAGGAAATGAAAAGATTCTACGTGAAAGCTTTATAATGAGGGGGAAAAAAAAGAAAAAAAAAAAAAAGGAAAGCTTCAGAGAAAATACCAGTTTTCCTTTCTCTAATAAAGTTTCTCATTTACTGACTGAAGATAGCGGCTCTCCCTGTGATTCTTTACCATTATGACAACTAGCAGCTGAACCAAAAATTGACAGAATCCTTCACAATATTACTCTACATGACACTAGCAGCAGTGTGAAATTGAGTGTGATCACAGCCCCAGTCAATTCTACTGGTTCAGGGAGTTTTCAGTTTAGGTCAATTTTATCTTCAGATCCTCATGCTCTTGAATCACAGAAGTAAAGAAAACAAAGATAGAGGGAAAAAAAACAGTAGGATGAAAGTCTATAGAAAGAAAACAAGGGCAGAAAGTTTTAGAAATGGCTAAAAGCTCTTCCTGTCCTCCAAAAACACACATCCACACAGCACGAAGTAAACTCTGAGCACATAAAGAGAAGTTCTCCCCAACCTGCCTTAAACCCAAAGAACCCACGTTCTGTTTGAGATTCAGACACTCACTCCATGTCCTCCACAGCACATCACAAGCTCTTCCAGAGACAAACTTCATACCCAACTTAATACTTCTTACTCAAAAAAAGTAGGGGTTTTTTTCAATTAAAAAAAAACCAACATCATTTTCCCCCCTCGTCAACTAACCTCTTTGTCCCAAGAAGCCTTCTTTAGCTCTTCTCCCTTCTCATCACTCCTCCTTTTTCTTCTTTATGTTAAATCCAATCCTCAACTCCTTCAGCTCCTACTAAAGAATAACGACTTGTCATCCCCCTTGATTGCTGCAGCAGCTGTTGCTGGTTTGCCAATCAGTCCCATGCAATCTCCTCTCATTCTCTTGGTGTAGTTTCTTCCCCAGTTTTTGCATGAGAAATCAAAGAGGACATCTGAGTGAATACTCACTAAGTTACAAGCATTTCCTAGTGACTATAAGGGTGGTAAAACCTAACCCTTATTCTACCCGTGCCTCAGTGCTGCTAATCCTCGCTGTCGCTGAAGTAAGTCATAACTAGTCAATCTTCATTTAAAAAAATTAAGAAAAATTAAAAAATCTTCATGCTACAGCACTTTACAACAATCTGCGATTCCTTTTCCCAGGGACGCGTAAGCCACAATAAATCTTTTGCAAAGTGAAGTAAAATTAATTAGTCTTGCAGTTGCAAGTGAGCATATTTTACTTGCTGCTGCAGTGGCCTAGGAAGACACGTGCAGCTCAGTCTGAAAGGCAGCTAAAAATCCAATTAAATTAACACCAGCTTTTAAGTGAATGGCCAGTATCTTCTTACCCACAGTCCCTGATCCACGAGGTATCTTCTGCCCACACCCTAAATTAGCAGCGGATTTGCTGAAATTAAAAAAAAAAGGACAAAACTCTATTAACTATCCCCTGTTCTCTCCAAAGCTTGATTTCCCCTCGGACCATCAGCTGGTCCATTTCGATTCTCACCCCTCCATTTTATCCCCTTCACTGCAGCAGAGAGTTAGAAATGTTTAAAAATTACCTGGACAAGGCCTGTGTGTTCCTTGACTGTGATGTTTCATTTCAGTGTAACATAAAATTAGGTTTAGCAATCTCTCCTGCCCAAGAACAAGTTATACCCCAGTGACTTACGGGGGTTGGCACGTAAGTGGAACTGTACGGCACGCAGCGGAGGTATGGCTCCTTGCCAGCCAGAGACCCACCAAAATCAAAATTAAAGTTGTTAGTTCCCCAAAAAATGAAAGTATTAAACAGATTTTGCTCCTGATAAAAGATGTTTCGTATCGCTTGCTGTATCAAGTTGTAGTCCTAAAAATACCTGCAGGACCCATCATCAGATTAAAGCTGCGTGGAGCGTCAGCAGGAACGAGGCCTAAATGGGTTTTATCAGTCCTGATGTTAGATGGTTGTCACTGCATAAATCAGGGCAATTTCAGATAATTTTGTTAACAGTTCAAACGCTTTCATCTGAAATCGTACGTGTAATGGTCGGTCTACCCTAAAGTGGAATTAGCTGCCAAGATAATGTCTCTCAGAGCTGAGTTGGAGGTGTTTCAGTCCAACCTTCAACAAGCTTCACTCCTGCTGTGACCCAGGGCGCTGCCCACTGTCAATTAGCACACGCTTCATCCTTCTTTCTTCCTCACCCCGCTGGCTCTGGAAATGGATAAACGTGAGCTCAGTCCTTGCTGGCTGCCTGCCTTCCCCCAACTGCGCCCTGCTCCCTGCCCCTGGAAGCGGTTGATCTTCTTTTGAACATCATTATGGCTCCATCTCCGTGTTTTCCTGTCCCAAGGGAGAAAAGGTTTACAATAAAAAAGGTAGAGATCAGCGTGGGAATGAAAATGATTTCTCACCTATCTCTTGGTTGACAACTGGCTGAACATGAGCCAGCACTGTGCCCAAGTGGCCAAGAAGGCCAACAGCATCCTGGCCTGTATCGGGGACAGTATGGCCAGCAGGACTAGGGAAGTGACCGTCCCCGTCGAGTGCTGTGTCCAGTTTTGGGCCCCTCAGTCCAAGACAGACACTGAGGTCCTGGAGTGTGTCCAGAGAAGGGCAACGGAGCTGGTGAGGGGTCTGGAGCACAAGTCTTGTGAGGAGCGGCTGAGGGAGCTGGGGGTGGTCAGCCTGGAGAGAAGGAGGCTGAGGGGAGACCTTCTCGCTCTCTCCAACTCCCTGAAAGGAGGGTGTAGCCCGGGGGGGTCGGTCTCTTCTCCCAAGGAACAGGTGATGGGACAAGAGGAAACGGCCTCAAGTTGCACCAGGGGAGGTTTAGGATAGATATTAGGAGAAATTTCTTCACCGAAAGGGTTGTCAAGCCTTGGAACAGGCTGCCCAGGGCAGGGGTGGAGTCACCATCCCTGGAGGGATTTAAAAGATAAGTAAACGTGGTGCTGAGAGACATGGGTTAGTGGTGCTTTTGTCAATGCTAGGTTGGACTTGATGATCTTAAAGGTCCCTTGCAACCATAATGATTCTATGGTACTTCAGAGATTAAATCAATGTGATTTTTAACACTACTTTAAAGACGGACTGATTCCTGAATAAACAGAGGAGCTGCCGATGCAAAGGTGGCTATCAAAAGCGAGGAGCAACTCAACCACTTCCCTTGTTATGTTCAAAATGCTTCTACCCCTAAACATTCCATAGGGGCCGAGATGACGCCCAGTGGGAAGGCTGCAGCTCTGCACTGCCAAAGAGGCACGATGGCATATCCTGCAACACAGACAGCCCTTCTCACTTTCCTTCCCCTCCGAGGAACCAAAAGCCTCGGCCAGCAGAAGACTCGGGTACCGGTGCAGGCAAGGACTGGAGTGGAGAACCACCACGTGCCTGACCCTACAGGTTGCCATAAAGCGGCCCTGGAGCCGGCTAACGGAGGGAAAGCGACGCTCCTCTCTCGTTAGCTGCAACAGAAACCCCACGAACAGACTTCTCCGCGGGGGATTATTTAAGGCTTTTGCAGAAACACTTCCCATTGAACAGACAATGCTGAAATATGCTTGTTTTCTGAAAGCGCGTCTGCTTAGCCATGGAACTTATATTCAACAGGAGACCATTACGCTGTCATAACATTCGATTCCACTTACATTACCTCTTAATTAACACTGGAACATTTAGCAGCTATTAGGAGAGACATTCTCCAGAGTTCTAGATTTCAGCGGAGCTCCCAGGCAGGCTGCCCCCGGGTACCGCACTGCGATAGGTTAAGATTAGAGATGGCGTTTGAATTAACAAAACTAACATCATCTTTTGACTCATTCACGTTGCCAGAGGAGAAGCATTTGCAAATACTCCGTGCTGATATTCCTACGTGCCAGCGTTAAAACGCTTCCCGTGTTTCAAAAGAATCTTTGCGAATTCTTTTTTACCTTATTACAGAGGTACTGTTTGGGGCATTAGCTATAAGACAAATTAAATCTTTAAAGCAATTTGTGAAGCAGATAGATTATCTCTCTTCCTAAGTTTAGCAAATCAAAGACTGGGTTTCACACTTAAAGCATATATTGGCACATATTTAGATACGTATCCGTGCATGTGTGTGTGCTAAACCACGACCAGTCGTTCCTGACAAAATGTTAGCCCTCAACCCCCTCCCCTAGTCCTAGAGTATCCCTCAGGAAATTGCTCGAGTCATAGTCCAGAAGTATCAGGTCCACGTGTAAAACTCAGTTTCTTCATGGACCTGGATGAAAGAAGGCAATTTCAGGAGTATGAACCTATTCGCAACGTATCAGAGCTGCAAGTCAAGTCTTCTATGAAATTATCCTTATTGCACAAATAAAAGTGTAATTTAATGCTTTAGTCATTCGGATAATTTGCAGATCATGACTCTGCTAAGCCTATAGAATGTATTCGTTTATAACTTCAATTGCTGTCTTTAATACAGCAAAATGCTACTATAATGTTAAAAAAAGTCAACATCTATGAAGCCGACATATTTTTTTAAAAAAACAGAAGTATTGGCTTCCAGAAGTTTGATCCCAGTATCTATCATAGGTAATTATTATTATTTTATTAGCCTAAACACTAGAAATACTCTGATGCTGAATTTCAGAGCCTGGTCACTTCAATGCACTAACAAATATATTGCATCTCTGTTTCTTAAATATTTGTTTTACCTGGAATGTTTTCTTATGTCTGTTGTAGCTTCAAAATACCACAGGGTATTTTACTGTTCTGGGAGAGGCATGTGCCCAGAAGTTGATGTTCCCCCATTTAACAAGCAGCATGAATATGGGAATTGTAGGATTTAAGAAATTCCCCTCTCCCTAATAGTAAAATTGCGTTTTCCGAGATCCAAGTTTCGGGGGTTTGTCCACATTGAGCTGTGAGGTTAGGAAATACAACATTTCTAGATCTACCTTCCATCATTTGGAAGTGTCTGAAGAGCAGAAAGGTACTTTCAACCTACCAAGGACATCAAGTTTAACACGAGCACTGCAAATGTTGGGGTGAAAGGAAGACTTCGAGTGGTACAATTTGGAAGCAATACAGAGGAATGTGCTTAATAACCTTGGGGAATCTTCTTGTGTGGATCTACTGATAAAGAGGTGGGAAAAATCGGGGGGGAATATGTAAATGTTATGGAAAAAAGGTATCTGTGCTTCATTAGGAGGATTTTTCAAGCAGAGTTCATTTTCTTGTAAAACTCGCACTGGTATGATTGTAATAAAATATATGGAAAATAGCCAAACACAGCTCCCCAGAACAGCTTCATACAGCCCAGTATGTCGTGCAAAGCCTTCTTTAATAATCCTATTTTTAAGGGGTTGGGTTTTTTCCCTCTAAAAAACCCCTCTTCGATGTTTTCTCACACTCCATGTTTATCGAAGGCACTCCACAAATCCAGATGTCAAGACATCAGTGTTTTGTAAATCTTTGATAACACATTCAGCTCTCTATTTATCAGCTGTGTGGAAAGCCATACTTTTGTTTTGGAGGAAATCCAATCTTAACATCAAACCCCAGCTTCACTGGAGCTAACATTTCTACACCAACGGAGGAGGAAACAAAAGCTCCATTACTCTGATTTTTAGAAACCCTCGTTTGTGGAGGCAAAGGATGGAATTCAGGTTGAGAACACCGCAATACTTTGGCATGAAAAACTAAAGAGAGTGATTCAGAAACATATCTAGAATAATGAAAAGAGCGAGGCTGGGATGCAACGCAAACAGATCCCTGAGTGACAACTGTAGCATCCGACACGAGAAGAAAATAGAGCAGTTTTACAATTGTGGGTATAACTTTTGTGCAGCTCAACATCCTCCCTGACTTGGGAGACGCACGCCCCGAGCCCTTCCATTATGTAGAGCAGCCTTGCAGGAGTTTATTTAGTGCTGTATTTTTTAACCTCAAAGTAAGACAAAACTACCTTGATGAGAATATTTAAGATTGCCTGAATAAAGCATAGCTATATTAGAGCCCATTTACAATTTTAATTATGTGCTACTCTCTACGCTAGTTCCCATAAGAGAATATTCCATGTAATTCATTAAACTTAATCTCTTATTTAATTCCATTTCCGGCATTTTCCTTAAGTATATGTCTTTGATGGAAACAGTGGGAAATATTTTCTCTGCGGGAAAAAACATGACAGCAAGAGTGGGGTTACGTTGTGTTGCTTCTTGTTACGCCACCTTTATTGCACCTCACACTGAGAAAACTTTTAAAAGAAAATGCAACAAGTTCATGCAGTTACTCTATGAGTTTCTCACGGAACGTTTCCGACGTATGCAAGAAATATGAGAGACGTGGAGAACAAAGTTTGGAAAATAAAGTTTAACCGTGCAGAGGTTGATTATCAATTTGTTACTGAAGTACGGTGTTTAAATTTCTATGTTATTACTACCAAAAATAAAATAAAAATAAAAATACAGCCTTAGCGTTCAGTTTTGAAGGGATGAGGAGTGCTGTTACACCATCCCTCAGCCAGTCCTCCCCGTATTAAACTGTAACTATTTTCCGATCAGTGCAAGTGGCATAAAGTGACATAAAACTCACGCGGGGAGCGCGTGACATAAAACCCAAGTTCAATTATCGATTCGGTCAACCGGTGTCAGTAAAAGCTGGAAGAGGATTTCACTGGACAATAAGCAAAGCGTCGCCTCCCCTTCGATTTGGCTCCGCGCGGATTTCGGAGGCGTTTGGCCAGATTTACCTATCAAAGGAGAAACGATGCGCGTCCAGCCTTCCCTGAGCCGCTGCTGGGAATCGGTGCGAAGTCTGTCCCGGTGCTGCCGGCCGAGCTCTCAGCTCCCTCACCACAGCCCTCTCACAGGGTTACCCTCGCCGCAATACCGTCATTAAATATTCCAACACCCCATCCAGTTCCCTGGAAGAGCGGAGCCTACTATTTTAAGAAAGCCTGCCTATTTAAATGTCATTAACTATCCAATTAGTACAGCCCGCTCCTTGCTAGCCGCAGAGTACTGGGATAATCTTTTAATTGTGAACCGCTATTGAATAATTTTAGCAATTACACTTTTAAGCATTCTGCGATAATTAAGACGGACTACCCCTAGAATCTCAGCTTTTTTTTTTTCCCCGGTGCACGGTGACAGCCAGAAAGACAGCCACCGGCAGCGAAACAACAGCCCGGTAGCGGGGGCGACGCGAACCCCGAGCACACGCCGCCCCCGCCCGCCTTCCGCAGCGCCGGCGGGATGCGCGCAGGGAGCCGCGCAGGGAT
>VXAK01012552.1:12761-23772 GCA_013399435.1 Arenaria interpres
GCCGCCCACTGCGTCAGCTTCGTAAGGGCCGCTACGCACCCAGCGGTCACCATGGCGACGGCTGGAGCTGGGGAGGGGGCGGGGGGGGGAGCGCGTACGTGCGGGAGGAGGCGGCGGCGCCCCCTGGCGGTGCTGAGGCGGCGCCGCGGACAGGCAGGGCCTTCCCGCTAACGGGGGGCCACCACTGGCCGGGCCGCACTCGCCCCCCACCTCGGGGGCACTCGAGCCCAGCCATGCTTCCCCCTTCTCCTCAGGACCATCCTCCGCCTCCCCTGCTTGGCGTCAGGGCCCTGAGGGAGCCTGTTCCCTCCCACTGCCAGCCCCCAGCCAGGGGTAGGGATGTGCCAGCCCTGTGGCCACCGGAGCCCCCCCTAAAACCACTTTGGGCACCCAAGCAGCTTTATTCCCCCAGCACTGCTCTCCAGACAGCCCTGCCACAGCCTTTCAGAGGGAAACCTGTCTCTCCCAACACTCCTTCCCCAAAAAGAGCCCCCTAGCACAACATGGCGGCCTCCCTCAGGGACCCTCCCCAGGCCAAGGTCCCAGCTCCACTAGAGCTTGCACCCCCGCTTTCAAACCCCCAGCGCGGAATAAGCAACAGTTAACCTCACTGGGCTTGAAATGTAATCGCCTTTGAATCAAAAGGCTTCAAACTCTTAACGTGAGTGAAATGGAAATAAGGTTTTGGTGACTGTAGTCGCTCAGGGCTCTGTGCGGCCCAGTCAGCCATTGCGCTGGGGAAACACAAGTGAAATTTTCTCCCCTTCATGCATGCACTTACCAACAAAATCCTTTAAGGTTGGATGCACCGTAACAGCCTTCCCCTGATCATGGCATTTGGGTGGGAAGAAGGACAGCGGTGACCCGGGTCGAACATCGCAGTGACTTCAACGTATCAGCTAAGGACATCATTTAGATGCTGTTATTGCCAAAGACTAGAAAAGCAGGGAAAAAAAGCCTCCTGTGGGTAGGAATACATGTCCCAGAAAAGAGCTGAGCTCATTCAGCGGGGGATAACGGCATATACCCGTCTGCCTATCCTCCTTAAAACAAAGTGGAGCAGCTTTCAAATGGTCTGCTCAGTGATATCACCCCTACCTTGAAAATAAAACAGCCTGACAGTCCTATAGGTGGTAGAAAAACATTCAGCAAAAGCTTTGAAGCTCTGGTATTCATTTATGCTGAGGTCTTTGTATACCGTTCAGGCATAAAAATCACACTCACGCTCATTTTAAGTCCCTTTATCTTGCCAGACAGGTGTAAAGTGGCTCGGGTTTAGATGAAAAGCTGGTGCCAAATATAGTATTTAGACAGATCATTTTATCCCTCCTGTGGCACTTCCAAGGTCTTCCTTCAGCACGAAGCGTTCTCGGCAGAAAGGTGCCAACCCGGTGGGCAGAGCCTCCTGGAAGCACCGAAACCTGGAGCAGAGAGAAGCAAGAATCTCAGGAAAACTAGAATTGACTGTTTAATTAATGAAAATACAATCAGAAGCCCTTCGAGCCTTTCAGTTCGAGGGGTGGTATAGAGTACATACCAGCCCAGATCCTGCCTAGTTAATGTACACAAGTCACCACAGGCAATCAACCTCATACAGCTCAGGCTATCTGTATCCAACTCTGCTCCACAAAAACCTCTGCCAATTCACAAGGACCAGGCTTTATTCTATTTATTGTGTATTTTCTAGCATGGCTCCAGCAACAGAGCACAGCACAGCCATCGGCAGGTCTTTCTTTCCAGGCTCCCATGTGGCAGTGGGACAATTTACAAACGAATTGGGACTTTGTTTTGGGGAAACCTGTTTCCTTAACACTCTCTCAAGTGTTTCCCCTCCGAAACACCCCCAGCTCTGCCCTCGTGCGAAGGGGATTGCCCGCCATCGCTGTGTGCGAGGGCGGGTGGCAGAACTCTCAGGTTAATAATTGCTTGCCAGAAAAAGAAAAAAAAAGCTGCTTGATTAAGACTTTAATGGGAGTGTATCGCAAGAGATGGGATGTTTGCTAAGAACCTTTTTAGCCCTGCTGAGCCTGGTCCCCACCTACATCCTCTGTAGCAAGAGCGTTAACTTCGGAGTTTCCCAACCTGGGGAAAATGAAAGAGTTTGGGTTTGGAGCGCCCAGGGCAGAGATGTAGATGCATCAGTGATGAGTCCTACGCCTCGGGAGGGATGTAGGAGAGCAGAGTTACAGCATCAGAGATAATTATACATATATCAGCGGGGTTATGGCAGTAAGTGGCTCGGATACACGCCTGTTAGGGTGAACACACAGAGCCTGCCTTATTGCCTCTCCATCAGGACATCTCCATCGCTTTCACGATAAAACCTTCAGCACCAACACCAGCTTCATAAATTGTTGTCCATCACCATCCATGCTCACCCCTGGACTACTCTGGGCTGTTTGTGCAGCAGCTGAAGAATAACACAGAAATATGAGGGCTGGGGACATGGAGACATGCTGTTCTTTAAGAGTGACCATGTCATGCCTCAGCCACAGAGACAGATATGGCACAGAGCTGCTCTGTCACCTTGGAATCACCAATATCAGCTCTCCTGGACAAGTGAAGAGTCTGCGGGTGGACTTGGTGGGGATCCAGAGATCTCTATAATGTGCCAGCAGCACACAGGAAGAGTGCCATCAAGGAAGAACAGAATCCCAGAATGATATGGGGTTGGAAAGGACCTCTGGAGATCTCCTCCAACCCCCTGCCAGAGCAGGTCCACCCAGAGCAGGTCCCACAGGAACGCGTCCAGGGGGGTTTGAATGGCTCCANTCATCAGAGAGATGCTCCAGGCCCCTCATCTTTGTAGCCTCTGCTGTCCCCTCACCAGCAGTTCCCTGTCCTTCTGGAACTGGGGAGCCCAGAACTGGTCCCAGTGCTCCAGATGGGGCCTCCCCAGGGCAGAGCAGAGGGGCAGGATGACCTCCCTCCACCTGCTGCTCACACTCTTCCTGATGCCCCCCAGGATGCCATTGGTCTTCTTGGCCACCAGGGCCCATCGCTGGCTCCTGGGCATCCTGTTGTCCACCAGGACTCCCAGGCCCACCAGACCCACCCAGCTGTGCTGATCTTGGTGTCCTGAAGAAAGCCGATGGGATTCCAGGGTTAAGAATCCCATTTTCCTAAACCCAAAAGATAAACAAACCCCCTCTTTCCAGGAAATTCAGAAAAGTAACAAGGCTTTGAGATGTATAAACCCAGGAGCTATCAGCTACCAAAAATAGCTGTGTACATGGGAAGCTTTTTTATTATTATTATTATTATTCATTTTGTTTTAGTTACCACCACCCCCAAGCACATCACATCCAATCTCTCTGCTCTTAAATCCTGCTCCTGCTCGCCTCCCAGGCAGAACCAGACAGTTCGTTACTCCTGTGGTAACAAGCCCCTCTCCTCCTCAATCCTGCCAGTTTCCCTCCACCGCTCCACGAAGATTACAATAAAATCATAGCGGGGGGGAAAAAAATAATAATAATAACAAGCCTACATGGGATCTTCTGAGAGTCTCCTCCATACAGTGGTTCGAGCAGCCAGGCTACCCAGCTGCCTTCTGGCTCCTGTTCAAGCCCTGCAAAACACCAAACCAGGGTGAACCTGGTGCAAACCAGCTGCAGGCACCGGGCCAAGTTCATCTCCGTTTCCTCACAGGCTAAAGCTGCCTTCAGATGGCTTTTTGCCCGAGCGCAAACTCTCACCACCAAATGATCATCCCACAGCTTCTTCCACCGTGTGGATCGGGGGAAAATAAAAAGTCATCTTTTTGCCGCTTGTGGCAGCTTCTTCGCGGCAGAGGGTATGGGATGCCTGAGTGATGTGTGGGGTGAGAAATCAGCCTCCAGCCCTTGCAGAGGACCCTCCAGGTGATGGTGGCTGTTTCACATGGCTAAATTCAAAGGGGGTGACATTGAAACGTGATAAAGATGCATCTGTTGTTCTCAAAGGGAGGGTCACTGGGGACAGAGCATCAACAAAAAGATGAACGATAATGTTATCCCAATATTCCATTCAGAGGCAAACACCCCGGTACCTCACCGACCATCTCTCACTCTCTCGGGAATGTCAATCCACC
Source organism: Arenaria interpres (assembly GCA_013399435.1). Lineage (NCBI taxonomy): Eukaryota > Metazoa > Chordata > Aves > Charadriiformes > Scolopacidae > Arenaria > Arenaria interpres. Next base: position 16,831 of record VXAK01012552.1, read on the forward strand.
ATATTTCCACAGAGAAGTACCACCAAATAAGAGAAGCACCACTCCAGGTTTCCTTCAGGTGGTGCCAATGCCAGATATACCCAGAATTTGGGAAGCACTTTTAAAAACCAAAGCAAGAGGGATCCCTGCCCCCCATTTTCCATGACATCAAGCATAAAGTGGCTGTGTTTTCCTCCAGCATCTGTGGTTTTCCACCACACCTCCCCAGCCTTCCTATCAGCTCTCCTTCATTACCTGGCATGACTCTCATCTCTAATTAGCCACAACCACCAGCCTCCATCACCTACAACCAAAGTGTTTCTAGACTTCAGGCTGGTCCTGTCTGGCTTTGGAGAAGCTCCCACCTACCCAGGTCCTTCATCATCCACCATCAGAACTCCCCAGAAGCCTTCTCTGCCTTGGTGCCCCCAGAATCGGCTGTAATGCAAACACACAAAGCCACCACCTCCCAGATTGTCCCCATCTTCTGCTTCCTGATTGACCCCTTCTGCTCCTCAGCCTTCCCCCAGGTTGCCCCGAGAAGCTGTAGCTGCCCCATCCCTGGAGGGGTTCAAGGCCAGGTTGGAGGGGGCTTGGAGCAACCTGGTCTGGTGGGAGGTGTCCCCCCATCATGGAACTGGATGATCTGTAAGGTTTCTTCCAACCCAAAACATTCTATGATTCCTCACATTCCTGTCCTCGGCACTGTAAAGCTCTCAAGGCAGGGACTAGCGGGTGTTAATGCCCCCCCAGCAGGACCAGCTGCTGCAGCACTGCAGATAAACACATTACTCAAATCTTAACTAAAAATCACTACCTTAATGACGGTGCTTCTCCCGTGCTCAATCTGTTTGCAAAAAATCTCCCTCAAGCTGGGTCAGAGCCTTCTGCGGTTCCTCCAGCCACCAGGCCATGGAGAGGGACCACTCCCCCAGTTCCGTCTCCCCACACCATGGTCAGGACTCCGCACCCAGCCTCCCCTCTTACTAATTAAATGCTCATTAGCATTTCACAGGCATATTTCCAGCTAAGCCAGCCAGCAGCAGTACCCACATAAATGCTCCAGGAGTTGCACGAGTCAAAGCAGGGATGCTGCTGATTCGAGTACTCTAGAGGTACCCCCAGGAGGAGGGGTTTGGTTCCTTTTGGGGACAAAAACTCCCACTCAACACAAGCTGGGTGTCTTGCCCTCCATTTGTGCCTTTCAAAAGGTGAAAGGCTGGTCTAACACTCAGCAGCCTGGGTTCTTGTCCCCACACCTTGCTCCTGAACCTCTAAAACCATTTAATTCCTACTGTAATCTAGGGCTTGTTTCAGAGATGAGACCTCTCCAGTATCAGCCTGGGGACAGATGCTCTGGGGACAAGCTGGAAGCACAAAATCAGGCTTAGACTGACACACCAGGGTTTACAGACCGCTCCAGGAGCTGAAATGCCACCCAAAGACAGGACAGGGACTCTTCACTCCCAGGGGTGACAACCCCCTGCCATGCAGGTGAAGAGACAGACCATTACGGGGGTACAGGGAGGCACCCAGTCCCCACCACAGAGCCCTGCTGGCCCCTTCCCGACCAGTTTGGCAGCTCCTTCTCATGGGGCAGAGCTCTTTCCATCCACACCAACACTGGCGAGCTGCCCCTTTTGCCCAACCTTGAGGTCTCCCAAGCTTTTCCTCGACGCCTTTCCAGCCACAAAGCTGCTTTCCTGGGCTTGGCAGGATCCCTCCCCTTCTCCAACCCATCTTCCACGCAGGGAGCCAGGGCACTCCATGCCTTTACCATGCTGTGGCTTCACTTTTGGCACGTAATAAATACTTACGTGTGCACACAGATTTATTTCCCTGGCCTTAACAGAAAGCCTAGAAACGATTATTATTTTTTTTTTCCAACCCCCCAGGTTGCCTTCAGTAATTCAGCACAGCCCTCGCTGCTAATGATTCCAGGCACAAACTCATCCTCCAGCTGCTTTTCTAAATTTGTGCCAGATCTAACTATGGAAGCCAAGCCTCAAAGACTTGCTATAAATCCTGCCAGCACTTCCCCCCNAAGCTGTGACTCTTCAGCCCAGAAATTTCTCACTGGTAAATAGCCATCTCCAACGAAGAGGAACATTAAATAACGTTTCGCTGGAGTTCTCTGGCTGCTGCTGGGGCTGCTTTAGCAAAGCTCAGGGTCTTCTCCTGCCCAGGAGCTGCAGGTGGCCCCTCCGTGGGAGACAAGCGGGTGAGCGGTTCCGGACCATCGGTACATTTGCCATCACCCTCCAAGCGCTCCCTCTTGGACAGATCCCTCGTTCTCAACAAGCCGTGCGCTGCCCTGTGCTGAAGTCTCCTTTTTTCTTTTTCCACCTCAGGGTTGTAAAACCTCAGGGTTTTCAAGAAAAAAAAAAAAAAGGCAGCATAGAAGTGAACCCCAAAGGCTCAAAGGGGAGAAAAATGGGGACCTGACCTCCTGGTGTTGGGTTTGCACTGGTGGCAGCCCAGCAGAGACCCTGACTTCATCCCAGCGCTGCCTAATTCAGGTGCAATAACCTGAATAAAACATAAAAATGTCATTTTCTTTATTCACTTGACCTCCACCACCCCTCCCCTCCAAATTCCTACATGCTCTCCTGTTCCTCCTCCCCACCCACCTTTCAAATGCCCTTGGCTCCATCCTCCTTGCTTAAAAAAAAAACCCCACTTTTGGAAGGAGAGCTGTAGCCCAGAGATGAATCAGGATTTTTAACAGGATCTTTAAGGGATGTGGGATGCGTTCACCCCCACAAGCAGGAGAGCTGGCCTTGTCCCAGGGCTCCGCAGGACTCGGGCAGGTGGCATTGAGAGAGATTCCCCGCGGAGAAACGCTGGCCGAGATATCAGAACCATGAGAATTTAGCCCACGGGGCTGACCAAGGATGGATGAGCTGCTTCTCGATTGTCAGGAGCTTGCTGAACCTCCTGTGACGGGAATCGCTGTGGCAGGAGAGGGAAGCTTTACGGTTCAGCTGTGTTGTGGCTGTCAGCGACGGAGAGAAGCAGTCAAAAGAGAGCACCATGTCTGCTTCTTCCTCGCCGAGCAGCACCTCCACCCTTCCTCCCAGGCTCTCGAGGAAGCGAGGGGGACTGAAAACACCGCTGTGGGATGTGGGCACCGGGCGGAGGATGCAGATGCCCGCACAGAGGATGCCACCCCATCCCGTGGCTCTGGCCATGGGTCGGATGCAATTAAAAACAAAGCAGCAGCTGGAGCCAGGGCACTTGGATAATTTCATTAGGCCAAATGCTCTCCCTTTCCCTCCGCTCGCTCCAGAACCTGCTCTCGCTTCTGGAGGCGACTTCTCAGCAGTTGGACTGAACCAGAAGGTTTCACATTAAGGATTCTGCTTCCTGGCTCTGCTCCTGGCTCCTTTCCCACACCTCACACCAGGCTGCGGAGCCAGCCCTTGGTTCTCTAGGACCTCAAAGACCTTTTCTAACCCACTTGGCTCTAGCCCAGCTCTGGAACTGCCGGAGGGGGAGTCTCTGCTCTCGCCTGGAGAATCTGCCTCCCGTGGAGATCCTAATCCTCCCTCCTCTTATTAGAGCATGACGCTCCTCCACAAAGCAGCGCACAGAGGTGTTGGGATCGCAGCCCATCGGGCAGATGGGAGAGGGACCTAGGAGCAAAGCAAAGGTTGCTGTGAAAACCAATATCCTGGAATAATTATCCTACGGAGAAGTTCCTAGTGCCTTGAGTCTCCAAGATGGTCTTGGTTCTGCAAAGGGCAGCTTCTGTGAGACTTTCCCATGGGTCTCTCCTCCAGGACCTCTCAGGCAGAGCCCACAGTGAGAGATGCACAGCAGTTTTTGGTTTTATGGTGCACCAGAACCTTTATCCTCACACCAGAAGGACAAAACAGCCCAGTATTACATTCAGGTGGCCTCCAGGAGCTGCTCTGACCACCCAGAACCTATTCTGTTGGGAGAAGAGCAGCAAAACCCAGGGTGATCCTTCCTTGGGCACCTTTGGGTCAAACCACAGCACAGGGAAAGAGCAGAAGATAAACTAAGCAGCAAGGGTGAAGTAGCCTGGAGAAGAGAAGGCTCCGGGGAGACCTCAGAGCCCCTTCCAGTCCCTCAAGGGGCGCCAGGAAAGCTGGGGAGGGACTCTGGATGAGGGAGGGGAGCCGTAGGCGGAGGGGGAAGGGTTTGACCCTGAAAGAGGGGAGATGGAGCTGAGATGTGGGGAAGAACTTCTTGGCTGTGAGGGTGGTGAGAGCCTGGCCCAGGTTGCCCCGAGAAGCTGTGGCTACCCCATCCCTTGAGGGGTTCAAGGCCAGGTTGGAGGGGGTTTGGAGCAACCTGGTCTGGTGGGAGGTGTCCCCCCCATCATGGAACTGGATGATCTTTAAGGTCCCTTCCAACCCCACCCATTCCATGACAGGCAATGCTGGAAATGCAGTTGCTCAGCCCTGTGGGCCATGCCTGGAACAGAGATGATAGATGTGCAGGTGTTGAGAGATGGGGTTTTGGGACCACCCTGAGCCCCAGCTGCTATAATTTAAGCTATTTTGCCCTGGAAGTCACTAGCTGAGTACCCACATCATCAGCCAAAACAGGAGCCATCAAATTAACACACACCACAGCTCCAGATCCAAATCTCCAAAACCTCTTCCCCAAGAATTACTATTTAATCTTCACCCTGGCAGGTTGGAGCCCAGATGTGCCGGGGACATAAATGACACCAATCCCTGCCCCCCAAAAACCTGACGCAGGCTGAGGAGGCAGCACATGGATCGGGATGAGGGTGAAGGAGAAGGAACTGGAATAAGATCAGGCTGGGAAGAACTAGCCACCAGGCAGGCGCAGAAACCAGAGCCCGCCCAGAACGTGAGCAAACACAGAGCCTGTCAAAACACCATCACGGCCGTGTCCCCTGCGTGGGAGGCCATCGTGTTCCCGGGGAAGGAGTCTGTGCAGCCGTGACAGGGAAGAGGGATGGATCCGGAGAGCCGAACACGGGCGAAAAGAGGGAGCGAGGGAGGGTCTGACAGCCAGGATCTGCCTCAGCTACTTAATGAAGGAGAAAAGGACGAATGGTTGCTAGGGGAAATGGGACAGATGGCTGGCACAGAGAACTTGCTGACTCTTGGAGACTTAAAACTCTTTTTTTAATTTTTTTTGGTGGGGTTCGCAGAGGAGAGCAGGCAAATACGCAGCAGCGAAAGCAAGAAGATGACCGCTTCTCCCTCTCCCCCCCGCCTCCTAGTGTCAGGGTCGATCATCTCAGAATGAAAAAGGTCACACAAGCAGCAGGAGACAAGATGCACTTGCACTTCTGCTCATCAAGAGCTCTTCACCCCGCCTCTGGCAGCCCTTCATCCCGGCTCCTCTTCACCAGAGGCCACAGACATCAGCATCATCCCCACCACCCCCGGGCTGGGAACGCCACGGGCAAGTCACGGCCACGCAACAGCAGGCCTGGGGACAGTGACCGGGCAAAGTCACAGCTCCGAGAGAGAGAGAGAAAAAGCCAAGGGGATGCTGGCTCTGGAGATGGAGCTGTCTGTAAAATACCATAGCTCCTGGACACGCTGTCTCTGAGATACATTTACACCTCTCCCTGACATTTAAAACCATCTGAGCCTTTTGGCTTCTGCTGCTGTCATCCCTGTGCCAGGTCTTTTCTGGCTCTAAAAAGTCTCCCAACTTGATTTCCCTGCAAAGACAGCCCTTCCCCAACAGGTCTCAAACGGCGGCATCTGGGGGGGCAAGTGCGGGAGTTTCTGCTCCCGTGGGTGGGAGAGGTGCCAAGAGCCTGTCAAACCCTGACGGCCATAAACAAGTCTCTGAAGGAAAGAGCTGAAAAGGAGGGAGGGGGGGGAAAAAAAAAAAACCACCCAACCAAAAACCCAAAAAAACCTTGGCAGCAGAGGCGGCAAGAGCTCACAAACTGCGACACGCACCGCTGCGTGGTGCCGAACACAGCAGCTCCGAGCTGGGATTTGAGGGGTGCGAGGTCCACCAGGGAGAGACGTGAGGTTTTGGGGAACCTCTGGCTCTCCTGGGGCTGGAGCAGGTTCCCTCCCATCAGCCCATCACCACCTCCCACAGCCACGGGGTGTAAACCAGAGGGACTCCGGGGGCAGCAGTCGTGACTCCGCCACCCAAACTACTGTCACAGCCGCCTCTCGGACTTGGAAATCACCCCCGGAAAGTCCACGAGGAGCTGTGGATCTCAAGTTGCCCACACGGGACCCTCACCAGCCACGCGTTCCCAGCCTCCGTGCAGGAGCACACACGCAGCCCTGGGGGGGAATCCCGAGCAGCAGGGACAAGATCAGCCGCTTCCCGGGATTACTCCACTCCTGCTGCCAAGAGGAGGAGGAAGGATTTGCTCCGGCCGCCTCGGCAGCACGTGGCTCCAACCGGGGAGAAGCTCCCCATCCCTGGGACCACACTGGGATGCGGGCAGACACGCCTGGAGCCAACGCTACGGAAAACCATCCTTGGATATTTCAAGACAGCTGATCCGCAGCAGAAGGAGGACGCACCACTGGCAGGGCAGGACACAGGACGTGCCACCATCCTTCTCCAGCTTTGCTTTGGGCCACCACGGATCACCAGGGCTGGCAGTAAGGAAGAGAGATGAGGCTAAGGGGGTGCGAGTGCCAGCTCGGAGCCGCTCGCCCAGACCGTTCAGCTGGCTGTGTAGGCAGCTACATCTTGGAGCTGCCTTCAAAGTCGCTGCAGATATCAGCAGCTACCATATTGCCTGCCAAACTGCCACGGCTGCTGTTGAGATAAACCCACACAAACAAACAGATGCTTAGACAAGCCAAGAAGATATAATATATCAACCCCACTCGCACGCCATGGGGCTGTCCCCGCGCTGGGCCGCCCTCCAGCCCGTCCTCTCCTAGTGGTCCTGTTGGGGAGGAGGAGCCATCAGCACATCTTGTCCCCATCAGGGCAATGAGGGGGTTGCCAGGAGCACACACAGCC
>VXAK01012555.1:772-16361 GCA_013399435.1 Arenaria interpres
AATCTACTTGCCTCAACAGAGACTGTGTCAAACTGATTTATTTTTTTTTTCTTCCAGTTTAGGGATCCTCTTTATTGTGCTGTATTCTTATGGCTGTCAAAATAAACAAATTTTCCGTAATCTTCATATTGTCTTCCAGATGCATGGGTAATATGCGATGGAGATCTTTACAGCTTATGGTTGACAAAGCTCACACATTCAATGAGGTAGCTGTTCTAGAAGTTGTGCTGTAATTTTGAGCACACAATCCTTTGTTTCTTGAGAGCAAGAGTAGGTGAAGTTGCGGTAGAAAATCATACCAGCCACGTGGAGTTTGTTTACTTTAACATTTCCAAATATACTAACCCAGAACCTGTCACATTAGGAACATTCAGGGTCTTTCATTACTGTGAAGAATTTTTTGTTGACAAATTGTGTCCCTATCCAAGTTGGTTAATCATGAAAGTTCTAATTTAATGTTGTATTTTGTGATCTTGCATTTCAGTGACACATCTGAATAGGGGAGGGAAGATGTCTTTGGTTGGTCACGGGCCTCTTCCAAAGCATGCTGTGGGAGATAGGCAGTGCTGCGTCTATGTTTCTCGATTGGTTTAGAATTTTAGATGACCGTGGTCAAAAGCCTCAATATTTAAACCTTGTAGCACAGATGTAAAAGAATTCAACTCTTATTTTGGTATACTAGGAAACAGTTGGGAAACAATTCCTTAATTCAATTGTAATAAAGCTAAGATGGAGTTAAAATTCCGAGGATATTCAGATTTCAGGGGTTTTACTCAGTATTTTGCTATGAGCTGAAAATACTCTGATAAATTTCTAGTTAATAATGTGTGTTACCAGCTTCTTTCCCATCCAGGCTATGGGAGGAGAGCCTTGCAATTTTGGATGTCCTGTATTGTCTGTGGCAAAAATTGACCAAGACTCCCATATATGATAACCATTTCTTGAGAATTGAAAGGTTTGAGACTTGGGCACTTCTAGTCAAACCTTGAGTGAAAGGCAAATAAGTTTACCTAAATCTTCCATTATAGTGTAGTAGGATAAGACAGGTGGAGAAGAAAAACAAATTGTAAAATGTTCTTATAGCTACCTTGCCTTTGATTTTGCTTTTTGTTTTTAAGGTTTGCAGACTCTCACATCTGTTTAACACTCAGGACACGTTTTAAAAACTTCTAGATCTGAATCTAGGTACTTGTAACTTCTGTCCTTCCTTGAAATAGATATGGACTTCATGTCAAGCCTTTTAAAAAAAGATAAAATAATAACTATATTTTTTTAAAAAATCCTTTTAAATAGAGAAATTTAAGGAAAGTTCAGCCTTGGTCTTACATTGTTTTCAATCCTCCCCAGTAAATAACTGAATGTATCGGGCAGATATCACCAGCACTGAGATGTAAAAGCTTTCAAGTGTACATTTCTATAGCCCACAAGTGGATGGTGATGAGTTACATACGTATGATTTTATTTGACTGAGTTATCAGACTTAATGACATATTTTCAGAACTTGTTCTATGTAAGAGTACATATCCAAGAATAGTGGAAGCTTTCAGTTTTCTGTCTTGACAGAGACTACATATGGTAGCTCACAAAAGCTATTGCTTGCTTCTTGCTGACCCCCTAAACCTGATTTTTTTAATATTTTTTTTTTCTGTTGACAGTGCTATTCTGTTGAAAATTAGGTGTAGTTGAAAATTTATTAGCTGCCTTTGACAAGACAACAAAACATTTGCTGGATTAAGTATTATGTCTGGGGTGAAGCAAACTACAATGGGTGGCGTCTTGTGTATCCACTTATTTTGCAGATGACTGGATATATAATTTGTTACCTAATAGGTTAATTTCTACAAGTGTCCTGTTCAGGACAGACAGTATTTTCTATACAAGAAGTAGAATTTACATTTCAATAGAAGGTGGAAAAAATTATCTCCAAGTTTTTCTTGGGTAGCTACATCGGAACGCTGTTTCCCATTATGCTTTGACAAAAGGTGGGCTGCACTGTCAACTGGATTAGTAATCTGATACGATAGTTAACTATTTCCCCTCTGCCCGTTTTTGATCCATTTTCAACTGGTGAGGGAAAAACAGGGCTTGATTGATAGTGGCAATACAGACTTGGGTGGATCTGAGCCAGTCATAAAATGGTATCCATTTCTAAGATGGTTATGGGTCTGAATTTTCAAAGCTATAAATAGGGAGTAGAGTTTCTAAAGGAAATCTAAATTTTAGAAAGGGATGCTGTAGAGAAATCAGATTATTTATGGACATACTACATAATCAGATTTCCTTGGACCAAATATTGTGTGACCTTGCAACTCAGCTGGTCAAAGATAGTTTTTAGTTTTGTCATATTTACACCCCAAACCTGGTTTAGTGCTTTTTTTCACTTGTTAGTGGTGTGTTTTGGCTATTATGTAACTTTGTATGTTACAAATGTTATAGCGCTCTTTGTTTGTTTATAATCTCTTTGCTCAACTAGATTTTAGGGTTTCATATGGTGGCTGTCACCTGAAAGTAGTATTTGGACAGTGAGTTAATATAACCTACAGAATGCTAATGTTAGATGCTTCTCAAACCTTTTGTATCTTTTTTTTGTTTTTAATGATAATTCAGACTGAGGAGAGTGGAGGTTAGGAACACTCTTTTCTTTTTTAAAAAATTCTGCTGCTTTTATACGCATTTTTAGATAATCTTGTTTTTCTTAAGGTGGCACCCTCATGCTCTTTTGTCCTGTCTTAAGTTGCTTTGTATTTTGAGGGAACTAGTTTCTTCTCCCAACAAATTTCAATATTGATGCATTTATGCGGCTTTCTCTTTTTCCTTGAGTCCTTGCATTCTAGTGTTGCACTAAGTCAAAAGCCCTATTGGAGATTAGATCTCAAAATTGTTGCGATACATCGCTGCAGCTAAAATAAAGATGGCTCTTGGATGTGCAGGTGCAGCTCCTGTTGGCTGCAGTAGAAGTTGGCCCTATGCTGGAGTTGGCCTTGCAGGGTCCTGGGTTTGTAAGGAGCAGAGGAGGCCAGTATAACAATAGAGATTTTCTGTGCCTCTTGCCAGGGTGAATAACGAGCTGTGTAGATAATAGGAAAGAAATCTAGGGGAACAATAAGTCCTGTCATACTCAGTTTATGTAGAAAACAAAACATTTAAAGGCGTAATATTTTAATTGTGTGTAAAGCTTAAATGATTGATGGGGAAAAAAAATAGAAGCCTATTTTGTCTGCGGCTCTAACTTAGATTCATTCTTTAATTACCGAAGTCCAGGCTGAAGGTGGGATTATCTCACAATATTAGTATTCTTCTCATCTTTCCTATAGATTTTTTTTTCTGGTGGTGTTTTCACCAGTGAAAGTCTTGTAGGCCCACACATTCTTGGTAATTTTTCCTCTAATGATGACGATTGGAGAAATATTTTTCACATAATCCCCTCTTGTGTGTACGCTATATTTTGAAAATTATCATCAAGGAGCTTTGTAAAACGTGATCTTTTTAAGTAAAAGAAAGGAATTGTTATGGCTCTCATGGTTTCCGGCAGCACTGCGCACCCTCCTAAACTGAAGGGGTAACACGTGCCAGCGTTCCAAATTCTAAGCAACGCCTTACAGTTTCTGAAACATGAATGCAGCGTTGTGTAACAGCAGCATCACCATAACCAAAGATTCTTGGTCATATGCTGTTTCTGTAATTATTTTTTTAACTGCATAACCGTTTTTTGAATTTTTTATGAAAATGTAATCTGGATATGTAATACAAGAAATTCAGTTTGCAGCAGAGAAGACTGCTCCTAATTTATTTAAAAATCACATCCAAGATTTTTAATATTTTATGTGTGAAGTAAGAATAGTATGTAATCTGGTTTGTGGGGCATCTGAGCTAAGCCACGTTAAGGAAAAATACTTTGAGGGGAGAGCCTTATGAATGCTGCCTAAAAAAAAAAAAAAAAAAAAAGAATTCAGAGCCTTTCCTTACCTTTTCCTTGCTTCTAAATGATTTTCAAGCGCTTCCAGTTCTCTGCCAAATAAACACATGCTGTAACTGCGTGTCATCAGATGAAAACTCGCCAGGGAGATTTCTCTCTTTCTAGCACCCCTTTCTTTAGCAGCATGTGGTACCTTCCCAAATACATGCGTGTATTTCTGGTATAGCCCAGCTGCTGGTAGCTTGTGTTCAGGTTCTGGAAAGGCGCTGAGTTGAAGTATCCATGTGTGTGCATCTGTGTGTGAGTGACCCATTGAAAACTGGCAGTCGCGGTATCACTGCTTTGAAAAAGCAGCCTTTTAGCATCGGTCTTTGTTCTGCATCAATGAAGATGCACAGCCGCCGAGCTGCTTGGTAACTGGAGCTTTCACTTGACCAGTACTGTGTTTCTTTTTACTTGCTTATTTCTTACTGCCATGTCATCTCCGGGAGCCACTGAGAATACTCGGAAGAATTCATGTAGGTGGAACTTTATTATCATCGTTATTATTTGTCAGCTTAATTTGCCAAGCTAATGTAAAATGCAAGATGAATTTAAAGTTAGCTTAATTTCCTCAGTTACCACTGTTGCCTGATTTGTAAAGGGCGTGCTATGAATGGGAGGTTGATTATCAACTTGATGTAGCAAATTTGAAAAAAATAGTGACTTGTTGTCTATTTTGTGAGAGCTTTTGTTTATTGGTTTGGTTTTGTGTGTCGCTTTGCGTTATTGTCAAGGTAATATTAGCCGGAATTAGTGAAAGAATACAAATGCACAGATACCTTGTTACCTAAAATTCAAGCAGACTTGTCTAAGGGTGGGGTACTGTTAGAGGATGAAGGGAGACAGGGAATTATTTTCTGAAGATAAAAGCTGAATATGAAAAATTAGAGCACTGAATTCATATGTATAGATGCAGACGTGCTAATTCATAGCTTCCTTCAGATAATAAATAAATGATAAAACTGTATATTTTTAAATGAAGCAATTAGTGTTATTTATATCAATATGAGCACTCTGTCCTATGAAACAACATTCTTAATAATACAACTGATAACATTTTTATGCTGTTAATTTCTAACTACTGATATTTAGAACTGTACATCAATTGAAATAGAAAGAAGATGTGCATTTTTACACTGATTCTCTTTATGTTCTTTTATATAACCACTGAAAGAGGTTTTTTCTGATACCATTCATGTGGTTTTTTCAATTGCTGTCCAGAACCAAAAGATAAGAGTAAATCGAACTATTATATTATTTTAATAACCTGTTGGAGCATGCCTCTTATCAAGGTTCTACCTATGAGTTGTAATTCTGACTGCTAAATTTGATATTTGTATAAATGACGATGTAAAGTAAAGTTAACTATTTGGATTTAAATAATTCATGTGGCATGGGAGAACTCTTTACATTTATATTGATTAGAAATACTTCATTTATCAAAATAATTGTTTTCCATAGATCTAGACAGAGCAGTTAGCTGTTTACTTAAAGATGGCAAAATTTACCCTCTGTTCTGCTAATTATGGTGTGACCCCTTTGCACTCAAAATTGTCCGTTTTGCAAGCAATATATATACTACTGGTATAATCCATTTTGTATCCTTAACTACTTTGTAAATATTGACAGAAGTTGTGTTTTTCTCTTGTTTCCTGAAATTGAAATGGAACGATGGTAAACTGGGGGTGCAGGTGTGAGTCTTTCTTCTTTTCCTTATTTGCAATCATATCTTGGACAAGAAAATAGCTGTTTTGTATATGGGGCAGGGGCCAACCTTGAAATTATACTGTTGTAAGGATTAGAATGTGAAATTGGAGAGTATTTCTGAAATGCGAGCTTTAGCAATATCAGTCCTTCAACAACTGCTGGGAAGAGAAAGCAGTAAGTAGAAGCTTTAGTATCAACATTAATTTTGGAAAGGTTAGCACCTCTATGGTAACCAGGATTATTCTAATGCATTTTTTTAAATCGCATTTTCTTCTGTAGATTGTTGACAGCAAAAAGTAATGCTAAACTAAAAATGGTCTGGTTTTGCTCACCATCTATGTAGGCTGAGGTTAATGAAAAATTAAGAAATATTCATCTACCTGCTTTTAAAAAGATTGCTTCTCTCTAACAAGATCAGATGTAATACTTTTTGGGGTACTGAAAGGCTAAATGCTGTGGGCTCTTGTGGCCTGTCACTACATCTTGGTGCGAATGAATTTTTGAGCAGTTTTATAATGACAGTATTCTTTCTTTTGGCATGCTTCTATTTTAGTATATGTTAGAAATGTAAATGTAAGTGCAGACATTTCATCAGTTTGATTTGTAGCAAAATAAATGTACAGTAATAGATTATATGCTTTTTTATATTTCTCCACATGGCACTATTTCTTTCTATCATGGTACTATAAATATGTTACTATTCTGGTCCTTACAGTGTTCAGAAATAGTAGAATTGTTTTAAAAGCTGCAGTAGAAATAATTTATTCCTTCCTTATAGCATGTCCTTACATAAATCTCGGTCCTACCTTTCACATCATTAAACTGCTTGTTCTGCTCAGGTTTTAATGATCCAGATAGAAAGGGCAAATGGCTGAGGTGTGCGTTTGGGCATCTAAGAATTCCAAATGTTTCTCTACTTCTGGTCAGTAAATGGAACAAAAAAGAAATGGATATTCTGGTAAACAATTCTGCCTGTTTTATTTGTGAGTGTTATGTGTGCCGTGTTAAATTGTATCAAGCTATTAGAGCTGAAACTGTACAAACATAATTCTTCAATTTTGTAGCTAGTGCGGCATCCTTTTTGTGATTTGTTTTTACTGAACAGGTGCAATAATATTCTCTTGGAAAATTTCATTGAATAATAAAAATAATGAAATACTGAAGTGAGCTATTTTTAAAAATCAGTAAAACATTTTTGTATGTAGTATTTCAAAATTGCATATTTCTAATAGAGTAAGTGAAGTAAGACTGAGAGATGTTAAGAGGCAGTTTTGACTAACTGAACACATTGTTTCATTTTTAATCACTTGGGGTACTCTGTGGATTAAGATGAAATAAAAATCTTATGGAGATGTCACTCAGCCCTTTTTTCCTTTTAAGTAGAAGCCAACTAATGCTATTTTGACATTACATAAATGAGACTTGATCAAAATGTAGTTGGCCGTGTCTCATTTAAAATCTAACAGAAATGGTGCCATTTATAGGAATAAGTTTCTGGCTTAATTAGATGATTATGTAATGAGTCCAGACCTCGCTCACCGACGTTTCCATTGGCTCAGGAAGGTTTTAACTTGGATCATAATCTTAAATCCTCATAGATTTATTATCTCTTCTCCCGTTACTGAACATTAAAGTGAGCAACCCACGCTCCATGGAGAAGACAACTAAAAATACGTCAGCTGGGTTTTCAGTGTATCTTGTGTATTTGCATGGGTAGGGAATGGATCTGCTGGTACTTGATAAGCTCAGGTTTTGTGGGCCACTGGTGACGTGGGAATTGTAGTTTTGCAGACCCAACCGTCCTAAGCCTTAATCTTAGGTGTAATTTAGTATTTTTGAAGTCTGTTTAACCAGACAGCAGAATTAGAAGGGTGGGCTTTTTACCTTTGTTTTAAAGAGCACTAGTTAGTTGTCTGTGCCGTTAGTCTTGTGTACAGGGTAGCTTCCCCAGCACTCGCTGGAAAGCAGAGTCCTCAGGAAGGGCCTGCAGCCTCAGCTTCTGTCTCCAAAACCTGTGTGACTGGAGGAAGACTATTCACGTTAGGGGTTTGGGTGAGAAATTTGCTTGTCAGTGCATATTTAGAGGGTTTTGCTACCAGTCACTTAGTACCTGGTTCGCATCACACACGAAAATGTTTTGGACGCAAAGCCGTAGGAAGACTGACAGAACAGAAAGCAGAGTCCTTGGTTTGCAGCACATTTGGGGAACTATAACTGGTATGGAAGCTTCCATGGGATGGGTCCCACAGGATGGGACAAAGTCTTGCAGAAGTACTTCCCTTTCCCTCTTCATCGCCTTCCCTCCCAACTAGAGTTCAGGGTGCTTTTGTGCCATGGAAGATTTCTCCTGAACATCAGTAATTATTCCATCTAGTTGTCTTAAAATTCATTAAGTGAAAATGAATTTGGTGTAGGGAAGAATTGTGGACCAACTCTACAACAAAAGAGAAAACAAAGGACTTTATCTAGCACAGGCCAAAAGAAGGATATATTTTAAGTCATATCTCATAGAAATTTGGAAACTTTGAGGATTTCTGGGACAAAAGAAATTCAACTGTTTTAGAATGCAAGACAAGTTATTTTTACTGAAATATTAATAACATTGTGAATTAATTTCAGAATAGACAGTATTCTTACTCTGTAGTCCTCTTTATGGTCCTTGGAAGTTCAAGATTTCAACTGAGGAGATAATCATAATAAGAAGGCATTTTTGTTTTAAGGTACTTTAAAAGTAATTGGTTTCTGAATTGACATTGTGAGTACTATGGCAATTTTAACATCTATACTGCTGCTTTTCGAATGAAAGGTATAGTGCAGTAAGCTTCTGCAAGGAAGGTATTCCTTAAGTATGATGCTTATGCTTAAGAAAGATACACATTTTATGTATTAAAAAACAAAAATACGTTTGTGTATATATATGTAAAATGTGTATCCTAAGTGTAAGAAACGTACTTAACGTATATGCGATGTGTAGCTTTCTTAAGCGTAAGAATATATACGTATGCATAAAACCTTAGGAAAGACTTATGTGATCTGATTCTCTTTTGACTTGGGCATTCTGTATATTGTTTAGGCAGCAGTACAAGTATGAAGGTTAACTTTTGAGAACAGGTGACTTTAACAGTAGTAGTGAGGATAGGTGACTCTAACAGCAGTAAAACATGCAGAAAATAAAAATAACTTTACAGATTTTATCCTCTGGTAGTTAATAGCAAGTCAAAAAGTTCTGCAAGTGGCAGGTTATTGAGAGAAAATGATTTAGGAGAAGAACAATCTTGGTCATTAAGTCGCACTTGAAAAATGAACTATTGAGATTAATTCAGCTGTGAATAAGATATATAACATCCAGGGGATGGATCAATCATGAGATTTCCAGTGGACAGCTGCAAATTAGAAGAGATGTTAGAGAAACAACTGAGTTATGAAAACAGAGCTTATTTCACAAGATGCCAGGAGAACTTGGCTTGCTTGATGGGGGAGGAATGAAGAGACTTCTACACGTAAACATATTGAAGGAATTAACATCACAAAAAAGAGGAAAAAAAAAAATCCTGAAAGGCCAGTGTGTGTTATGGTGTGGTGGTTCGGGGATTTTGTTTTGTAGTAATTAGTATGCCTCCAGCTAATTGTTAATTGTGTTAAACTGTTCTAGTATTAATTCGGCAAAGAGGCTTTCTTAAATCCTATCAGCACTGAAAATACTGTCTGTCGATGTTGTGATACTGTTCAAGCTTTTATTTTGTCTAGTGTCAGTTGTTTTCTGACTTATCCTAGTCATCAAATTACTGAGAAGGAGGAATGTATGAGCATTTGAACAACTTCTACTGAAATCTGCTGGGCAGAGAAGTTTCTGTCATAAGCCGTTGGTTTTGTGAGTTTCTTGGAAACTGCTGCTCTTCTATCTACAGAGGGTGAGAATTAATAGCTCTGTGGTATAAATTTAGTCATTGATGACTAACCTGAAACTTTGTTATATAAATGTCAATTTTGCCATGTTCTGTTAATTGAATCCCTGTTTCAGTGATGTCCTTACCCATCATTCTTAGTTGCTATTTTGATATAGAAGGCAATATGGTATCTGGCTGCTGGCAAAGGCTACTGTAAAGAGTTCTGTATAAAGCCACAGGATTGTATATAACCATTAACTTTGCTCAAAATAAAAACTTTGAGGAAAAATGTGGGAAAGCTTTTCAGTTTTGTCATTGCCAGGAGACTTAACCACATCCCAAGTCCTGAACTCAATTTGGATTCCTTCACAGATGACAAAAGCTCCAAATATCACTAACGTTAAAATTCTCTGACCTCTAACTTCATCTGGTCATTTCTGTGGTGAATGTGCCTTTCTGTATTCTCAGCATAGAGGATGTATAAAATTTGATAAAAATAATGAAAATGTCTGATTTGTTCATTTGCTTGTTAAAAATTAAAATTTCCATTTAAAAATATTTTCTAGGTCAAAAATATGCTGTTTTACCCATGGTTTTCAATTCTATGTAGTATGTGGTATTTTCTCGGTTTTATGTTTTCCTCAGCTCTGGAGAAAGTGTTAGATAACTTGTGTAAGCATGAAGTTTCTGTATAACATAGCATTGTTTTTGGAAGTGCCTGCCTTTTTTCTGTAAGTGTAAGTTGCTGACTTCCCTCTGCATTTGTAAATGGAGCGTTAGTGGACATCAGTGTGATCTCTTATGTCATGACCTAAAAAAGAAAATTTAAAAAGCTGCATTGCCCTCCCTTCCAGAGCCTTGGACAATTGCCAGAACGTTGCATTAAAGCCCACAAGCAGTGGTACTAGGACAGTTTTTGCCTTAAAAGATAGGTGGAGTTATATGCGGATCACCGAGCTAGCATCTCTAGCGGGATGGAGACAGATTTGCTCTGACAATATAATGCGCTTTGCAAGCTTCTATTTTAAGAATTCTTTGCGCCGTGACTTTTTTAAGACTATATTGGACAAGTATTTTGTTTCTCTTAGGAGTCTTACACTTCAGGAGGCTCCAAGTTCATACTGACATTATTGACATTCATACTGATGTTAAATTCTGCAAGTCAAAAAGTCTGCATACGTAGAGAAGTATTTTTCATGACTACCTCTTAACATAGCTCATTTATATTTTGTAGTTCAGCTACTTTGTATTGTTGTTTTGTACTGTTAACGTCTTGGCTAGGTGCAATCCAGTCTGTAACACCTGAGAAATTATTTACTGCATGACTTCTTATTTCGTATCGTTACAAAAATCTTGGAGTGATCTGAAATATCTGAGTTTTGCATTAATCTTCAGGATGAGTGGAGCAGGGGCAGTGAAAGTGCAAATGGCAGGTCTGGGTGCTGCCTTACTTGAGAAGCCTCAGCTCTGACCTCCAGATCTCTTAGATCTCTTCCTGAATGAGAAGTTGCTCAGTTCCTAGGCTCTGACAGGTTTTTCTATAGGCTTTTTTTTTTTTCTCCTCCTAGCATTGAAATAAAGATATCATTTATTATAACTGAGCAGTTGAGTAGCTTGTATTTTGGGTGGCAGGGAAGGAGTGGTATTAATTCACTGTATCAGTTTATATAACCTCAGTGACTCAGTGGATGTATATTATGCATTCAGTCCTGCTGATCTGACTAGTTGACTGCTGCCTTTCTCTCAAATCTGTCAAATCTGTTCCTATAGGTGAATAAAGGTGAAGGGCAAAATCTTTTCAACTACCTAGAACTTTTGAAGATCATTTAATACAATTTAAATGTTAAAATACCCACCATCTATGTCTGCTTTAAATGTGAGCAGAACTCGCTATTTCCTGATCTGATTAGGAGGGGTATTTCCAAATAGAGAATCATCAGATGTGACTTATACTATTATAGGGTGGTTCACTGTAAATATATGTTCTTCGTTTTACCTGTGGATTTACTCTTTAGGATTTAGGAATAGCATGTCTTGGTTTAATTATTAAATACATTACTATATGTGCATGTTTATAAAATGCATTCTCTTTCATGCTTTTTCACTGGCATTTTTTTCCTCAGGCTGAGTATCATCATTCAATTCACTATTCAGAAAGCATTAAACTAGTGTTAGAAAAAGCAGGCCATCAGTCTTTAATAGCTCCTGTGACATGATTACAGTTTTCACTTTAAAAAATGGATTATAATAGCAGTATGCAAGTATATAATTTCTGACCTATTTTAAATGGTAGGTGGAAACTGCTACCTTGCAAACTTCTCCAGCAAAATGTAATTCATTCTTGCCCTCTAATACTTAGTGTTCGTAAGTGAAATTATTTGTAATGCATAGAGTACAATACACTTACACATCAATCTTTATTAAAATCAATTTAGGAGTTTTGCATCTGTATAGATATTTTAAGGTATAAAATTAATTCATAAAAATTAACTAATGAACTATATATACACATATAGTTAAAACAGATGAATATTGTAAAAATTCCCTTGTTCTGTATATATATAGAGACAAATTAATATTTCACAGGGAACCTGAGAGTTTGGATTTTTGAGTGAAAATAAGGAAGTAATTAGTGCTTCATAAAAACCTGTCATCTTGTATATATTTCATGGTTGGTTGTGAAGAATATACTGCTCTCTTGAATAATGCACCGTATTTACCAATTTTATTTTGAAAACATAGTTTTGATGAATTGTCAAGTCTCAGTGCTTTTTTTTTTTTTTCCTTCTGGACCAAAATTTCAGCACTTTATGGTTAGTTTTGTCTCTGTGTGATACAGCCACTGTTTGATGTTGGTACTTCATTTATTGCATATATAAACACATATATTGTCAAGGGAACTTGTTTAATAAATAAGACACGCATGAAAAGTAGTTTAAAAGAAATAATATCAGCAAGTGTGTTTCAACATAGGAGGCTTTTTACCAAAGGTCTACAGTTTTATAGAGCATGAAATGCTAATAATGATGTTACTTTGATTCCTTATGCATGCTTCAGTTCTCATTAGCCTCGGATAGTCACTGTTACAAACAGATTTGATAGTTTGTAAGTGAATCACAATAGGTTGAAGTTCAGCACTTGCTGAACACCACCTTGGTATATCATTCATTCAATCCTGAGAGAAAGTACTTGTACCAATAGAACAGGAATGCCCTCACAGTATTTCTTGGTTGATTCCCACCCCCACCTCAAGCCTGGTTTATAATGTCTAGTATATCCAGGAACTGATATTGAGGGTGGTGTGTGTACCAGATGCTGCCCCTGCTGTGTTTTTCTTGGAAGAACTCATAGCCATGACCCTCTTCCTGTTCCAAAGGTCTGTTGTTAGCCAAGCTCCAGGACAGATCAGACTGTTGCTGTGGTTGTTCTTTAACTGCCCTTCACTATCCCGTCTTGCCTGTTTCATTTGTGTGTGATGTCTGAGCATCAAATGTTTAGATCCCATAATAATCTTTGTAACCCACTTCCATTGCGTGACACCTGTGAAATCAAATGTGGCATCATTTGTCGGAGTCTACAGCAGCAACTAAGCAATGAGAAATATTCTGCCTCGATCTCTGTTGAAAGCTTAAATCTTAAACTTCATAATTTTATTTTTCTGTTAGTATCAAATAAAAATACTGTTGATTGCTTTAAAACTAGGGAACAAATCTCTTTGCCCATGGAAATTGAATGCTGTTAGGGCTGACAAAGCAGATGCATGATGACAGGAAGAAAGAGAAGGAAGCAGGGCAGATATAATGGTGGCCTGAAGGCAATGTTTTCCCACTGTCATGCCGAATGTGTTGTGAACAAATAATTCATATTTAATAAAGGCCATATTGTGTTCTAATGATCTCTAAAATTAGTGAACGTTCAGCTTTTGAGAGGTACGTTATGCAAGCTTAGATATGAAAGTGAGGAAAAATTGGCCACTGAGTAGGATCAGTACACCTCTGCTTCCAGTTTATCTTAATGATTTAAAACTCAACAGTTCTACTTTCTTTTTCAGAATCACTGTGCGATTCTGTAGGGACTCTTTGAATTATTATAGGTACGGGTGGCTATAGCTGTGGTAAAGGTATAGCATGTGATTTTCATCACTATGGAAAATGGCACCTAGTGCTGTTCAGAGAAATAGAGCAATAGCTAAGAAATTTAACTTTTTCAGAAATCAACTGCATCTTTACACTAGGCAGGAAATATGCATGCATTTTGTGAGGTTTAAATTACTCGTGACTAATTACAGCTAAAATATTCTGAAGAATAAAATTAAAAATTAAATTAGTAGGGCCTTATACATATTCAGGAGATAAGGAAAAGATTATAAATTAAGTATTCTGTATTTTTTGTTGACCTAAAGATGCATGTTTTTAAAGTGCATACAAATGGCAGAAGTTGATTGAAGTCGGGGGAATCAATTCCTCATTTTATACTGTGTTGCAGCACAGGCACAAATAAGTGCTTGCTGTCCCGAGATGTGGCAGGAGATGTTGAAGACTTGTGTGGCATCCAAGCACTGGAAAAAGAGAAGGTGGGAGGAGAGGGTGAGAGAGAGATGTCAAGTAGCTGCATATATTGAAAGGAATGATTTCACAGGAAGCGTATTTTACAGGTTTCACAGTCCTAATTATATTGATTTCCCTCTTCAGTCAGCCCCCTTCTTTTTTCCCTTCCCCCTTGTACGTGCTTTTATCAGTTTCCTGAATTTCTGCTTTTATTTGCTCCTCACTGTCACTTTGATGTCTATGCATCCTTTAGGTGGGTTTTCTTTGTTTGCTTGAATAAGATACTGTATCCTAGGTGTCATCTGTCAGTTCGTTTTCACTATAGGCATAGGGTTTAGTCATTAATGGTCATGCAGTACGTGCTTGCTCACTCACTTGTAATTGTTTCTACAGTCTCTTGGTTTTTTTGTCTGGCAGAGTAGCTTCAGGAGTGTGCATTTCTTGAGTAACGGCTGATTTTATTGCAGTGGCTTTTTGTTCTTGGTGTTTGGTTTCAACATGGCAAAGCCTTCTGTGCCTCTGTTTTATATATATATTTTTTTATCCTGGCCAGTATTGTTTTTCTTCTCACAACTTGTTTAATCTCTACCAGACTGGAGAAATACAGAATAAAGAGTTGCATCTTATTTATTAGCTCCGTTCGGCAATCTGAGTTGTCGGTTGCCCTTCCCCTCCATCCCTGCCCCTTCTTCATTTCTCTTACTTCGTATCTCTTTTCCTTTCATATTTCTCTCTTGTTTAGCTCTCCACTGATGCATTAGTAACATCACACATCTGTTCCCATCCTCTCCCTAGTTTGCTGCGTGAGTGTCTCTCTTTTTGTTAAACATGCATTGAGTTATTGGGCTAAGCAACTGATAGATCTAGTAAGTCTTACACTGCTTTAGTGATGATGATTTCTCCTAATAAGAAGCAGGTGTAAAACAGTGAACATTGAATAAAGAGTCTTATCTTTTAATTACGTTCTTTTTATGAGGATACAGATGACCTAGTTGCTTAGTTGTGTTAACTGGTGAAACTTGCCTATCTGTATTTAATCCCAATAAATTATTCTGTTAATCTCAATTAAATAAATTAATCTAAAGGTATTAAGATCTTAAATACTGCACACCTGAGAAAAGGCCTGCTAGGTTTTTGCACAAATCCTCTAAACCAGCCTAACACAATATGTGAAAATTAACGTTGTAGTCACTTAAATCAGTTTGACTCTGATTTGAATAGCAAAATTTAGAAATCTATTTATCTGTTACTGCAAGCTAAACCAATATGAACACAAGTTAAAATTACACTGTTATTTTGTGCCTGATGGTGCCATTGCTGAATTAATGGCTAACCTGCAAAACCAGTTTTGATGAGCATCAAGAGTGAACACAGTTGCCATTATGATGTTAGCTGGAGCTGACAATATGATGGCTGTTGGTTTTACACCTGATATCAGTTCTATGCCAGCTGCAGGAGGACAGATGATGGCCGATCCTCTTTGAAAAAAA